>CM029020.1:16548010-17018010 GCA_016801055.1 Panax notoginseng
TTTGGAGTGTGACAACCCCAAAATAGGTCCATTCCACCCAACCCATTCTGAGTCGTCAAATACATGGTACAGAAAACAACTACAACTTTATTACAACAATTGTCGTGCAAAATACAACAACACATATGCTGTGAGTTTGGATACAAATATATACCAAATGTGACTCATGTTCCAACCGTGGACATCACCTCACAATAACACCTTACATAAAGGTATAGTCAAAAACTGTTTTAGAAATTAGAATCTTTGGGAAGTGCTCAAGGAAACCTTCGTACATGGGAGGCCACGCGTCTAGGTTATGATAGATATCATATGGCCACAGAATTATCCTTGGTTGACCCAATAGACCCCAAAAAAAAACGAGAAGATTACTATCATATTCTTCCCAATGGTGAGTCTTCTCTTGACTTATCATTATCTCCACTGTCTCTAATTGAGAATTATACTTCAAACAAACACCAAGATTATATAGGTAGTGCCCATAGATATACTCAGCAAGTGGATGAGCACAACCCTGTCTTATGATGACACGAGGTTGTATGTCATTAGACATCTTGTATGATAGTGACAAAACACCCTTCCAACGTTGGGTTCGCCTCACCCTATTTTCTTCACCAAATATAACTACTAAATGATGACCACCGTTCTATTCCCTTGTTACCCCCGCTCGACCCAGCTACACTCTTATTACCTGAAAGGAATTGTGAAGCAAAAGGGTGAGCACAACTAGCTCAGTAAAGAATATCATGACTAAAGATAATTAAATTATCAATAGCCTTCATCAATAATAAATCAGAGATTTAGAACATATGGTAAATGATAAAAATTTCAACCATAGTTGCAGCGGAACGAGCAATCCATTAGAAGAGTCAAATAGACTATAAAGTCTATTATCTTCTCCATGTTAAAAATCCACCAACAATTTTTATCCATGTAACATCACTCAACAGTTCCTTTCCACAATCATATGAATAACTCATAATCATAATTGTGACTATAAATTTTTCTTCGCACCCAGGACGAAGAATATTTTCATCACCTGTCTTTACCTGAAACATCAAAGATCATGGTTATACCAAATCACAGTTCCTGTTTATAATCATACTAACAAATTCATCTTTGCACTACGGGCCAAAGATATTCATCAACAAACCATCTTTGCACTACGGCCAAAGATATTCAACAACAGTTCATCTTTGCACTACAGGCCAAAGATATTCATCAACAGGCCATCTTTGCACTACATGCCAAAGATATTCATCAACAATTCATATTTGCACTACAGGCCAAATATATTCATATCTCAAAAAATATATAATCATTTCAGAATTTATATAAAACAATAATTATAACCATGTTGATCAATTCACCTTTGCACTTAAGCTTAAGATATTCAATTATAAATTCAATGGTCATGATCATACCAGTCACAATTCAACTTTGCACTACAGGCCAAAGAGAACCCTAGTCATGATCATACCAATAATCTACCCATCTTTACACTCCAGTGAAAGAGAATTTCAACATCAGGGTTATAAAAATGTTATATATGATGATAAAAATAATATGATCAACATATAGTTTTAATCTCAAGAGTAATATTCGTAACTCATGAATAGTAACCCCGACACAAAAGATAGAAATTCTACAATAAAATTCATACCAATATTTCGGTATAATGATATTGAAAGAATAACATTACTTAAATTTATAAACAATTTATTTTAATTGTTTACACTTTACTAATTAATGCATTTAATCATCATAAAATGCCAACTCTTACAATTTCATCATCAATAACCAAAACCCTCATCAAAAATCTGCATATACCTCATATAGGATTCTCAAGCCATAAAATCCTATTTTCCAATTTTCTTTCTTCACAAAACATATTTAATTCATTTACTCATAACTAGACCATTTTCATGAAAAATACCAAATCAGTTCCAAAAATATTTCTTTTCTGGAATTTAGCATAATATAGTCCCATAGTGAACATATATTTTTCTCAGAATTTTTAAAAGTCATTTACTATTTTTCATATGGCCAAAATAGCCGAATATTTAGACATTTATCAAAAATTGTACTTTTGTCTAAAAATTCTGAAATTTACAGAGTATACTTCTATCATATACATGTACTCCCAATAAAAATTTCATCAATTTTGGAGTTAACCACAAGGAATTATAAGCTGTTACTTTTAAAATAGTCTTTTCTCATAAAATTCATAACTCTCAATCTATACATCCAAAAATCACCATTTTTGGACACAATCAAGAAAACTCATCAAAATATCATTTCAAATTTTTCCAGAATTTTTGAAGATCAGAAAAATTACGAAACTGAAAATCATAACAACCCTTAAAATCCTTAATATCCCTTACATCCCTTACTATCCCTTACCTCAAAAGAGCAGTACTTCTGACGGTATCGGATATATGCTGAAGGAAACTTGCACTGATGAATAGCAACTCTCAAAGTATCTAAATACTCACAAAATATGCTTCATAATATAGAGAGAGAAAGAGAGAAAGCTTATGTTTCTGGTGTGATTTTCAATTCTAACTTAGCCCTCTATTTATAGGAAAATTTTGGTAGGTTTGACCTGCAACCTGATGGCTTTACCTGCTACTATTCCCACCCACCACATTTGAAATATAATTCAGCACATTTCTTCACCAACCACAAGTGGGCCCACCAATTCTAGAATTTTCCACCAAAATGATAAACTCCGAAAATTCAACAATTTCTGAACCAGTCATCTCGTAAAATTCATAACAAATCATACGTTCATTTTTAACGGTTCAAAATTTGTGGACATATACTCAACTTATATATGTATAACATATCCAAAAATTTACCACGATCCAACGGTCGGATTAAAAATTATAACCCCGCGCAAATATCTCAAAAACCTAATTTGATTTTAATACCTCCATTCCGACAAAAATACGGATAAAAACCTCAACATTAACTCCTTCATTTTTAACCACAAAAATATATCCCTCATTTATATCCACATAAAATAAATATTTCCTTATCATATGAATCAATAATTAATTATTCACAAATAATATTACAGAATCACATTTATGACAACCAGGCCGTTCCCAGGAAAGAGGGGGCTTTCCAATAAGGATTTCTCCTTACTGGCGCGCAATTAGATGACCAAACCTCTCCTTAGACAGAACTTTCTAGACATTGCCAATAATGTTATCTAATAATACTATTCAAATAATATGAATTATTGATCTGATAATGGAAATACTGTGCAGCAACAATTATTGAACAACAATAATATAAAATTTCAACGTAGCAATTATTGAATCAATAAAATAAAATGAACAGTAATTACTGTAACAATTATTGAGTAGTGCCTTCTTACGTAAGAATCAATAATTTCAAAAATACTGTGCAATACCGTGTGCTACTGTGCAATAACGCGTATTACTGTATTTTAACCACCGGTATTCCAACAGTGTTAACGGTAACAACTACGCCGTTATTTGTAAAAACTCAAATTTGTCGTTTTCTTCACCCGACAGTTATTCTGTTATGGGGCCCACAAATAGCTGCGCCGTCGTACGAATATTCCCCGACAGAAAGAATATTCCACGACCAAACGAATATTCCCCGACAACAATGATTATTTTATAACCACTTGTGTATTTTGAAAAAATTTTCATATTTCATCACCCATAACTTTAAACTTTATCAATTTAACCATTTACTGAATGTAATTATAAGAAAAATTGAATACTTTTATTTCATAAAATTCGGGGTCTTACAAGTACCACCCTCAAGTGTTGCTCATATTTCACGGTATTTGGAATAAATAAGAATGTCATCGATAAAGACGACCACAAGTGATCCAAATATTCCTTAAATACCCTGTTCATCAAATCCATGAAGGCAGCAGGAGCATTATCAATCTAAAAGACATAACTAAGAATTCATAATGCCCATACCGAGTTCTAAAAGCCGTCTTTGGAATATCCTCAGTTCTAACCTTCACTGATGATATCCAGAACGAAGATCGATCTTTGAAAAGAATTGTGCTCCTTGCAACTGGTCAAACAGGTCATCAATACGTGGCAATGGGTACCTATTTTTGATGGTGACATGATTCAACTCCCGATAATCAATACAAAGTCGCATACTCCCATCTTTCTTCTTCACGAACAGAACAGGAGCACCCCAAGGAGAAGTACTAGAACGAATAAAACCAATGTCAAACAATTCCTGCAGTTGGGTCTTTAACTCCTGAAGTTCAATAGGAGCCATTCGATATGGGGCTTTGGAAATGGGTTTTGTACCGGGTTCAAGGTCGATACAAAATTCAATTTCACGCTCTGGGGGTAGGCCAGGAAGTTCTTCGGGAAATACGTCAGGAAATTTATTAACAACAGAAATATCATTCAAAGCTGACGTATTTTTGTTTAGATCTGTGACATGAGCTAAGAAAGCTTGACATCCATTTTTCAATAAACGAATAGCTTTATGGCTTGAGATGACAGCGATTGATTTTAATGGTTTGGTTGCTTGAATTCGCATAATAGGTCGATTAGGAATATGAAAGCTAACAACCTTACGAAAACAATCAATTTTTGCATGATGAGTAGTTAACCAATCAATCCCTAGAATCACGTCAAATGCAAGTATTTTTAATGAAATAAGATCGACAGGTAATGTGTGGGTACCAACTTGAACCAAACAAGACTTATAAACCGTGGATGTAATGAAGGTTTCTCCCAATGGAGTTTCAACTGCTAAGTCAAAGTCTAATTTCTCCGGAATCAAATTTAATCGATGAGCGCAAGTAGGAGAAATAAAAGAATGGGTAGAACCGGTATCAAATAAAGTATAGACTTCGTTAGAGTTTATAATAAGCTTACCCGTGATGACCTCATTCGGGTTCCTTGCTTTCTGGGAGTTCACAACAAACGCTCTCCCTTGCACAACCGGTTTTGACTTTTCTGGGACGGCCTTTGGTGCCTCCATCCTAGCTGAATTTGTCTTCGGTAAACGACAAAATCGGGCTAAATGACCTTCTCTTCCACAATTATAACATGCTTTGGACGGCATCGCGCAGTTTGGACTGATGTGCCCCTCCCCTCCGCATTTGAAACATATGATAGGTGGTCGTTCTCCTTCCTTAACGACAGGTGCTGGTGCTGACGTCTTTCCATCATTGTTGAATCTCCTCTTCTTGAAATGCCCATTCTTATTATTTTGGCCCTGATTACCACCGAAGTGGTTACCATTTCTGGCCTGTTGATTCCCTCCACGCTTGTTGTCACCGCTTCGATGACTGCTTTCACTAGTATTATCATTTTGCCGGCTGCTCTCTTTTGGTTGCGTTGTCTCGTTATCGCGCTCCACCAACTGAGCCCTATTTACAACATCTGGATACAAACACAATTTATGAGAAACAAGATGTTGACGTATCTCCGGCTTCAAACCTCTTAAAAACATCCGCGTCATTCTTTCTTCATTATCCACCAGGTGGGACGCAAACCGGGATAACTCCGCAAATTTTGCCTCGTACTGCGACACGGTCATATTATTCTGCTCCAATTTGATGAACTCCACCTCCTTCATGTGACGAATACTCTCGGGAAAGTATTTGTCGTTAAACAGCTCTTGGAACTTCTCCCAAGACATCTTCAGTGCGGCAGGTTGAGTACGCTTTATCGATTCCCACCAGTAATCTGCCTCTCCTCGCAACATAAAGGCGGCAAAGGGAACCTTTTGCTCCTCGGAGCAACCCAAGACATCAAATATCTTGGTGGTCTGCTTTATCCATGCTTCAGCTACAAGTGGTTTGGGTTCTCCCTTAAACTCCGGTGGTCCCAGCTCCTTAAACTGTTTAGCGGTGACCGCCAGAGAGTTTCTAGTATTTCCACCTACGTTGTGGACAGGAGCCGCTTTCACCTGTTGTTGCATGAATTGCATAAAACCTCTGAACATTCCATCATTCATCATCTGGTCAGTGTTGTTGTTTGCATGAGGATTGTCACCTTCCTGATGAACATTATCCTGATTATTGATATGTGGTGAATCAATAATCGTCTGTGCTCCATTGCTATTCTCAACATTCTCAGATGCCATTTTCAGATACTGCCACAAAATAAAAGTTAATTGATATGTCATATTTTATCCTTATATTATGACCGACCAATTAAATATCATGCAAATAAACTTAGGTAGGTCATACTAGCGAAGGAATTCCCCGTCTCTCCCCTCCTAGTTCTATTCTCACATCTTAGCAAGGGATCATATCCCTAAGCTCTGATACCAACTGTGACGCCCCCAAAATTAGGTATACATCACCCATCTTGGGTCGTCAGATACATAGTACAAAATATAAATACAACTTACTAATACAACTGTCGTGTACAATACGACAAAACATAAACTGTGAGTTTGAATACAAATATTATCTTCTACAGAGTATTCATACTCAAAAGGAGTTCTCATTACATTTATTAACACACCATTACATAGAATAGTGAGGACTACTAACTAATACTATCATTCGGACCATCACTCCGTTCCCCGACTTGCCCCAGCTACGTTCTCATTTCCTGAAGAGAACAGTGAAAGAAAGGGTGAGCTCAACTAGCCCAGTAAGAAATATTATGACTAAGATAATGCAGAATAAATTATCATTAGCCTTCAACAATGTTAAACTGATAAAATATAATAGACATCAAGTTTAACTGCAGCGGAACAAGCAATCCATTAAAAGAGTCAAGTAGAAAATAAACTCTACTATCTTTTATGATTTAAAAGATTTTCCAACACTGTGATCGCTGAGACTCAGCTTAATAAAATAATTCACATCATCGAATCACCCCTGCACTACGGCCAAGGATATTCGTATATTCATTAATGGTCATGATCATGCCAACAACTGTCCATCAATGCACTACGGGCCAATGAGGACTTTTACCACATCATTTGTAACATTACGGTCATGATTATACCGAATAATCCCTGGTCATAATCATACCAAGTCCATCTATGCACTACAGGCCACAGATGACTTTTAACATTTTATAAACATGAGGATGATGACAATGATATAAGAATTCAATAAAACAAGTTCAAGAATTAATTTATCCAAGAATTAACAACGTCCAAATTGTCAACATGATACTGCTTTGTGGAGTAAAATTCAAGAATACTTAGAAGAATATTTTCATGAAAAAATACTGGATGAAACGCAATTATCAAGGATATTCCACAAATTTCATAGAGTATAGAAGTCAAAACTTAACCAACTAAGTACAATAAAGAATGGAATAACAAAAGAAATCACCATGCATGCGATAGACCGCACAGACAGGTTATTCCAACAGAATAATAAATAATGGAACCAGGTCCGGCGTAAACGCACAGACAGTATATTCCAACAGAATAATAAATAATGGAACCAGGTCCGGTGTAAAACACACAGACAGGATGTTCCAACAGAATAATAACAAAACGGAACCAGGTCCGGTGTAAAACACACAGACAAGATGTTCCAACAGAATAATAATAAAAACGGAACCAGGTCCGATGTAAAACACACAGACAGGATGTTCCAAAAGAATAATAATAAAGACGGAACCAGGTCCGGTGTAAAACACACAGACAGGATGTTCCAACAGAATAATAGAAGAATGTCACCAAGTATAGGGTAGACCGCGTATACAGGTTATTCCAACAGAATAATAAGAAATGGAATAACAACAGTTCTCTTCATGAATAAGAAAGAATAACACCCCTTACCGTTTTAAAGAAGAGCTGAAATAAGGAAGTAGTTAAGTAGCAGAATACTCTTCTTCTCTCTCTATATAGTTTCTCTTATAGTTTCTCTCTCTAGAGTTCAGTGAATTCGTAAGAAATAATGAAGGAATGAGCTGCTATTTATAGAAAAATAGAATGCATAGTAACTAATCCATGAACGGTCCAGATTGATTACTTTAATCTGACGGTCCATATTTAAAGAAAAATCTTTTAAATAAAATATAATATATTCTATTTATAGAATAACTTTAATAAAGTATTCTGTTTTATATAAAAAGATGTTTCTGTTTTATTACGTTAATAATACGAATAAAACAAAACGTCATTATCGCTAAATAATTCATATTATTAACTGACAATAATTGAATCAAACTGAGTGACTTCTCACATAAGCATTAATAATCAATACCGTGTGCTACTATGCAACCACACGTATTACTGTACTTTTACTACCGAGTAGTTCAACAGTAACAATGGTAAAATTTTCGCCGTTATTTTTAATAAAATATTTTTGTCGTTTTTTCAATCCGACAATAATTCCGTTGTGGGGTCCACAAATGATTGTGTCGTTGTACGAATATTCCCTGTTAAAACGAATATTTCCCGACCAATCGAATATTATATAACAACTTGCGTACTTTGCAAAATTTATAAATATTACCCACAACTATAACATTATATCAAATTAACTCCATAATATTCAAAAATGATATTTATAGAAAATTCATCTTTATTTATAAAATTTGGGGTCTTACAACCTCCCCTTCTTATGAAATTTCGTCCTCGAAATTAGTGTACGTACCTGGTATGTCGAAGAGGTAAGGATACCTTGATTTCATTTCAGATTCTAACTCCCAAGTTATTTCCTCAACATCGTGGTTTCTCCACAAAACTTTGACTTGAGGTATAACCTTGGAGCGTAGAATATGTTCCTTCTTATCCAAGATTTGAACAGGAACTTCTTCATACGTCAAATCTTGCGCTATTTCGTCCGGTTCTAACTCAATAATGTGGTTCGGGTCTTCCACATATTTGCGTAACATGGATATGTGAAAAACGTTATGAACACGAAACATACTTGGCGGTAAAGCGAGTCTATAAGCCACAGTTCTTACTCGATCGAAGATTAAAAATGGACCGATGAATCGATGATTGAGTTTTCCTCTCTTTCCAAATCTCGTAACTCCTTTCCATGGAGCAACACGTAAGAACACATGATCTCCTACATCAAATTCCACGTCCTTTCGATGAAGATCAGCATAACTCTTTTGTCGATCTTGTGAGGTTTTTATACGTTGTCGGATCGTTTGAATGTTATGAAACTGTTATGAATGTTTAAGCAATCTGAATAGAGTTGATTAATAATGAATAAAAAAATTGTTTGATAATTGATATGTCTTAACCATCTAAATAACAATCTTTTATTATTTTATTCCTCTAAACTATGCTGAACAAATATATAATTTTATTTAGACGTACTAAAAAAATCAAAATTGAATAAACCTTTGCTTAGATAAATGAATAATGGTTTTATTTTTAAAGGGTTTGTTTTTTAATAATGGTGGCTTCTGTTTCTCCCTACGGTGACATACATACCCATACCCATACCAATACCCATGAGAGAGTCGTTGTTTAGTTTCTTAACAAAAACAAAAAGTCAATTCAATCTCAAAATAAATAAAAGTTCATATTGTGCAACATATATAGATGGACCATGGTCCCATTAAAAACTCAATTTGATATTTATATATACACAAAATTAGCTCATTTTATATGTGTGTGTACATATTAAAAGTTTCAATATTTGATCACCAAATCTCTAACATTGAAACCCAATAACAACGGCATTGACTCTTTGGAAGATACATTGGACATTGCGTGTGATTTTGAGAAATTGAAATAGTAGTATGTTCCCATCATTCTATAGCTATTTTATTACACATTATTCAATATATTGATTTCTTTTAATTTATTTAATTTTCTTTTAGGGATATGACGGGACCAGTTGAATTGACTTGATTATACTACTAAGTAAATACTCTATCCGTTCTTTAATATATGTCGTTTTATAGAAATATTTTTATTCCTTAATATAAGTCGTTTTAAAATTTCAAGTAAGCATTAATTGCTTAGTTTCCAATATTACCCCAAATATTAAATGTAACTTTGGTTCTCTCACTATTTTCTGTCCAATAAATAACAATCTCTTATTTTAATACAAGGGTAATATAGACAATTGATATTATAGTTAATGCTATACAATTATTACCTTAATACTTGTACATAACTCTAAAACGACCTATATTAAAAAACAAAGGGAGTACCAACTTAATTAGACTTCAGAATATCAGAAAAATTAACAAATTTCACTCTCAAAAAAGGAGAGGATATTGCAATTATAAAATAAATAAATTTTCTAAAATATAGTGAAACTAATTTTTCATTGACCATGAACAAGCCCGACGTTTAGGTAAATTACGTAAATTTTGTGTATTGTGTAATTATTTTTAACTAATTTTGTTACATTGTTATTCACTAATATATGTTCTAAGTTGTACTTCTACAATATGTATACATCTCTCGAATAAAAATATCAAATATATATTGTGATGTTGAGTATATTGTTTGTATCTAACTAATATGATGGGAAAACCTGCACGTTTAGATATAATAATATAATATTATATTTTTAAATTTATTATCATAATTTTATTATTTTAGCAGGGTATTAATTAAGAATTTGTTATTTCTAAAAATAAAAATATATATCTTTGATATTCAAGTATTTTTATTTTACTACCATTCGTGAAAGTGAGGGAGTACGACAAAACAAGAAAATCTTGCCTGAAATTGATGTAGATAAGTAATACTAGTAGTAGCAGCAGCTAGAGAGTCACGTTACAAGTCCAACACATAAGTGGATTAGACTATATAGTTGTTTCATTACATTTTAATGCATCTGAATCGTATATTTTTTAATATATTTTAACAGCTCACATCTTTGTATTAAGAGGTTATCTGAATAGTATAGACTCATATTTATATCTTAACTATTCAGAGTATCTCTTAATACAAAGATGTGGACAATGGAATGTTAAGATGCATTAAGAGGTGGTTGCTAAAATATTAAGATATACTCCCTCCGTTCCTTAATATAGATCGTTTTAGAGAAATATTTTTGTTCCTAAATATAAGTCGTTTGAGAATTTTAAGTAAGCATTAATTGCTTAGTTTCCAATATTACCCCAAATAACAAATATAACTTTGGCTCTCTTACTATTTTTTGCTCAATAAATAACATTCTCTTTTTCCAATACAAGGGCAATATAGACAATTGATAGTATATTTAATATTTTATAATTATTTTCTAAATACTTGTGCACAACTCTAAAACGACCTATATTAAAGAGAGCGGTAGAGTAGTAATCAAACATCGTCTAAGTCAAACGATTGAGTAATTTATTAAGCCGATTTGACGGATTATTAGGCACACATCGGGTAAGATCAAGTCCCAATATTTTGACGGTGCATGTGCCAAATTACCCACAAAAATTGGCCGGCTGTGTAGATATCTCCCACCCAACCTTAGTTTCTTCGCGGCCTACATTAATTCACTCTCTAAACTTTTATCATACTCCCTCGTCCCTTTTTATTTGTCATTTTAGAGAGAGAGTTTTTATTTGTTATTTATAAATTTTAAGAAAATATTAATTATTTAATTTTTTATATTATCTTTTATAATTAAAGACTAATTTACTTCTATCTCGTCTTTCTAATAAATTTTAAAATGTTAAAATTAAAATTTTATACTCAATTTAATCAATCAAGCAAAGTATTAATTGTATTTCATAATCTACACTCTCAATGTTAAAATGTCAATTAAAAAGGACAGAGGGTGCATAAAGAGAAACCATTCCAAATTTCTTGTCGTATTAAATTTATTGTTACATATTTTATTTTACTTACCGCTTCATTTCATGTATTATAACATATATATTTACTTATTTATTAAGATTAACATACTAATTAATGATGTGGATTATGTTAAATAAATATTTTATTTAAAATTTTAAAATGTTAGAAAAAAGCACTAATAATGCATATTAAACTAACAAATTATAACAAAAAAAATCTAGATCTTAAAATAAAATAACAAATTTTGGTTTTTGACTTGGCCCCTAACTAACTCAATCTCCCCACACTCTCCCTTCATCCTCTCTCTGTCTCTCTATCTTTCTTTCTCTCTCTAGCTAGTTATACGCGGCATAGCAATATTGCTAGCCCCCTCCTCCCCTCATCCCTTTCTCCACTTCTCCACCTCTATATATTAATACCAAGTACCAACACAAACACCATCCAAACCAAATAGTAAATTTAACACTCCCTTCTACAAAAAGAACCTCTTCAACCAAAAAAAAAAACAAGCCCAAAATTCATTTCTACTGCCTTACTCTCTCTCTCTCTCTCTCTCTCTATATATATATATATATATATACATTTATTTGAGATATCAGATATATATAGTTATAATCTTGCTAGCTAGCTAGCTATATATATATAACGTACATGGGTCGATCAAGTGTTGTGTTCTTGTTATTTTTGGTTACTGTTGCATCTTGTGCGTCTACAATATATGGCCGGAAGCTCTTGATCATTCACGACGAAAACAAGAAGCCTAAGCAAGCACCATCATATTTTTCACAAGAGAGTTTGTACCTAAGTGCCCTTCCTAAGGGCACTGTCCCAGCTTCTACGCCCACCAAGAAGGGTCATGCCACCATCGTCAACCAAAAGCTCATTGCCCGTCACCTAGCAGCTATCGATCGGATTCTCCGGTCCGTCCCCAGCCCCGGGGTTGGTCATTAATTAGTCTCTACTATATTAACAAATATACATTTTGTTTTCCCAAATTTGGAAAAAAAATTCTGATCCTTTTTTATTCTGAATTTAGACTAGAGAATTGTACACACCAGTGTATAGCCATAGGTGGATATATTTATACTATTTATGTGAGAATTTTATTCTTTGATTGGGACAAATTTAGTCCATTTTCATAAATTTAGACTTATGAGACATGTTTCCCAAGAGTTTGATAAACATATATATATATATATATATATATATATATATGAGATTGTATAAATTCATTTTCCAAATGAATAATAGTAAAAATTAATTTATATATATATGTATATGTTCATATTTGCATATTAAAGATGTATTACTTCATATCTTGAGTTTGGCTTGTATCCCAAATTATAAACGGATAACTTTCGAGTTTCGACCATGTGTGAAATTAATGGCATGGAATTTAGCAAGTATTTGTGAAAATTATTACTAGTAATTAGGTGTTCCATGACTGTCAACTCAACACCGGCAAGACTGCAATACACGTGTCCCAAAAGAAAGTAAAAAAACACTTTTTTTTTTATTTTTTTCTTATAATATACTCCCTCCTTTCTTTCTATTTTTTTTTGCTAAAGTATACTCCCTCCTTTCCTTTATATGTGACTTTTAAGATATGATGGCACATATTAAGAACTCTCGTTAATAATATTAATTTAAAATTTCATTATTATCTATACACTTATTAATTACTCCTACTATATATATATATATATATATATATATATATATATATATGTGTGTGTGTGTGTGTGTGTGTGTGTGTGTGTGTGTGTGTGTGAAAAATATGAAGGTGTACAAATATGTAAATTTTAAAGTTGTACGGTCTACGATAGTAGAGTGAATTTATTTTACTATCGTAGAGTAGTCACTTCACGATTTGAGAATTCAATATACGTTCGACAGTAGCAGAGTGACTGCTCTGCGGTCGTGGATTGACTACTTACGATAATAGAGTGAATTTATTCTACTATCATAAATTGTGTAATTTTAAAATTTACAGAATTGTGCACTCCCATTTTTACCTATATATATATATATATATATATATATATATATATATATATATATATATATATATATAAAACGACATTATATAATGAGAGACTACTTTCCTTTCTCGGGATCTAATTTTGATGGAAATGGAGAAAAGTGTAAAGAACGCGTTTTAAAAGACTTTTTCTAAAACTATGTTGTCGGTTACTTTTTTTTAAATTAAAAGATGGTTTGAAAACTTTTGCCAAACCAATGCTTGCTATGACCATGACCATAGCACCAGCATCATGAATCATAATACTGTTCTATAATATATGATTTTTTAAATAATTTTATTTTTAAAATTATTTGTTATTTTATATAATTTATGAGATTTAACTATAATTTTTTTAAAATTATCTTTCATGGGAAAATGTTACAGATAAGAGAGAGAGTATGAGATAAGTGTAGTAATTATGAAAATTTAAGGGTATTATAAATAATTGATATTATATTTAATGTTATATAATTATTTCCTTAATTTTTGTGCACAACTCTAAAACGTCATATATTATGGGACAGAGGGAGTACTACTCCATATTTTAGCACTTTAATTTAACAAGTGATTTAATTGGTTAGAAGTTTTTTTAAAATGTGTTTTTTTTTTAACTATAGAAGCAAAAATTATAATATTGCTAAAGAAATAGGTATTATAATTAGAACAATTAAAAAAATTTAAGAAAGTAATGAGTTGTCTCGTGCTCAAAGATGTTCGCTCCATTGTTTACCTTCTTGTGTTCGGCTAATGAACTCATGTGATCGAATAGCTAGTCCATTTTCTTACACTTGTTTAGAAAATGTGACATACAAATGTTTATTTATATGAGAAAATTTAGTATAAGTTTATTACTGGATATGATTTATACAAATCATAAAATTAATTAAAGAGATTAATTAATAAACTAGCACATCATCCGAGACATGCATGCCATTGCCTGAAACATATTGGCCCCAGAAAAAATAAATTACTTGTGTTTCAACCAGCACAAGGGCTCCACGATACCGTCCACATAAAATATGTCGAGTTTTATGTCGCAGTCACGCAAATTCGATATTTATCGATCTGATCCACATACCACGAGAAAAAAAAATTAATTTAGAGGATAACATTTCAAATAAATTAAAATATAACTTGTTTTTTATATATGGTTGTGTAAGTTTATTTTCTTCATTTATATAAAGTATATTTTTTTATGTGAGACTTGTAATCGATAATTATGTAATTATGAGAATCAATACATTGTATGGCATCTCTAAATTGGGAGTTTCAAAAAAGTTTTGGCATTCAGTAGTTATAAGAAAATGATATATTTTATGATTTTGTGCATCGATTTTTTTGTTAGTAGTTATGTGGATATATAATTAGTATATACTCCTCCGTTCCTTAATATAAGTCGTTTTAGGGTTATGCACAAGTATTAAGGTAATGATTGTATAGCATTAACTATAATATCAATTATCTATATTACCCTTGTATTGGAATAAGAGATTGTTATTTATTGGATATAAAATAGTGAGAAAATCAAAGTTACATTTAATATTTGGGATAATATTGAAAACTAAATAATTAATGCTTATTTATAATTCTAAAACGACTTATATTAAGAAAGGGACGGAGTATAACAAGCAAGTGATTATAAGCCAAATTTTGAACAACGAGTGAATGCATTGGTAATGACCAGAAGGAGAACTGACCCAATCTTCCTAATTAATTTGATTTGTTAATTATTTTGAAGGGATTATATATGTTTGGGTATAAACATAAATTGTTTGTTACTCTTTTCGTTCTAGGATAAAAAAATTTATTACTATTTTAAATAGTCTCAAGTTAAATATTTACTTATTTTAAATAATTTATTTTTTACAATAATTTATATAAGACCCCAACTTTTATAAATAAAGATGAATTTTCTATAAATATCATTTTTGAATATTATGGAGTTAATTTGATATAATGTTATAGTTGTGGGTAATATTTATAAATTTTGCAAAGTACGCAAGTTATTAAATAATATTCGATTGGTCGGGGAATATTCGTTTTAACAGGAAATATTCGTACAACGACACAATCATTGGTGGACCCTACAACGGAATTATTGTCGGATTGAGAAAACGACAGAAATATGTTATTAAAAATAACGGCGAAAGTTTTACCATTGTTACTGTTGAACTACTCGGTAGTAAAAGTACAGTAATACGTGTGGTTGCATAGTAGCACACGGTATTGATTATTAATGCTTATGTGAGAAGTCACTCAGTTTGATTCAATTATTGTCAGTTAATAATATGAATTATTTAGCGATAATGACATTTTGTTTTATTCGTATTATTAACGTAATAAAACAGAAACATCTTTTTATATAAAACAGAATACTTTATTAAAGTTATTCTATAAATAGAATATATTATATTTTATTTAAAAGATTTTTCTTTAAATATGGACCGTCAGATTAAAGTAATCAATCTGGACCGTTCATGGATTAGTTACTATGCATTCTATTTTTTTATAAATAGCAGCTCATTCCTTCATTATTTCTTACGAATTCACTGAACTCTAGAGAGAGAAACTATAGAGAGAAACTATAGAGAGAGAGAAGAAGAGTATTCTGCTACTTAACTACTTCCTTATTTCAGCTCTTCTTTAAAACGGTAAGGGGTGTTATTCTTTCTTATTCATGAAGAGAACTGTTGTTATTCCAATTCTTATTATTCTGTTGGAATAACCTGTATACGCGGTCTACCCTATACTTGGTGACATTCTTCTATTATTTTGCTGGAACATCCTGTCTGTGTGTTTTACACCGAACCTGGTTCCGTTTTTATTATTATTCTGTTGGAACATCCTGTTTGTGTGTTTTACATCGGACCTGGTTCCGTCTTGTTATTATTCTGTTGGAACATCCTGTCTGTGTGTTTTACACCGGACCTGGTTCCATTATTTATTATTCTGTCGGAATATCTTGTCTGTGCGTTTACGCCGGACCTGGTTCTATTATTTATTATTGTGTCGGAATATCCTGTCTGTGCGTTTACGCCGGACTTGGTTCCATTATTTATTATTCTGTTGGAATAACATGTCTGTACGGTCTATCGCATGCATGGTGATTTCTTTTGTTATTCCATTCTTTATTATACTCAGTTGGTTAAGTTTTGACTTCTATACTCCATAAAATTTATGGAATATCCTTGATAATTGCGTTTCATCCAGTATCTTTTCATGAAAATATTCTTCTAAGTATTCTTGAATTTTACTCCACAAAGCAGTATCATGTTGACAATTTGGACGTTGTTAATTCTTGGATAAATTAATTCTTGAACTTATTTTATTGAATTCTTATATCATTATCATCATCCTCATGTTTATAAAATGTTGAAAGTCATCTGTGGCCTGTAGTGCATAGATGGACTTAGTATGATTATGACCAGGGATTATTCGGTATAATCATGACCGTAATGTTACGAATGATGTGGTAAATGTCCTCATTGGCCCGTAGTGCATTGATGGACAGTTGTTGGCATGATCATGACCATTAATGAATACACGAATATCCTTGGCCGTAGTGCAGGGGTGATTCGATGATGTGAATTATTTTATTAAGCTAAGTCCCAGCGAACACAGTGTTGAAAAACCTTTTAAATCATAAAAGATAGTAGAGTTTATTTTCTACTTGACTCTTTTAATGAATTGCTTGTTCCGCTACAGTTAAACTTGATGTCTATTATATTTTATCAGTTTAACATTGTTGAAGGCTAATGATCATTTATTCTGCATTATCTTAGTCATAATATTTCTTACTGGGCTAGTTGAGCTCACCCTTTCTTTCACTGTTCTCTTCAGGAAATGAGAACGTAGCTGGGGCAGGTCGGGGAACGGAGTGATGGTTCGAATGATAGTATTAGTTAGTAGTCCTCACTATTCTATGTAATAGTGTGTTAATAAATGTAATGAGGACTCCTTTTGAATATGAATACTCTCTAGAAGATAATATTTATATTCAAACTCGTAGTTTATGTTTTGTCGTATTGTACACGACAGATGTATTAGTAAGTTGTATTTGTATTCTGTACTTTGTATCTGACGATCCAAGATGGGTGATGTATACCTAATTTTGGAGGCGTCACAGTTGGTATCAGAGCTTAGGGATATGATCCCTAGCTAAGATGTGAGAATAGAACTAGGAGGGGAGAGACGGGAAATTCCTTCGCTAGTATGGCCTACCTAAGTTTATTTGCATGGTATTTAATTGGTCGGTCATAATATAAGGATAATATATGACATATCAATTAACTTTTATTTTGTGGCAGTATCTGAAAATGTCATCTGAGAATGTTGAGAATAGCAATGGAGCACAGGCGACTGTTGATTCACCACATATCAATAATCAGGATAATGTGCATCAGGAAGGTGACAATACTCATGCAAACAACAACACTGACCAGATGATGAATGATGGAATGTTCAGAAACTTTATGCAGTTCATGCAACAGCAGGCGAGAGCGGCTCCTGTCCAAAATATAGGTGAAAACACTGAAAACTCTCGGACGGTCACCGCTAAACAGTTCAAGGAGCTGGGACCACCAGAGTTTAAGGGAGAGCCAAAACCACTTATAGCGGAAACATGGATAAAGCAGATTACCAAGATATTTGATGTCTTGGGATGCTCCGAGGAGCAAAAAGTTCCTTTTGCCGCCTTTATGTTGCGAGGAGAGGCAGATTACTGGTGGGAATCGATTAAGCGTACTCAACCTGCCGCACTGAAGATGTCTTGGGAGAAGTTCCAAGAGCTGTTCAATGACAAATACTTTCCCGAAAATATTCATCACATGAAGGAGGTGGAGTTCATCAAATTAGAGCAGAATAATATGACCGTGTCGCAGTATGAGGCTAAATTTGCTGAGTTGTCCCGATTTGCGTTCCACTTTGTGGATAATGAAGAGCGAATGACGCGAATGTTTTTGCGAGGTTTGAAACCTGAGATACGTCAACATCTTATTTCTCATAAACTGTGTTTGTATTCAAATGTTGTGAATAGGGCTCAGTTAGTGGAGCGCGATAACGAGTCAACGCAGCCAAAAGAGAGCAGTCGGCAAAATGATAATACCAGTGAGAGCAGTCATCTAAGCGGTGACAACAAGCGTGGAGGGAATTAACAGGCCAGAAATGGTAACCACTTCGATGGTAATCAAGGCCAAAACAATAAGAATGGTCATTTCAAGAAGAGGAGATTCAACAATGATGGAAAGACGTCAGCACCAGCACCCGTTGTTAAGGAAGGAGAAAGACCACCTATCATATGTTTCAAATGCGGAGGGAAGGGGCACATCAGTCCAAACTGCGCGATGCCGTCTAAAGCATGTTATAATTGTGGAAGAGAATGTCATTTAGCTCGATTTTGTCGTTTACCAAAAACAAGTTCAGCCAAGATGGAGACACCAAAGGCCGTCCCAGAAAAGTCAAAACCGGTAATGCAAGGGAGAGCGTTTGTTGTGACCTCCCAGAACGCAAGGAACCCGAATGAGGTCATCACGGGTAAGCTTATCATAAACTCTAACGAAGTCTATACTTTATTTGATACCGGTTCTACCTATTCTTTTATTTCTCCTACTTGCGCTCATCGATTAAATTTGATTCCGGAGAAATTAGACTTTGACTTATCTGTTGAAACTCCATTGGGAGAAACCTTCATTACATCTACGGTTTATAAGTCTTGTTTGGTTCAAGTTGGTACCCACAC
Organism: Panax notoginseng; assembly: GCA_016801055.1. Lineage (NCBI taxonomy): Eukaryota > Viridiplantae > Streptophyta > Magnoliopsida > Apiales > Araliaceae > Panax > Panax notoginseng. Next base: position 16,567,483 of record CM029020.1, read on the forward strand.
ATTACCTGTCGATCTGATTTCATTAAAAATACTTGCATTTGACGTGATTCTAGGGATTGATTGGTTAACTACTCATCATGCAAAAATTGATTGTTTTCGTAAGGTTGTTAGCCTTCATATTCCTAATCGACCTATTATGCGAATTCAAGCAACCAAACCATTAAAATCAATCGTTGTCATCTCAAGTCATAAAGCTATTCGTTTATTGAAAAACGGATGTCAAGCTTTCTTAGCTCATGTCACGGATCTAAACAAAAATATGTCAGTTTTGAATGATATTTCTATTGTTAATAAATTCCCTGACGTATTTCCTGAAGAACTTCCTGGCCTACCCCAGAGCGTGAAATTGAATTTTGTATCGACCTTGAACCCGGTACAAAACCCATTTCTAAAGCCCCATATCGAATGGCTCCTATTGAACTTCAGGAGTTAAAGATCCAACTGCAGGAATTGTTAGACATTGGCTTTATTCGTCCTAGTACTTCTCCTTGGGGTGCTTCTGTTCTATTCGTGAAGAAGAAAGATGGAAGTATGCGACTTTGTATTGATTATCGGGAGTTGAATCATGTCACCATCTAAAACAGGTACCCATTGCCACGTATTGATGACCTATTTGACCAGTTACAAGGAGCACAATTCTTTTCAAAGATCGATCTTCGTTCTGGATATCATCAGCTGAAGGTTAGAACTGAGGATATTCCAAAGACGACTTTCAGAACTCGGTACGGGCATTATGAATTCTTAGTCATGTCCTTTGGATTGACTAATGCTCCTACTGCCTTCATGGATATGATGAACCGGGTATTCAAGGAATATTTGGATCACTTTGTGGTCGTCTTTATTGATGACATCCTTATTTATTCCAAAAGCCGTGAAGATCATGAGTAACACTTGAGGCTGGTACTCCAAAAGCTTCGTGAATACAAGCTTTATGCCAAGTTGAAGAAATGCGAGTTCTGGTTAGAGGAGGTAGTTGTGACGCCCCCAAGAAATGCGAGTTCTGGTTAGAGGAGGTACAGAAAGCAAACTACAACTTCAATAATACAATTGTCGTGCAAAATACGACAACACATACTGTGAGTTTAAATACAAATATTGTCTTCTGGACAATATCCACACTAAAATAAATTCTCATTACAATTATTAAAACACTATTTTACAGAAATAGTGAGGACTGCTAAAACATCTTTCTAGAACCATCACTCCATACCCCGACTAGATCCTGCTATGTTCTCACCTCCTGAGAAGAAAAATGGAACAAAAAGGAAAAGGGTGAGCTCAACTAGCCCAGTAAAGAATATTATGACTTAGATAATATACAACAAATTATCGTTAGTCTTCAACAGGGAAAGATCTGATAGAATATAATCGACAACAAGTTTTAGATCAACAACTGCAGCGAAAACAGCAAACCATTAGAAGAGTCAAGTACAGAAAGAATTCTACTATCTTCTAAGATTTAAAAGTCCATCATCAATATTTTATCCCTGTAACATCAATCAATATACATCTTGAATCAAATATTCATCTTTGCACTACAGGCCAAAGATATTCATTTGTAACACCAGTCGGTCATGTTCATCTCAACACCTGTTCATCTTTGCACTACAGGCCAAAGATATTCATCAAGTAATCATACATCTTTGCACTACAGGCCAAAGATATTCAGTAATATCATCATTTAGGACTGAGGATGATGAAAAATATCTTAAAGAGAACGAATCCAGTGAGACAGAAGGACAAATGTTAGGGATTCGTATAACAGTTTATCCAAGATCAATAATACTTCATAATAATCAATTGTGAAGCAGAATTCAAAAATAAAGATCAAAACATGGATACAATCAAAGATAGTAACCATAATAGACATCTTGGACAAAAAGGAAAAATTTTATTTTTCGGTAAATAGTGCCGTATTCGTGAATAGTGCCGTATACGTGAATAGTAACCCCGACACAAAAAGTTTTAAATTTGATAAAAACTCATATCAATATTTCAGCATAATGATATTGAAGAAAATAATATCATTAAGAAGAAAATAATATCCCTTACCTCAAAATATCAGTACTTCTGGTCGGAATACCGGTATAAGGCTGAAAGAAACTTGCTCTGATGAATAGAAACTCTCAAAGTATCTAAATACTCACAAAATACACTCAATAATCTAGAGAGAGAAGGAGAGAAAACTTGTTTCAAGTGTGATTTTCAATTCTAACTTAGCCCTCTATTTATAGGAAAATTTTAGTAGGCTTGACCTGCAACCTGATGGCTTTACCTGCTACTATTCCTACCCACCACATTTGAATAAAAATCTCAGCACATTTCTTCACCAACCACAAGTGGAGCCCACCAATTCTAGAATTTTCCACCAAAAATGATTTATAACCTGATTTCTGAATCAGTCATCTCTTAAAATTGATAACAAATCATACGTTCATTTTTAACGGTTCAAAATTTGTGGACATATACTCAACTTATATATGTATAACATATCCAAAAATTACCACGATCCAACGGTCGGATTAAAAATTATAACCCCCGCAAAATATCTCAAAAATCCTGATTTTTAATACCTCCATTCCGACAAAAATACTGATAAAAACCTCATCATTAACTCCTTCATTTTTAACCACAAAAATATATCCCTCATTTATATCCACATAAAATAAATATTTCCTTATCATATGAATCAATAATTAATTATTCACAAATAATATTACAGAATCACATTTATGACAACCAGGCCGTTCCCAGGAAAGAGGGGGCTTTCCAATAAGGATTTCTCCTTACTGGCGCGCAATTAGATGACCAAACCTCTTCTTAGACAGAACTTTCTAGACATTGCCAATAATGTTATCTAATAATATTATTCAAATAATATGAATTATTGATCTGATAATGGAAAATACTGTGCAACAACAATTATTGAAACAACAATAATATAAAATATCAACGCAACAATTATTGAGTCAATAAAATAAAATATTGAACAATAACTACTGTAACAATTATTGAGTAGTGCCTTCTTATGTAAGAATCAATAATTGGTGCAATACCGTGTGCTACTGTATTTTAACCACCGGGTATTCCAACAGTATTAACGGTAACAACTACGCCGTTAATTATAAACAACTTATACTTGTCGTTTTTTTCATCCAATCGCTTTCCGTTATGGGGCCCACACAAGGCTGCGCCGTCGTACGAATATTCCCCGACAGCAAGAATATTCCACGACCAAACGAATATTCCCCGACAAAATGAATATTTTATAACCACTTGCTTATTTTATAAAATTTGTACATTTCACCCATAACCAAAGTATTATATCAAATTAACCCCTTATTATTCACAATAATATTTAGAAAAAATTTGATTTTATTCATTAATAAGTTGGGGTCTTACAACCTCCCCTCCTTATGAAATTTCGTCCTCGAAATTGACGTACGTACCTGATGTTTCAAAAATGTGAGGATACCTCGCTTTCATTTCTGATTCCAACTCCTAGGTCATTTCTTCAATAGCATGGTTTCTCCACAAAACCTTAACTTGTGGTATAATCTTCGTGCGTAGGACATGCTCTTTCCTATCCAAGATCTTAACAAGTACCTCCTCGTACGTTAAATCTTCAGCTATCTCGTCTGGTTCTAACTCAATAATGTGGTTCGGGTCTTTAACATATTTACGAAGCATAGATATGTGAAAAACATTATGAACACGAGACATGCTTGGAGGTAATGCGAGTCTATATGCCACATTTCCTATTCGCTCAAGAATCTCAAATGGACCAACAAATCTTGGATTGAGCTTTCCTCTCTTCCCAAATCTTGTAACTCCCTTCCATGGTACAACACGTAACAATACATGATCCCCAATATTAAATTCCACATCCTTCCGATGAAGATCCGCATAACTCTTTTGTCGATCCTGTGCCGTTTGTATACGTTGTCGAATCGTTTGGATCTTCTCTGTAGTAATGCGTACCAACTCTGGTCCCAACAATGTTGCTTCACCCACCTCGTCCCAGCATACTGGAGAACGACATTTTCTTCCATACAACGCCTCGAATGGAGCTACACCTATGCTCGCCTGATAACTATTGTTGTAGGAAAATTCCACCAATGGTAGGTACTTATCCCAACTCCCTTTGAGATCTAGGACACAAAGTCTTAATAGATCTTCAAGAGTTTGAATAGTCCTCTCTGATTGTCCGTCCGTTTGAGGATGGTATGCCGAACTGAATCGTAAATTCGTGCCCATAGCTTTCTGCAAGCTAACCCAAAATCGTGCAGTGGATCTTGGGTCACGATCCGAAACTATGGATACTGGCATGCCATGTAATCTCACAATCTCGTTCACGTACATACTAGCAAGACGTTCAAGGGAATAAGTCTCACGTATCGGCAAGAAATGAACGGACTTGGTTAATCTATCAACAATAACCCAAATCGCATCTATACCTTGAGAAACCTTGGGAAGACCCGTAACAAAATCCATAGTAATGTGTTCCCACTTCCATTTTGGAATCTCAAGTGGTTGCAATGGACCCTTTGGTACTTGATGCTCCGCTTTTACACGTTGACAAGTTAAACATCTCGAGATAAACTCCGCGATCTCTCTTTTCATATTGCTCCACCAAAATGTATGTCGAAGATCGTGATACATTTTGGTACTCCCAGGATGGATTGCAAACGGTGTGTTGTGTGCCTCCATCATTATTCTATGTTTCAAGTCAAAATCGTTAGGAACACAAAGTCTGGAGTTGACTCGAAGTATTCCTTCTTCATCGATTCTTGCTTCTGGAATAGCACCTTCTTGCACTTTCTTCTTCATACGCATCAGCTCCGGGTCTGTGGTTTGAGCAACTTTAACTTTATCAATTAAAGTTAGTTCTATGCGTATACTTGACATCATCGCACTCGTTCCTGCATATGATCTTCTACTCAATGCGTCAGCTACCACGTTTGCTTTTTCAGGATGGTATTGGATGGTATGATCGTAATCTTTCAACAGCTTGAGCTAACGTCGCTGCCGCATGTTGAGTTCATTTTGGGTGAAGAAATATTTGAGGCTTTTATGATCTGTATAAATCTCCACTTTCTCCCCATACAGGTAGTGTCTCCAGATCTTCAACGCGAAAACGACTGCTGCCAACTTCAAATCATGAGTAGGATAATTCCTCTCATATTCTTTGAGTTGTTGTGAGGCATAGGCTATGACTTTCCTATGTTGCATGAGAACACATCCTAACCCTTTGCCTGAAGCATCGCTGTAGATAACAAATCCATCCGAACCAGATGGTATTGTCAGAACAGGTGCCGAAATGAGTCTCCTCTTGAGTTCTTGGAAACTCTTCTCGCATTCCTCACTCCATACGAATTTTGTATCTTTCCGAGTCAGCTGAGTTAACGGAGTAGCGATTCGAGAAAATCCTTCCACAAATCTCCGATAATAACCAGCTAAGCCCAGAAAGCTACGTACTTCGGTTACCGACTTCGGTTGCTCCCAACTTTGTATGGCTTCAATCTTCGTCGGGTCGACAGATACTCCATGTTTTGACACCACGTGCCCAAGGAATGCTACTTCCTCAAGCCAGAACTCGTATTTCTTCAATTTGGCATATAGCTTATTTTCACGAAGACTTTGCAGTACCAGCTTCAAATGGCGCTCATGATCTTCATGACTTTCAGAATAGGTGAGGATGTCATCAATAAAGACAACAACGAACTGGTCCAAATATTCTTTGAATACATGATTCATCATATCCATGAAAGCAGCAGGAGCATTAGTCAATCCAAAAGACATGACTAAGAATTCATAATACCCGTACCGAGTTCTGAAGGCAGTCTTTGGAATATCCTCAGTTTTTATCTTCAGCTGATGATATCCAGAACGAAGGTCGATCTTTGAAAAGAATTGTGTTCCTTGTAACTAGTCGAACAGGTCATCAATGCGAGGTAGCGGATACCTATTCTTGATGGTGACATGGTTCAATTCTCGATAGTCAATACAAAGTCGCATACTCCCGTCTTTCTTCTTTACGAATAAAACAGGAGCACCCCAAGGAGACGTACTAGTACGAATAAAACCGATGTCCAACAACTCCTGTAGTTGGAATTTTAACTCCTGAAGTTCAATAGGAGCCATTCGATATGGAGTTTTAGAAATGGGCTTTGTACCGGGTTCAAGGTCAATAAAGAATTCAACTTCACGTTCCGGGGGTAGACCAGGAAGTTCTTTAGGAAATACATCGGGAAATTCACTAACAATAGAAATATTATTCAAATCTGACTTGTCTTTGTTCAAATCCATAACATGGGCTAAGAAAGCTTGACATCCATTTTTCAATAAACGAATAGCTTTGTGACTTGATATGACAGTGACTGATTTTAGTGGTTTAGTAGTTTGAATTTGTATGACAGGTTGGTTAGGAATATGAAAACTAACAACCTTACGAAAACAATCAATTTTAGCATGATGAGTGGTTAACCAATCAATTCCTAAAATCACATCAAAAGCAAGTATCTTTAAAGAGATAAGATCAACAGGTAATGTGATAGTGCCAACTTGGATTATGCAAGATTTATAAACTGTAGATGTAACGAAGGTTTCATCCAACGGAGTTTCAACAGATAAGTTAAAGTTCAATTTCTCTGAAGTCAAGTTTAAACGTTGAGCACAAGCAGGAGAGATAAAAGAATGGGTAGAACCGGTATCTAGTAAAGTATAAACTTCGCAAGAATTCAAGATTAGCTTACCCGTGCTAACTTCGTTCGGGTTCCTCGCATTCTGACCAGTCACGAAAAACGCTCTTCCTGAAACCACCGATTTTGTTTTGTCTGTATCCACCTTTGGTGCCGCCGTCCCAGCTGGACTTTATTTCGCTACAGGACAAAATCGAGCTATGTGACCATCTTTTCCACAACTAAAACATATCTTGGAAGGCTTTGAACAGTTTGACCTTATATGTCCCTCCACTCCGCATCTGTAGCATCTAATTGGCGGTCGTTCTCCCCCCCTAGAATTTGTTGTTGGTGTTGGTGATGTTGCCGATGTCTTCCCGTTATCGTTAAATCTTCTCTTATTAGATCGGACATCTCTTTCCACAATATCAACGCGTCGTGCGGCTTTTACCCATGCATCACTCATTCTCACTCGTTCCGTTATTGCTTCTTTCAACTCAGATTCTAGCTTTATCATTTTATACTCTGCCAAAGAGTGCTTCTGTTCAAGCATCACATATCGGGTAACACAAGCTTAAATTGTTACATTCTTTTGCTCCACGACCGCCTGTCGTTCTTCAGCCTGCTCTTCTAACTCATGAATACGATTTTTCAATTCTACATTTTGATCATATAATACATCTAATAAACTCTCCTCAGGTACCTCTTTTTCCTCACTCTCGGTTGTTACCTCTGCGACTATCTCGGGTGCAACTATCAATTCTTCACTCACCAAGTGGATATCTCTAATTCCTTCTTCGCCTGACATCACATTATCCTGGTTGGTGATTAGAGGTGTTTCCACGATCTCATTCACTCCATTATTAACATTCTCAGCTGCCATTCTTAAATACTGCCATAAAACAAGGGTTAATAGTCATGTCATATATTATCCCTATACTCTGACCGACCAAATAAACACCAAATAAACTTAGCCAGGTCATACTAGCGAAGGAATTCTCCGTCTCTCCCCTCCTAGTTCTTGTCTCACATCTCAGCCAGGAATCATATCCCTAAGCTCTGATACCAACTGTGACGCCCCCAAAATAGGTATACAACACCCATTCTGAGTCGCCAAATACATGGTACAGAAAGCAAACTACAACTTCAATAATACAATTGTCGTGCAAAATACGACAACACATACTGTGAGTTTAAATACAAATATTGTCTTCTGGACAATATCCACACTCAAATAAATCCTCATTACAATTATTCAAACACTATTTTACAGAAATAGTGAGGACTGCTAAAACATCTTTCTAGAACCATCACTCCATACCCCGACTAGATCCTGCTATGTTCTCACCTCCTGAGAAGAAAAATGGAACAAAAAGGAAAAGGGTGAGCTCAACTAGCCCAGTAAAGAATATTATGACTTAGATAATATACAACAAATTATCGTTAGTCTTCAACAGGGAAAGATCTGATAGAATATAATCGACAACAAGTTTTAGATCAACAACTGCAGCGGAAACAGCAAACCATTAGAAGAGTCAAGTACAGAAAGAATTCTACTATCTTCTAAGATTTAAAAGTCCATCATCAATATTTTATCCCTGTAACATCAATCAATATACATCTTGAATCAAATATTCATCTTTGCACTACAGGCCAAAGATATTCATTTGTAACACCAGTCGGTCATGTTCATCTCAACACCTGTTCATCTTTGCACTACAGGCCAAAGATATTCATCAAGCAATCATACATCTTTGCACTACAGGCCAAAGATATTCAGTAATATCATCATTTAGGACTGAGGATGATGAAAAATATCTTAAAGAGAACGAATCCAGTGAGACAGAAGGACAAATGTTAGGGATTCGTATAACAGTTTATCCAAGATCAATAATACTTCATAATAATCAATTGTGAAGCAGAATTCAAAAATAAAGATCAAAACATGAATACAATCAAAGATAGTAACCATAATAGACATCTTGGACAAAAAGGAAAAATTTTATTTTTCGGTGAATAGTGCCGTATTCGTGAATAGTGCCGTATGCGTGAATAGTAACCCCGACACAAAAAGTTTTAAATTTGATAAAAACTCATATCAATATTTCAGCATAATGATATTGAAGAAAATAATATCATTAAGAAGAAAATAATATCCCTTACCTCAAAATATCAGTACTTCTGGTCGGAATACCGGTATAAGGCTGAAAGAAACTTGCACTGATGAATAGAAACTCTCAAAGTATCTAAATACTCACAAAATACACTCAATAATCTAGAGAGAGAAGGAGAGAAAACTTGTTTCAGGTGTGATTTTCAATTCTGACTTAGCCCTCTATTTATAGGAAAATTTTAGTAGGCTTGACCTGCAACCTGATGGCTTTACCTGCTACTATTCCCACCCACCACATTTGAAATATAATTCAGCACATTTCTTCACCAACCACAAGTGGGGCCCACCAATTCTAGAATTTTCCACCAAAAATGATTTATAACCTGATTTCTGAATCAGCCATCTCTTAAAATTGATAACAAATCATACGCTCATTTTTAACGGTTCAAAATTTGTGGACATATACTCAACTTATATATGTATAACATATCCAAAAATTACCACGATCCAACGGTCGGATTAAAAATTATAACCCCCGCAAAATATCTCAAAAATCCTGATTTTTAATACCTCCATTCCGACAAAAATACTGATTAAAAATCTCAACATTAACTCCTTCATTTTTAAGCACAAAAATATATCTCTCATTTATATCCACATAAAATAAATATTTTCTTATCATATAAATCAATAATTAATTATTCACAAATAATATTACAGAATCACATTTATGACAACCAGGCCGTTCCCAGGAAAGAGGGGGCTTTCCAATAAGGATTTCTCCTTACTGGCGCGCAATTAGATGACCAAACCTCTCCTTAGACAGAACTTTCTAGACATTACCAATAATGTTATCTAATAATATTATTCAAATAATATGAATTATTGATCTGATAATAGAAAATACTGTGCAGCAACAATTATTGAAATAATAATAATATAAAATATCAACGCAACAATTATTGAATCAATAAAATAAAATATTGAACAATAACTACTGTAACAATTATTGAGTAGTGCCTTCTTACGTAAGAATCAATAATTGGTGCAATACCGTGTGCTACTGTATTTTAACCACCAGGTATTCCAACAGTATTAACGGTAACAACTCCGCCGTTATTTATAAACAACTTATACTTGTCGTTTTCTTCATCCAATCGCTTTCCGTTATGGGGCCCACACAAGGCTGCGCCGTCGTACGAATATTCCCCGACAGCAAAAATATTCCACGACCAAATGAATATTCCCCGACAAAATGAATATTTTATAACCACTTGTTTATTTTATAAAATTTGCACATTTCACCCATAACCAAAGTATTATATCAAATTAACCCCTTATTATTCACAATAATATTTAGAGAAAATTTGATTTTATTCATTAATAAGTTGGGGACTTACAGTAGCATTCCTTGGGCACGTAGTATCAAGTCGTGGAATATCGGCTGACCCGGCAAAGATTGAAGCTATTCAAAGCTGGGAGCAACCTAAATCAGTGACCGAAGTACATAGCTTTCTTGGTTTAGCTGGTTATTATCGGAGATTCGTGGAAGGATTTTCTCGAATCGCTACTCCATTAACTCAGCTGACTCGGAAAGATGGAAAGTTCGGTTGGAGCGAAGAATGTGAGCAGAGTTTTCAAGAACTCAAGAGAAGACTCATTTCAGCACCTGTTCTAACAATACCATCTGGCTCGGAGGGATTTGTCATCTACAGTGATGCTTCGAGCAAAGGGTTGGGATGCGTTCTCATGCAACATGGAAAAGTCATAGCCTATGCATCAAGATAACTCAAGGAATATGAGAGGAATTATCCTACTCATGATCTAGAGTTGACAGCTGTTGTCTTTGCACTTAAAATTTGGAGGCATTACTTGTATGGGGAGAAGGTGGAGATCTTTACGGATCATAAAAGCCTTAAATATTTCTTCACTCAAAAGGAACTCAACATGCGACAACGACGTTGGCTTGAACTGTTGAAAGTGTAAGACCCCGAATTTTATGAAATAAAAGTATTCAATTTTTATTATAATTACAATTCAGTAAATGGTTAAATTGATAAAAGTTTAAAGTTATGGGTGAAATATGAATTTTTTTCAAAATAAGCAAGTGGTTATAAAATAATCATTGTTGTCGGGGAATATTCGTTTGGTCGTGGAATATTCTTTCTGTCGGAGAATATTCATACGACGGCGCAGCTATTTGTGGGCCCCATAACGAATAACTGTCGGGTGAAGAAAAATGACAAATTTGAGTTTTTACAAATAACGGCGTAGTTGTTACCGTTAACACTGTTGGAATACCCGGTGGTTAAAATACAGTAATACGCGTTATTGCACAGTAGCACACGGTATTGCATAGTATTTTTAAAATTATTGATTCTTACGGAGGAAGGCACTACTCAATAATTGTTACAGTAATTACTGTTCAATATTTTATTTTATTGATTCAATAATTGTTGCGTTGATATTTTATATTATTGTTGTTTCAATAATTGTTGCTGCACAGTATTTTCTATTATCAGATCAATAATTCATATTATTTGAATAATATTATTAGATAACATTATTGTCAATGTCTAGAAAGTTCTGTCTAAGGAGAGGTTTGGTCATCTAATTGCGCGCCAGTAAGGAGAAATTCTTATTGGAAAGCCCCCTCTTCCCTGGGAACGGCCTGGTTGTCATAAATGTGATTCTGTAATATTATTTGTGAATAATTAATTATTGATTCATATGATAAGAAAATATTTATTTTATGTGGATATAAATGAGGGATATATTTTTGTGATTAAAAATGAAGGAGTTAATGTTGAGGTTTTTATCCGTATTTTTATCGGAATGGAGGTATTAAAAAATTAGGGTTTTTGAGATATTTTGCGGGTGTTATAATTTTTAATCCGACCGTTGGATCGTGGTAATTTTTGGATATGTTATACATATATAAGTTGAGTATATGTCCACAAATTTTGAACCGTTAAAAATGAACGTATGATTTATTATGAATTTTACGAGATGACTGGTTCAGAAATTATTGAATTTTCGGAGTTTATCATTTTGATGGAAAATTCTAGAATTGGTGGGCCCCACTTGTGGTTGGTGAAGAAATGTGCTGAATTATATTTCAAATGTGGTGGGTGGGAATAGTAGCAGGTAAAGCCATCAGGTTGCAGGTCAAACCTACCAAAATTTTCCTATAAATAGAGGGCTAAGTTAGAATTGAAAATCACACCAGAAACATAAGCTTTCTCTCTTTCTCTCTCTATATTATGAAGCATATTTTGTGAATTTTTAGATACTTGGTGAGTTGCTATTCATCAGTGCAAGTTTCCTTCAGCATCATATCCGATATCCAGTCAGAAGTACTGCTCTTTTGAGGTAAGGGATAGTAAGGGATAGTAAGGGATAGTAAGGGATTGTAAGGGATAGTAAGGGATAGTAAGGGATTTTAAGGGTTGTTATGTTTTTCAGTTTCGTAATTTTTCTGAACTTCAAAAATTCTGAAAAAATTTGAAATGATATTTTGATGAGTTTTATTGATTGTGTCCAAAAATGGTAATTTTTGGATGTATAGATTGAGAGTTATGAATTTTATGAGAAAATACTATTTTAAAAGTAACTGCTTATAATTCCTTGTGGTTAACTCCAAAATTGATGAAATTTTTATTGGGAGTACATGTATATGATAGAAGTATACTCTGTAAATTTCAGAATTTTTAGACAAAAGTACAATTTTTGATAAATGTCTAAATATTCGGCTATTTTGGCCATATGAAAAATAGTAAATGACTTTTAAAAATTCTGAGAAAAATATATGTTCACTATGGGACTATATTATGCTAAATCCCAGAAAAAAATATTTTTGGAACTGATTTGGTATTTTTCATAAAAATGGTCTAGTTATGAGTAAATGAATTAAATATGTTTTGTGAAGAAAGAAAATTGGAAAATAGGATTTTATGGCTTGAGAATCCTATATGAGGTATATGCAGATTTTTGATGAGGGTTTTGGTTATTGATGATGAAATTGTAAGAGTTGGCATTTTATGATGATTAAATACATTAATTAGTAAAGTGTAAACAATTAAAATAAATTGTTTATAAATTTAAGTAATGTTATTCTTTCAATATCATTATACCGAAATATTGGTATGGATTTTATTGTGGAATTTCTACCTTTTTGTGTCGAGTTACTATTCATGAGTTACTATTCACGAGTTACTATTCACGATAAAAATTGGTTTCTTTTTCTAACCAAGTTATAGTTGAGTTATGAATATTACTCTTGAGATTAAAACAATGTATTGATTATATTAATTTTATTATCATATATAACATTTTTATAACCCTGATGTTGAAATTCTCTTTCACTAGAGTGTAAAGATGGGTAGATTATTGGTATGATCATGACTAGGGTTCTCTTTGGCCTGTAGTGCAAAGTTGAATTGTGACTGGTATGATCATGACCATTGAATTTATAAGTGAATATCTTTAGCTTAAGTGCAAAGGTGAATTGATCAACATGGTTATAATTATTGTTTATATAAATTCTGAAATGATTATATATTTCTTTGAGATATGAATATCTTTGGCCTGTAGTGCAAAGATGGGTTGTTGACGAATATCTTTGGCTCGTAATGCAAAGATGACCTGTTGTTGAATATCTTTGGCCTGTAGTGCAAAGATGAGTTGTTAATGAATATCTTTGGCCTGTAGTGCAAAGATGACTTGTTGATGAATATCTTTGGCCCGTAGTGCAAAGATAAAGTTATTAGTATGATTATGAACAGGAACTGTGATTTGGTATAACCATGATGTTTGATGTTTCAGGTGATAAAAATTATCTTTGTCCTGGATGAGAAAAGGAATTTGAACTATAATTACGATTATGAGTTTCATGTGATTGTGGACATGAATTGTTGATTGATGTTATAGGGATAAAACATTGTTGGTGGACTTTTAACATGGAGAAGATAATAGACTTTATGGTCTATTTGACTCTTCTAATGGATTGCTCGTTCCGCTGCAACTATGGTTGAAATTTTTATCATTTACCATATGTTCTAAATCTCTGATTTATTATTGATGAAGGCTATTGATAATTTAATTATCTTTAGTCATGATATTCTTTACTGAGCTAGTTGTGCTCACCCTTTTGCTTCACAATTCCTTTCAGGTAATAAGAGTGTAGCTGGGTCGAGCGGGGGTAACAAGGGAATAGAACGGTGGTCATCATTTAGTAGTTATATTTGGTGAAGAAAATAGGGTGAGGCGAACCCAACGATGGAAGGGTGTTTTGTCACTATCATACAAGATGTCTAATGACATACAACCTCGTGTCATCATAAGACAGGGTTGTGCTCATCCACTTGCTGAGTATATCTATGAACACTACCTATATAATCTTGGTGTTTGTTTGAAGTATAATTCTCAATTAGAGACAGTGGAGATAATGATAAGTCAAGAGAAGACTCACCATTGGGAAGAATATGATAGTAATCTTCTCGTTTTTCTTTGGGGTCTATTGGGTCAACCAAGGATAATTCTGTGGCCATATGATATCTATCATAACCTAGACGCGTGGCCTCCCATGTACGAAGGTTTCCTTGAGCATTTCCCAAAGATTCTAATTTCTAAAACAGTTTTTGACTATACCTTTATGTAAGGTGTTATTGTGAGGTGATGTCCACGGTTAGAACATGAGTCACATTTGGTATATATTTGTATCCAAACTCACAGCATATGTGTTGTTGTATTTTGCACGACAATTGTTGTAATAAAGTTGTAGTTATTTTCTGTACCATGTATTTGACGACTCAGAATGGGTTGGGTGGAATGGACCTGTTTTGGGGTCGTTACAGAAAGATTATGATCATACCATTCAATACCATCCTGGAAAAGCGAACGTGGTAACTGACGCATTGAGTAGAAGATCATATGCAAGTACGAGTGCGATATTGTCAACACAAAGGCCCATTTTGTGTGATTTACAAAGGATGGAGATAGAGTTAAAGACTCCAGGGACCCATGTGATGATGGCGAATATACGAGTAGAACCGACTTTAATCGATACAGTTAAAGATGCTCAAGCTACAGACCTGGAGCTGATGCGTATGAGGAAGAAAGTGCAAGAAGGTGCTATGCCGGAAGCAAGAATCGATGAAGAAGGAATACTTCGAGTCAACTCCAGACTTTGTGTTCCTAACAACCCTAATTTAAAGTATGAAATCATGAAGGAGGCGCACAACACACCGTTTGCAATCCATCCTGGAAGTACCAAAATGTATCATGATCTTCGTCATACATTTTGGTGGAGCAATATGAAAAGAGAGATAGCGTTGTTTATCTCAAGGTGTCTAACTTGTCAACAAGTCAAAGCGGAGCATCAAGTACCAAAAGGTCCATTGCAACCACTTGAAATTCCAGAATGGAAGTGGGAGCACATTACCATGGATTTCGTTACCGGTCTTCCTAGGGTTTCTCAAGGTATTGATGCGATTTGGGTCATTGTTGATAGATTGACCAAGTCTGCTCATTTCTTACCGATACGAGAAACTTATACACTTGAACGTCTTGCTCGTATGTACATAAACGAGATTGTAAGACTGCATGGTATGCCAGTATCCATAGTTTCTGACCGAGACCCAAGATTCACTTCACGATTTTGGGTTAGTTTACAAAAGCTATGGGCACAGATTTACGATTTAGTTCGGCATATCATCCTCAGACGGACGGACAATCAGAGAGGACTATTCAAACTCTAGAAGATCTATTAAGACTCTGTGTCTTTGACTTCAAGGGAAGTTGGGACAAGTTCTTACCCTTGGTGGAGTTTTCCTACAACAACAGTTATCAAGCAAGTATTGGCATGGCTCCATTCGAAGCATTGTATGGAAGAAAATGTCGTTCTCCAGTATGCTGGGATGAGGTGGGTGAAGCAACGTTGTTGGGACTGGAGTTGGTACGTATGACTACAGAAAAGATTCAAACGATCCGACAACGTATAAAAACCTCACAAGATCGACAAAAGAGTTATGCTGATCTTCATCGAAAGGACGTGGAATTTGATGTAGGAGATCATGTGTTCTTACGTGTTGCTCCATGGAAAGGAGTTACGAGATTTGGAAAGAGAAGAAAGCTCAATTCTCGATTCATCGGTCCATTTTTAATCCTCGATCGAGTAGGAACTGTGGCTTATAGACTCGCTTTATCGCCAAGTATGTCTCGTGTTCATAACGTTTTTCACATATCCATGTTACGCAAATATGTGGAAGACCCAAACCACATTATTGAGTTAGAACCGGACGAAATAGCGGGGGATTTGACGTATGAAGAAGTTCTTGTTCAAATCTTGGATAAGAAGGATCATATTCTACGCTCCAAGGTTATACCTCAAGTCAAAGTTTTATGGAGAAACCACGATGTTGAGGAAATGATTTGGGAGTTAGAATCTGAAATGAAATCAAGGTATCCTTACCTCTTCGACATACCAGGTATGTACCCTAATTTCGAGGGCGAAATTTCATAAGAAGGGGAGGTTGTAAGACCCCAACTTTTATAAATAAAGATAAATTTTCTATAAATATCATTTTTGAATATTATGGAGTTAATTTGATATAATGTTATAGTTGTGGGTAATATTTATAAATTTTGTAAAGTACGCAAGTTGTTATATAATATTCGATTGGTCGGGGAATATTCGTTTTAACAGGGAATATTCGTACAACGACACAATCATTGGTGGACCCCACAACGGAATTATTGTCGGATTGAGAAAACGACAAAAATATGTTATTAAAAATAACGGCGGAAGTTTTACCATTGTTACTGTTGAACTACTCGGTAGTAAAAGTACAGTAATACGTATGGTTGCATAGTAGCACACGGTATTGATTATTAATGCTTATGTGAGAAGTCACTCAGTTTGATTCAATTATTGTCAGTTAATAATATGAATTATTTAGCGATAATGACATTTTGTTTTATTCGTATTATTAACGTAATAAAACAGAAACATCTTTTTATATAAAACAGAATACTTTATTAAAGTTATTCTATAAATAGAATATATTATATTTTATTTAAAAGATTTTTCTTTAAATATGGACCGTCAGATTAAAGTAATCAATCTGGACCGTTCATGGATTAGTTACTATGCATTCTATTTTTCTATAAATAGCAGCTCATTCCTTCATTATTTCTTACGAATTCACTGAACTCTAGAGAGAGAAACTATAGAGAGAAACTATAGAGAGAGAAGAAGAATATTCTGCTACTTAACTACTTCTTTATTTCAGCTCTTCTTTAAAACGGTAAGGGGTGTTATTCTTTCTTATTCATGAAGAGAACTGTTGTTATTCCAATTTTTATTATTCTATTGGAATAACCTGTATACGCGGTCTACCCTATACTTGGTGACATTCTTCTATTATTCTGCTGGAACATCCTGTCTGTGTGTTTTACACCGGACCTGGTTCCGTTTTTATTATTATTCTGTTGGAACATCCTGTCTGTGTGTTTTACACCGGACCTGGTTCCGTCTTGTTATTATTTTGTTGGAACATCCTGTCTGTGTGTTTTACACCGGACCTGGTTCCATTATTTATTATTCTGTCGGAATATCCTGTCTGTGCGTTTACGCCGGACTTGGTTCCATTATTTATTATTGTGTTGGAATATCCTGTCTGTGCGTTTACGCCGGACCTGGTTCCATTATTTATTATTCTGTTGGAATAACCTGTCTGTGCGGTCTATCGCATGCATGGTGATTTCTTTTGTTATTCCATTTTTATTATACTCAGTTGGTTAAGTTTTGACTTCTATACTCCATGAAATTTATGGAATATTTTTGATAATTGCGTTTCATCCAGTATCTTTTCATGAAAATATTCTTCTAAGCATTCTTGAATTTTACTCCACAAAGCAGTATCATGTTGACAATTTGGACGTTGTTAATTCTTGGATAAATTAATTCTTGAACTTGTTTTATTGAATTCTTATATCATTGTCATCATCCTCATGTTTATAAAATGTTGAAAGTCATCTGTGGCCTGTAGTGCATAGATGGACTTGGTATGATTATGACCAGGGATTATTCGGTATAATCATGACCGTAATGTTACGAATGATGTGGTAAATATCATCATTGGCCCGTAGTGTATTGATGGACAGTTGTTGGCATGATCATGACCATTAATGAATACACGAATATCCTTGGCCGTAGTGCAGGGGTGATTCGATGATGTGGATTATTTTATTAAGCTGAGTCCCAGCGAACACAGTGTTGAAAAACCTTTTAAATCATAAAAGATAGTAGAGTTTATTTTCTACTTGACTCTTTTAATGGATTGCTTGTTCCGCTACAGTTAAACTTGATGTCTATTATATTTTATCAGTTTAACATTGTTGAAGGCTAATGATCATTTATTCTGCATTATCTTAGTCATAATATTTCTTACTGGGCTAGTTGAGCTCACCCTTTCTTTCACTGTTCTCTTCAGGAAATGAGAACGTAGCTGGGGCAGGTCGGGGAACGGAGTGATGGTTCGAATGATAGTATTAGTTAGTAGTCCTCATTATTCTATGTAATAGTGTATTAATAAATGTAATAAGGACTCCTTTTGAGTATGAATACTCTCTAGAAGATAATATTTGTATTCAAACTCGCAGTTTATATTTTGTCGTATTGTACACGACAGATGTATTAGTAAGTTGTATTTGTATTCAGTACTTTGTATCTGACGACCCAAGATGGGTGATGTATACCTAATTTTGGGGGCGTCACAATTTACCTATAGTACCCTTAGTATTAATTGTCATATTTACATTATTTACGTATATTTATAAAATATCACTAGTCATGTGCAAAAAACTATACAATTAAATGAAATTTAAATATGAACAATTTTGTCATTTTATCTTATTTCTTAATATGTTCAAAAAGCCTATGACTTTTATGGGACGGAGGGAGAAGGTATTTTTTAGGTAGATAAGCTCACGAGTAGTAATTTGCATAGTGCAATTTAAGTAATTGTTTTGATCGATTTATTTAACTAAATTAAGGGGGTGTTTATTTAGAGTTGAATGACTGAATCGGTCAGTAATTCAGTGTGTTTGTTTAAATAAAAATCGTCTGAATGGCTGAATCGGTCATATTTTTGAGCTGAATGGCCAAGTGTAATTTTTTTGGTTGAATGGACTGAATGACTGCTGAATAAAGTATTTTATATTTAATTTTTTTTTACAATATTAACTATTATATTAAATAATATTAAATAAATTTAAAACAATTTTGAATTTTTTTAGAGTGTTATTTAGATGTTTCAAACATGTTAATTATCAAACTACTTTTTTCATTCAGTATTCAGAAATATGTTTCATTCAGTTCATTCAGATCACTTAAACATTCAAAACTATTTTATTCAATTTTATCAAACAGCCTCGGCTAACGTCAAGTTTAAATTAAAATCAGTTAGACATCTCTATAAATACAACATTTGATTAAAGAAGCTTGCTTTGCTACCCATATATATATATATTTCAAAATAGATGATATGCACTTAAAAAATCAGTAACCTTTCTGTGCGGGCGGCAATCAAAGAACTCGGTGTAGAAATCGAAAACCAAAAGAAAATGAAACTAAAAGAGTAATGTTACTATTACATAAAATTATTCATATACTGCTCACATACATTCACATATATGTTGGTATGACCTACATGACTTGCTCTGCACGTAGGCTATATCAATATACATGCGAGTGTACGTGAATAGTATGTATGCGATTTTTAAGTGATAGCAGACTTATTGAAACTGAAAGTCTAGCTCAAGCAACATCACTATGCTGAAACTGAATATATAAGCGATTGATTTGACAAAATTAATATTTTGTCATTATATAATCACTCTATTAAGAATATAATGGCAAAAATGATTTTGTCACCAATAATGACAAACAATTATTCGTCACAATTTTTTTTGTCACTAATACTCCTTTTTCTTGTAGTTAACCTAAATTGAATTGAATTTCAATCACCAAAACAAGAGAAATATACTATAAAAAAGATGTTTTGTGTCTCGAACGTTACGTCGGATTAATTCAAACTTTTGTGATATATTGAGTCAAATTTATAATTTTACCAAATTTCACATATTAATTTATATTGCAATCTTAAGTGCAAAAAATGAAACAAGTATATGAAAAAGCATATGCGACATTCAACTGCCAGTATTTGACATTATACCGCAAATGTCACTTTCCTTCGATTCAGATGATTCTTTTTACGCCAACCTTAGTTTAGTTTGTGCCTTATCCCCTCTAACAATAATACGCGAGTATTCTTTGACTTTATAAGATAGTACTCCACTGTAGTAGTAGTAGTAATTAAGTGAGACTGAATTTGAAAAATGCTGCAGGCAGCACACAACGTACAACCGAGAACGTGGAGGGACAGACAGTTAATGCATTAATGTTTATCACGGAATATATACCTTGTACATTTAATAACAACTACGTACGTACGTACTCACCCAAATTAACGTTGATCAATTATATATATAGGCTTAACTTTATTTTGTTTATTTAATTAATTTTCCAACCCCATGCATGTCGATATATCATTGGTAATAATCTTTCATTTTAGATTTAAATTTTCATAGTAGATATATACAATATATGTGAAACATGGGAAAAACATATTCACTAAAATTAATTTAGAGGGAACAAATTAACTTATCATCAAGAATTAATCTAACTCATTCGAATATCCTACTACGTACTTAATTTGAATCATTACATCGACCTTCATGTCAAATATATATTAGAGAGCAATGCAATTTGTGTGTGTGTGTGTGTGTGTGTGTGTGTGTGTGTATATATATATATATATATATATATATATATATATATATATATATATATATATATATATATATATATATATTAATCCCAAGATCTTGCATGAAAAGCTATTTTTTTATAAAAGCAAAATGGAAAGTGAAACAAGTAATAACTAAGAAGCTGATCAAAAAGAAATTAAGTTTGGGTTTCTATAATTAAGCTAGCTACCAAGTCAAGTCAAATACATTACAAGTTTTCTTTCAATGGCCGATCGACTCCTCCTTTAAACTTCAAACTCTTGGCATGCATGCGCTTGATTTTCATCATCATCAAGGAGGTGTAGTGATGAATTTGGCTGCTACTTTGTGGCCCCTATGGCTTGGACCTGAAGGGGGTACTAGTCTGTGGCCTTTAAACTCATCCAGCATATCAACAAGAACATGTTTATCCACACGTTTATCAACTTTGCTTTCATAATTATACGGAACCTGAACGCGTGGTATGAATGTTCGAGCTGCCGCTGATATGGTGATCAATTCAATTAGTATGATCATCACCAAAATTGTAAAATTGTGTGGTTTATGGAGGGTACCGGTCATTTAGTTTAATTTGGAAAAAATAAATACTACTAAATAATAAGAGATCGAAGAAGATATATGTTCGCTCGTATATATGGATTTATAAATATTAGAGAACGCTGGCTAGGTGTAGATATAAAAGAACCAAGTAAAGAGGATGGAAGACATGCAGTGCAACACTACTCCATAATATAACTATATATTACTCCTACTACTACTATAGTTGTATATATAATTAATACACACTCGCATGCATGGCCTACATGGAGCACGCATTTAATGGATGAATCAAAGTCATTCATGAATCATAATTACGATTAAGGAAAGTTGAATAAAGCTCCCGAGTGTAATTACAGGAGTAACTAATTTGCTCGATCTTCGACTTGTTGGTCAACTGCATGAGTATCACCAACAAACTTAATTCCATTAAATTACGTGCTAATCAAGATATTACTATTAAATTATGACAACCATTGTCTATAAATTGCAATTATAAGGAAATGGGGGAAAGAAAGATGGGTGTGGTCTATAACCCTTTTTTTGACGTGCATGTTAGGCACAAATTGTGAATATGATGAAATTAAGTAATTAAAATCATATATATGGTGTTGTTTGTATGTTTTTAATATAATTGAATAGCAATTAATAGTGTCGGAGTAAAAATTATATATATTCAAAAAACCTTACTTTTGATTTTTAGGGTTGATTAATAATTAAATGAATTAATAATTCGCAAATAATTCATGGGAATTAAGTACTTGAAATGAGCGAGGAAAGGATGGGAAGAATTATGTATTGTGGGATTGACTTTTGTTGATCTTGAGGTAACTAAAGTTAAGGGCGCTATATATATATATATATATATATATATATATATATATATATATATATATATATATATGATGAAAAATTTAATTAATTAAGAAGGCATTGAAAATGAAGGATATATAGTTCAATTAGAAAGAAAGAAATTGACATGCTTGTGACGTCTGTAATTAGGTTAATCAATACAAGAAAACATATATCATCAATTAATAAAGGATATATATCATCATGCATCGCTTTTCTTTTAGGTGATCATATATATCATGCAAGAAATTAAAATAAATAATCATATAATAATTAACTTAACTTAATTAATTGTACTTTTTATAATATTTAAAGTACTCAGTTAAAACTAATTAAAGATGACCATGGTAATCCAATTTGTAAAAGGACTTCACCTATGGCTTATACGTACAATGGTATTGGTGGGAAAAAGTTCACAAACCTCTTTGGTCCTTCCAGTTCAACGATCCATTAAATGTTTGTCCATTGCCTTTTACTCTCTCTCCTTTTCACAAATTAAAGAATTTTGAATTTTGAATTTTAAAATTTGCAAAAAGTTGAATACTAGTTAAATGGAGATTTTTTGTGGAACTAATTTATAAGTTTATGTAGGGACAAATTAGGGTTAATATTTGCATGTTTGATTTATTGTGACATTAATTGCGTATAACTTCTTCAGTTAGTTAACCGTTAAATTCGAATCAAATCTTTTATTCAACTTGGTGGTACACCTTTGATGAATGTGGACGCTAGCTCACAATTAGTATTTGTTATGGAGTAATTCCAACTTAACTTTCTACTTATATAAATACAACTTATTTTTATCGAATCATGCAGGTTGGAAGACAACTTCATTAAATTCAAATCCGAAAGTATGTGTAAAATTAAGTAAATATCTTGATAAATTTTTAGTACAACTTTTGGAATGCTAAAAGGAGTCATGATCTTTCTGTTCCATCCAAATAATTTAGTGTTGCATGATTCTTCTTTCTATATATATGTGGGGACAATAAGGTTTTTGTTTGGAGTAATGCTACCTACATATACAAACTATTTTACAAGAGCTCTTTAACGTTAACATGAAAATTGGACATGAGTGTACTTATTTGTATTTTTACTCACCATTGGGGGTCAAAATACAAATAAGTGAAATTCAAATATACTCATGTCCACATAGAGTTTTTGATTTTACAAACTGCTGATGTGGCATACTCCAGCTCATCATATTGATCAACAAATTGTTTCAATATAGTCATCGACCCCACATAAAAAATTGAGGTGGAGTATGCCACATCAACAATTTGTAAAATATTTATAAAATAATTTGTGTCTCTAATGTTATTCTTTTGTTTAACCTTATACATTAATTGTATCCTTAACTACGCCGTGATTAGATAAGTATGTCCAAAATTAGACTCAATATCTAAGTTGAAAGTGCCATTGAATTTTTTATCAGTTGTCAAATGGTATAAATCAATAATCTATTTCTCAGCCTCTAATATGATCAGCCTAGCTAGCATTTTCACAAAGGAAATAAATAATATATATGTCAATAAATATATATTAAAATGAAATTAGATTGCGACCGACGTGAAAGTTTATGCAATAAGATAAAATAAATCATTGTTAATTCCTACCAAACTAATTGATATCATGAGATGAGAATGAGCCCTTAACCTTTCCAATACGTACTACATGGTGGTGTATGGTACGGTTGCTGGTAAGTGGATAGATCACATCAATATGGACATCATGGGAAAAATAGCCCTTTTTGACAGACCCAAAGGCTTTCCAATGAAAAAGCCCATTCATTGGACATTTAACCCAACTTAATGGTACTAGTAGCAAATGAATACTTGTTCTTGTAATGCAACTGGGATGGCCAACTCAAGCTCTCCCCAAGCAGGTCCAGCCTAGCCACAAAATCATATAACTGGGCTTAGCTTTGGGTACTTTCTATTGGGGGTTTCATGCAGCTTGATTTTGTGTATCGCCGACCGCCGCTGATCAGTGATCAGTGATCAGTGAAGATGCCAATTTTTTGAAAATAGTCTGTTTTTTGTATTATTATGGTTGTAGCACAGTCTCTGTCTGTCTATTGGACAAGTAATATCAAATTGTGAACAGCGTCAGTGTGGTGAATATTTGAACACAGGATTGTCTGTTCACACTATTTGATTTGAGACTCACACACAATACAAACTATAAGCATTAGATTCTTCATTCTTGTCCATACCACTTGAGTTACTCAGTCCCATGACTATTTATTTGTTTTGTTTTTTTAATAGATTTCACAATTTTTCAAAGAAGGAGAGGAATTTACTCGGGTAGTGTTCGGTAAAATTGAGTAATTAAGATAATATATATTAATAAATTAGATTATCTGTGTAAAATAATATTTAAACTTAAAAAGCTGTTTGTTAACTAAAAGATAAATAAAATTTTATCAAATAACTTTACTCTCTTACCGAATCAAGTATGAAATTGTTAAAATGTATTAACGTGTAAACAAACACCACCTAAGAGTAAGAGGAATTGGTTGAGTTACAAAATTGAAAGGTAGTGTTGATAGTAATTTGAGAACATATATATATATATATATATATATATATATATATATATATATATATATATATATATATATCTCGAGGCTCAGTATATAACATTGATATGGACCACTCCACTCACAACCCCTAAGTTTGAGTGTTGGGTTTATGTAATTAGCGATTTATAAGTTCCAAACTCGTCAAACTAAAAAGGTGAGTTTGTAATTAAAGTTTGAGTGTATAAGTTAAATAATTTGTGTTTATACTAATAACATTGTTAGGTGTCTTTTTACATAAAAAAAACCCTAAAAATCCCAAAAGCCCTTTACAAAATATGCAAACAATAACATGGCAAACTATATAAAAAGTCTATAGCTGGACATTTTGCATGCCAGATTTGTACATAGATCAGACCAGAATATTTATGACAACGATTCGTTACCATAATTTAAAAAAATTGTCGTCATAAACGAGTGTATATTACACATCTGTGTATAAACATTTCAGTAGTTCTACACGGACATGAAGTCTTGACAAGAAAATTGGACTTTTTCCAAAAAAAAAATTTACTTGCTACTCTCAAAAAATATATAGTATTTATTCTAACAGGAATTTTTATAAAACACTATATTTTGTAAAAATTCTTGTTAGAATAAATACTATACATTTTTTGAGAGTCATAAGTAAAAAAAAAATTGAAAAATTTCCAATTTTCCTGTCTGCCGAGACTTTTTCTAAATATTTCTCCTTAATTCATATTATTGATTTTTTTTAATAAAAAAAATAAAGAAAAGACTTTGAATAAATTATTTAACTTAAATATCCAGTTGGTTGTCCCCCTTTACAACATTTCCATCCAAGATTTATCACAATTTATTTTGCAAATAGATATTTGTGAAATCACAAGAGTTAATATATGCAACTTACAGATAGTGGCGGCGCCTGCATAAAGCTCGTGGGATTCCCATCTACCAATACCTAGTTCACTATATACAAATTATAAATGCTACGCATACAATCTAACATTCCGCCGGAAAAAGATACACCTGACTCTGTACCACCATTTTACCAATCTTAAATCCCGGAACCACCGTAAACGTCACCCGAACATCACTGTCAGCGGCCAAGAACGCCTCACTAGTCACGCTCTCCATATACACTTCCGAGAACCTACAATTCCTCCCTACCTGAAAAATACTCATTTCCTGACCAAAAGAGAATGCCAAACAATGTAAAATCCAAACCCTTCTCGCCATTTCAGCAAACGCTGCAAAGAACTCCGTCTCCGGGAACTCCCGCCCATTGATCAATTTCCTCTGGTTCAAATTCCCATAGAATGAAGCCTCCATTTTTGGGTGAACCAAACGGAGGTATTTGGCTCTAGTGAATTTCCCAAACAAGGAATTGGGATGATTTTTCAAGAAATGAACCGGATTTGCTGATTTTAGATTTTTGAATTGATCACTATAAAATGGTAAAGACTGCTCATTTAGGAGAGAGAAAGCTGGAGTATCAAATCCATTGAAAATTTCACGGCTCACAAATGATTCAAACACAAAACACCTATGGTTCTTGTTTGGGAAAATCAAATTGGGCTCGATTGAATCAACTGCAACATCAATATCCCAACTAGCAGACTCCATTTCACGAACCAAATGTTTGACAAAATTCCGCACAGATCTCAATGCATAATGCAGAACCAAGATGAAGTCTTTGGGATTGGAAGCGGAAAGATTTATATTATCAAGGATGTAGAAACACCCACTTGAGTTTAGTCTCTTTTCGATGGATTTGTTATTCAAAATGGTACCTTTCAGCTCATTATGGAGAGATGAAACTTTAGATTCTTTGGCTTGAATTTCAGCCTCCATTTTCTTCATTGTGATCTCATACATCTTCATAAGACTCTGTTGCTCTTGAATTTCAGTGAGTAAAAGAGTCACATGGGCAGGTGAAGAATCAATTTGTTTTTTCATGAAGCTCTGTTTTAGCTCAGAAAGTGCTCTTAACTCATCTACAACCACCTGGTCTGCAGATTGTATGGCCTTACTATTATAACTAGGAAATTGGGCCATTTGTAATTCAGCATAAGAAGCTTTAATTGTAGAAATGGTAGCAAAAAGCTTGGCTATGAAGGCTTCCATGGATGCTCTGTTTCTGGATTTGGCTTCATCTTTATCTTCTTTGCAAAATCCATTTTTTGGGTCACCATTTTTGAGTTTTCCTTGAGGAATGAGCAAGCAAAATCCATTGTTTGAGAGGGATTTTGTGGCTGTTTTCAGGTGGACAACTTTGTAGAATGTTTTGGCAAGTTTACTTTTGGTTGGAGCTGATGAAGTGGATTTGATTGATTCCATTGATTTGTGAAGGATTAGAGAAAGAAAAAAATGGTTGGGGATATTCAAAATGGTGTGTGTATGAACATTAATGGGGAGGAATTGAAGAGAGAGAAGAAAAAAAAGGTGGGGGCAGTGACAGTGTTTGGGGGAAAAAAGAAAGAATTTAAAATGGAAAAAGCAGACATTTTCCTTTGACTCTCAGGATGAAAGCGGAGACGGAGGTGGTTAAAGTATGATTTAAAGCGCGCGAAAGACAAAAAGCTGAAGATCACTCCATTGTGTCTACATGCATGCATGTACATAACTACAAATATATACATATGATTTTGTTTAAATGTTAAAAGAATTTTGAATAAGGAAATTATTGTTTTAAAAAAAATAGCATTCTTTCGAAGTTTAGTTTAGTTTAGTTTGACATTTATTTTGTATATAAAAATAAAACTTAAATTTCTAATGATGCTAATTCCTTGCAAGTATGTATTCAGAAAAAAATATTTTCGAATAAAAATGATACTTTTTAAAAGTTACTTTTATTTATTTTTAAATTTAAAATGAATTTATTCAAATTTTGTCAATAAAATTAAATTACTATTAACTATAATTAAAATACTACTAACTATGAGATTTATTGTTTTCAAAACTTATATTAGGCATGTCAATTTTGAATTTGAAATTTTCTTAGATTAAATTTTAAAATTTCAATGATGATTTAATTTATTGGAGCAGGGAGATATTTTTTTTTAGCATTCAAGCGCGTATATATAAAAATAGAACAATTATATGTCTTTTTATTTTCCTTTCTTAATATTCAAATAAATTGCAACTTGGTATCTGTGGGTGTTCATAATGATTAGTTTACCCTGACATTTTAAGAATAACAATAGCAAGCTTCTTCATTACAAAAATAAAAAAGTAAAAGGTAAAAAATCTTAAATGCTATTTTCATCCGTCTCATAAGCGTTTTAGAATTGTATACAAAAATTAAGAAAATAATTAAATAATATTAAATATAGTACTAATTGTCTATAATACATTTATCATACATTTATCTTATACATACTCTCTCTCGTCTGTATCATTTTTTAATGAGGGACAATTTTAAAAAAATTATGATTAATTCTCTAAAATTATATAAAACGTTAAATAATTTTAAAAAATAAAATTTATTTAAAACGTCATGTATTACGAGAGGAAGGGAGTATTTATGGAGTAATATTCAAGTATTGACATTTGCAATGGTACTCATTAATTCTCCTATATTTGTTAAGCAATTGTTATTGAATTTATTTTTGTAAAATGGTGGATGCTGCTGAGTATTAATTAATTAATAAGCTGGGTTGGTTCATTAAATGAAAATATCTGAAATTATTGATTTCTTTTGACCGCAGAGGATGTAGAACCGACTTTTCTGAAAAACTGACAACAATTGCTCATAAGTTTTAGCCTCCTCAATTATAATTTCATAATTAATCTCTTGTGATAAATTAATTAATAAATGATTTGTAGGGATTCTCTCATGGGCCAGATTTTCAGGCCAATATTCAGATTCCTAGATCTATTAAACAACAAGCCTCTCCAACTATGCAAGCCCAGGCCCGACTTAGGACAGTACTTAAACTTTGTTGCTTAGTTTAACGTAAAAAGAAAAGTAACTAATTTTCCAAGAGAAATCATAATAGTATTGATAATAATTATTAAAAGAAATAGTTTCAAAATAACATATTTATAATTTAAAATAATTTTCAATCTTAATTAAAAAAGAGAATAACAAAAAATAATTCAAAGTTAGATCAAAATTTTGTCCGACGATATGACCACTTTAAATAGGTCTTTCGAATTTATTTTTTAGAACTCGTAGTTAACTTCAATTTGATATATTATAAATATTATGGCTTTTTTTAAATAAAAAATTACATCCGTTTAAAGTTTAATCGACAAAACTCCTATAAATAAATAAATAATATTAATACAGTAATTAGATCAGTCTCTTCCCCAATTTCAAAAAATAATATGTCAATTCACCGCCTATCAATTTGATTGAATATTTTGAATTTGACGGTCATGAAAATTTAATTTTATAAAAGTAATCGGTGGTTTTGTCAATAAATATGTTTCATTGGTGCTGTTTGACATCATAAGGGGACAATCACGTTTCATATATATATATATATATATATATATATATATATATATAAAAGACCACCCTTAGCTAATGATTAAAATTCAACTGATAAGACCACCCTTAGAGTTAGGTAATCAAAAACCAAATTTCTTTTTAAATATTAATTAAAATATGATAAATATAAAAGCACACCAACTTTTACTGATTAATTAAGCTCTATTGAATGACAATTTTTGAAGCGTATTTATCAAATTTTTAAAAAATACTTGCCCTACAGGGTATATAGAAAGGAATGATATTTTGGTTGCAAATATTATTATTATTATTATTATTATTATTATTATTATTATTATTATTATTACGAAAGTATGGTATTCAATACAATTATATTTTATATCATTTGCATAAAAATAAGAAAAAATAAATAAAATATAGACATTTTGAAACTCAACTCATCTGTTTTATTTAGACATTAAGGTTCGTTGATTGACACTAATTTTAATATGTATAATCAATATTTCATCACGGATAGAAGAAACAAAAAGTGGTAATAAAATTTCGTCAACTGGTTTTTTAAAACTAGGTTTAATTAATTATAGTTTTAGATAATAAAATTTTAGAATACTCATAAATTCCACAAGGCAAAGAAAGTGGTATAAATATAATGATTTGACTTTAGTAAGTTGTAGTAGTATATTTGCAACTACCATCCCATGCATCCACTTTATAATTTTGTTATAGCATTTGTATGCACGCTTGACCCTTAGAAGAGATGCAGGCTTAATTTTCAATTATCAGATAAGGCATAATTATGAAACGTACAAATCAATCATTCTGTTGGTATATTTATTCACTAATAAAATTAGGCTCTTAGATATATATAATTAATTAATTAATTTCTCTCGCATTCTAAGTTATTGCCCGTTAGAAAAAGACATCAATGTTTTGCATAACATGCACATCCAAAACTCAGATATCATGTCTCATCATACAAAAACTTATATCAACAATGTATATCTAACCGATACAATTTAAAAATTATAAAAAAAAGGTATAGATCTAGTCATGTTATACAGTGCAATAAATTTATACTGAATTATAATTAAATGAAATTTGTATGAATTATAAGAAAGTTTCACTTATTATATATATATACAAAAAAATTAAAATTAAAATTAAGATGCATATCTCAAAAGGACTGGCGATGCACTCTATGTCATGTTTTCAATTAATATTGCCATGAAAAAAGAGAATAAAACTCTTTGTTGTCATTGCAAGGCCGCCCAAGGATACCATTTGTTCATTAAAGAGGGACAAGTAGCCCTTAAAACAAGGGTTCAACCATAGGCATTGAGATGGAAAATGAATTTATGGTAGTACAAACTTTAGCCTAGTTTTCTGCCTCTTTTGAGCGCATACATGTCTAATCAAATACTATGCATTATCTAACGCTGCTACAATCTACAGAGAAATCTTAAATTAGATTTTTGGGAGTAGCTAGGCGGCATGTCCTTGTCCCTTAAGTGGCCTAAATGCTCTGAAAAATCATGTCATGCCTGTTCTAGTTAACTACTATATAGGCGTGTATTGTATAGCTACCAACAATTCAGTCTCATCTGTAATTTAAACTTAATGATTGGGTTAAGCGACAGATTAACGGTGTTCAAGGTTAGAAATTCACTCAAGTGGTAAAAGAAATTAAAAACAAATAACCTTAAACAGAAAATATTTAAGCAGTAGGGATTATATGACTAAAAAAGCACCAGTTGTGTTCAATATTTACAAAGATATTGAACCAAATAGAATTAGGCGGAGAACATAAACATGTTTGGTTAATGGCTTTTATAGATTTTTCGAGTTCAAACGCATCTAAAATCTTATTAAAATAATAACAATTTTTTTATTTCCTCAAATTGGATCATCATTCATCACCCAATCACGAAGGTTCCATGTGAATTTCTCACTACCACAGAAACGATCAGGGACTTGATTTGCCAAACATAAAAAGCTTAGCTAGATATGATTATTCTCCAAGTGGAAAAATTAACTTCAACAATAAAATAATTTTGCGGAGACGTTATGCAAAATTGCATGGAATATGTCACTATTTTCTCCATACATATATCACCTGTAAGCTACCAAATTAATTGCAAAGGGTATACATCTTGATAACAAAATGACATAAAACGCCATCATGGAATAGCAGAAATTAATCTGACTGCACTAGGCAATGAAGAAGTGATTTAATACTATATGATTTCTACGCATGCCTTCAAAAATAATTTCAGCACTGGAAAATCTATAAAGCAAACATATATTAGTAAATAATAACCAATGTAAATATTAAAATATATATATATATATGGTGGCAAAACAAGAGGATTAAAAACTAAAAGGAAAGCATGTCATGTAGCTTCATCGGTAACACCCAAATTCCAGCGCACCTCCATGTTTTAAACTAGTGGTACATACGAAACTAAAGTAAAATTAAACTGGTTTTCACTGAAATTTTGTTAACCTCAACGTCTCTCCTCTCTAGCATTTTCAGATTTCCACAAAGAAGTATTAACTAGACAAGTTAGTACTCTGCTAAGTATTCGACGAGGCTACATTTTCAACTTTACTCGCAATTCATGGGACGTAACAGAGTAACAGATCTCTCAGCTCAACAGAAATGCCATGTAACTACTATGAAGACCAACTATTATCAAAACCACACTTTGGCATATTTAGAAGCCAAATAAACCTAGTTCACTTGCTTTCTCCTTCTCAAATGTCTCGAAGTACTGATATATGATTGTAACTGCAAGCAGAATTCCAGTCCCTGAGCCAATAGCTCCCATGAAGTCTGCCAATACTGTCAATGCACCAATGCAAATTCCACCAAAGGCAGCTGCAGTGGGTATGTAGCGGTTAAGTTCCTTCTGTAGGTTTGAATCACGGTGTCCTGGCATCACCATTTGTTGCTCCTGCAGAATTATCGAGAATATTTCAAACTCAAAATCTATATTATACTCGCAGTGAGAAATTTTTTTAAGACTAAAAATTATTATGATCATCTAGGCCGGATACACCTGATTGTGTCATTGTGCACAAGTACTGAACAATTAATCAAGTGAAATATAAGTGAAATGCTTCAAAATGTAAAATATACAGAAATATAATATATAGATACACTTGCACTAAAACACACACACACATACATATATAAGCTCCATTTCTAAGAAAAAATGCAATGCAAGAATTCACAAGAACCCCAGAAGTACACCGATCAGTGTTTTAAACTAGCAGTTCAATTCTGAAGACAATTTTACATAATTCCATATTTCTATCAAGCTAATCTTAGTAATTTATACGAGTTGTAAGGCCGTTCTCTATTGAAGAAATTTGTATTACTAACATCTAAAATAGTTGAATAGCCACAATGTGCAAAACAAGAGAACATCAGTCAGCAACCACGGCAGAAAATATAATAAAACCGTCAAAAAAGAGTTCCATCAAAGCATACCTTAAGTTGCTTAGCTACATCTCTGGCAGAAGATCCAGAAACTTCAATCCAAGTTTTAGAGAACAGTGCACAAGCTGATAGCATGAACACTATATAGAAAAGAGCATGGAAAGGATTGGCTGCCATATCTGCTAAGCTGATATATGGCCACATTGATTTTTAGAAGGGGGAAAAAGCGTAAAAAAAAATAGATTATGGAAGAAAAAAAGTATCAAGACTATATTTAGCAAAAAAAATTAAGTATAGACTATCCAGAATAAGAAAAAAAAATCCCACTATAATGACATTGAATATAAACATATTGGAATTACTAAATGGAAGGAAACAGAAAGAGCTATATTACCTTGATGGTGCAGTCACATAGTAAGCAAGACCACCAACAGGGACAGATTGACCTGAATATTCAGATTCTTGCCACTTGCCCAACAAATTTACCAAGAAATTTCCACTGTACTTCCTGTAAAGCAACTGTAAATAAAAATAAATGGTATTACACAGTTGCAATAGCAGCCATGAATGAGTAAAACGCTTCAGTTGAGCCAACAGATGTAAGGCCCAGTACCTGTGAAATGAAATAAAGGTTGGATACAAGTGCAGACTGAAGAA
Source organism: Panax notoginseng (assembly GCA_016801055.1). NCBI lineage: Eukaryota > Viridiplantae > Streptophyta > Magnoliopsida > Apiales > Araliaceae > Panax > Panax notoginseng. Next base: position 16,600,636 of record CM029020.1, read on the forward strand.
TGATAGGCATGTTGGAGGTATAGAATAGCTTTATTGGGTAGGAGCCCTGTTGTCCACGAGCATTCTTTGATCTTACGGGCAAAACCACACGAAACCCTTGGAAGTAAATTACAATAAGGAAGATCAAGACGGTAGCAAGCAGATTTGTCACATTCGGGAGATTCTGCCGGTAGAAAGCTTCCCGAAGAGCTCGAACTTTGTCTGTCCTAGTTATTAGCAAATGGAACAAGGCAATAACAGCACCCTCAAACTCAGCACCACGCCCACTGTTGATGGTTGTGGGGCTAAATGCTTTCCATATAATGCTTTCACTGAAAAATTTATTAGTATTTGTTGAAATTAACTTCAGGAGTTCACAATTATTCGAGATAACAATTGGAAGAAGTAGCGATATTTTACCATATATTGGTAGCTATGAACAAGGAAATCCCAGACCCAAGACCATATCCCTTCTGAAGAAGTTCGTCTAAGCATATCACAATGATCCCAGCAAAGCATAGCTGAACGATAATGAGAATTGCATTACCAACACCAAGTTGACTGACACTGCCATACATCCCTGACAGAACATAAGCAACAGCCTCTCCAACAGCAATCAGGATGCCAAGTAATTTCTGAGCTCCATTTCTGGGGAACATAGCCAATTCAAGGAAATTATAATCAAAAAGAAGGAAAAAGGAATTCAAAAAAAAACAAGAACTGCTTCAGAATCTAAAAGTAATGCATGCACAAAAATCATACAGAAACATGTTTGATAGATCAATATTCAAAGGCAGTGACACAATTTTACACGTAAAAAATTTTATATGTAGACAGTTTTTTTCCATTACTTAAAGTTATTGACAAGTTAGAGCAATGAGAACGCTGCCAAAATTTCTGCCTAATTTCATTTCGAAAGAATCATTCAGATACTTGTAAGCAACCATCATACAAAATTTATCTCAATAAATCATCCCAATCATGCTACATTGCCATCCACCAATCTTACCACATTGTTAAGGGTAAAAAAGTACATTAAATTCTTAAAAATATACCAAAAAAAACCGAGGAACAGAACAGAAGAATAATACCAAATATTCTCATAAAACTTTCAGAGGTTGAAATAACTAGCAGTATAGAAGAACCTAGGAAACCATGGCAACAATATACTTACAAGAGTGCACGATCCTCGCGAACATTGTTATCCACTTCAATAATCTTCGACCCAGCCAAAAGTTGCATCACAAGTCCAGATGTCACAATGGGTGTAATTCCTAGTTCCATGACCGTCCCACGGTTCGAGGCAAGAATGACACGCATCCAGTAAAAAGGGTCTGCACCCGTTGTTGAATGTATGCCATACAAAGGGAGCTGACTGCAGACCAAGAAAATGAAAAGAGAGATCACAGTATATATGACCTTCTCTCTGAAGGGAACCTTCCTGTCAGCACTCTGAACTTCTGGTAGAAATGAAAGAAATGGCCTGACAAGATGCAGAACTCTAAAACCTCCTCCCATATTGAATCAAACAAAGTCTCTCCAACCTGCATTTTGATGCATTTGAAGGACAAACATCATTATTATGTAATTATAGAAGGTACAACATAGTCTAATTCTCAAGTGCCATCACATTAGAAACTAGTCTAAACTATCTTTCAACTGGTATGTGAAAAAGCAATTTTCAGAAAGAAGTGATTATAGAAAAAAGAAACGCTATTCAACGACTTGTCAATTTTAAAAGGAAAAGACACTGTTTTTAATCCCACTAACTTTATGAAGACATCAAGACACCAAAAAATATAAATTCTTCTAGGTTCTAGCCAAAGAGACGTCAATAATCATAACACATCACAAACACAATATCATTAAATTCATAAACCAAATCAATGCAAGAAACAAGCTCAGATGCATGTTTCGTGCTCTAGTGATGTCATTAAATTGTTTTCATCACCTCAGAGGAACAAATGTAGTGGAAACTAACTTCCCAAAGAATTTTTCGGGAAACTATAAGACCCAAAGTGCTCATGATAAATAAGCAAGGCACCACATACAGCTAAAAACTGATTCTTATGAGAGAAATTTTCACAACAGCGCAATTTTCAAATTAAATGCTAGATTCAGCTGAAATTTAAACCAATTCAGTCACAGAAAACTGAAACTTTACCTTTGAAAGTTAAAGATACATTCAACAACTATACAAAATATCAATATTTTCTTTAGTACTTCTTATGTGTGACTTTTCTCATCAAACAAACATGCCAAAGTAGAAAATCAGATTCGCAGATGGACAACATCTATTCAGCTAACTCACCAAAAAGTCAGATATATTTCAAATAACAAAAGAAATGGATCAGCGGATCTAATCCATTAACGACCCAAAAAGCAAATCACAGAATCCGATCAAGGCAATTCATATAAGCACACATCTATCTACAAATCCAGATGTAGATATAAGAACCAGAAAGAAAATGATAATTCGCAAAGGAATTACAGCTCACGAATTCGACAGAATCCGATAATAATCCGTCAAATCAATAACTCAAAAAGCTAGCATATACAAATTATATAAATTGTATAGATACATACATATTGAGCTTTAGTTAATGAATATCAAAGACTTACAGTTGAAATTCGTAAATGTGAAACGTGAGTGAGAGATAAAGGAAGCTTAAATATCCCCTTATCAAGAGCCCTAAATAGATCGGGTCAAAATTCAGAGAAGGTAGACGACGGACGAAAGTGAACGGCACAGGGTATTAATAAGACTACAGTTTTGGATCCACCTGGATACGAGTGTCAGCTTTGCCACGAGCAACCTATTGTATTCCTCCACGTGGAAACAGATGCTGATGTGTTGTATGAATGAGGAGTACTTCTACACGTACCGGAAATTGGGACATGAAAATTAGATATTTTAATTTTTTTTTTTTTTATTTTTTTTTTGTCTGCAACTCCTAAAATATGTATAGTATTTATTTTAACAGAAATTTTTATAAAATATAATGTTTTAAGTGTAATTTATATATATATACAAGGACAGGGTTGTACAGACTGTACAACTCTATTTTTATATATGTATCTAAATTATATCTAAAATATTATATTTTATAAAAATTTATATTAAAATAAATACTATATATTTTTAAAAAATTACAAGCAAAAAAACTAAAAATTGAAATGTCCAATTTTTCTTTCCCAATTTTCCGTCTGCCAAGACTTTTCCACGAATGAGTTTCAACCGGATCCGACTTTGGAACAAGTAGACAAACAATAACGAGAATACTATCATTTATTCTTTTTTAAACCATGAATATATGTCATTTAGGAACCTATATTCAATTAAGATTTTTAAAAAATTTTAAAGACTTTTAAAATTTAATTGTATTTAATTAAGATATTTAAAAAATTTATAAAAAATTACTGATATTCAAGTATAACTTTTGTAATATCTTTAAAAGTTATGTGGTATTAAATTCAGACTTTTATAAAGTCTATAAAAGTATTTTAGTGTTTAAAAATTCATAGATTTTTCAGATTTATATCAAATGGTAGAGTTTGACCGACTTTAAAAGAAAAGTTATAATTATCAACCCATATCCAAAATCTGATATCATCTCTAAAAACTTTCAAATATTAAACACAAATATGAAAATTCAAATCGCGAGTATAAATTTGTAACTTTTAAAATGAATATAAATTAATCTAATAATTTTAGAAAATATAATTATTAAAATTATAAGCTCCTTATATTTTTTTTACTAAATTTATTAAAAATTAGATAAATTACACAAACTTTTATTATAGGAATATTTCGTTATGACTTGGAAAAATTAAACAGTAAATTTGATTTTTAATATTATATTATATATATTTTATATTCTATAGATATAGTATATGATATATACGAATCTTGATAAATTTTAAAACTCGTCAAAATTAAAAAAATTAGTTAAAAGATGTCAACGGTCGACTGTTAAAAGATTAGTTATGTAGCATTTTAATTAATTAATTTCTAACATCATAAATAAATTAAAAAATCGCATAATTATTTTTTTAATGGTCAATTTTGGTTCACTAACAACTATTAATAATTTTAAGAAAAATAAAATCTCTCTGACAATTTTTGTCTGTGGCTTACCGACGACTAAAAATCTCTCTAGTAAATTTTCTATAACTTGGTGGCAATTTACTCATATGTATGAAGTTTTGCGACTTTTGATCATATAAATTTTCATTGTCATATTATTTTGTGAAAAATTGAGTTTGATACTCCTACTAGAAAAACGTACGCATATATAGTATATATAGTTCAATGAAAAGTTAGCTTAATTTTTGTATTGCGTCTGTAGTTTCTAAAATTTTATTCGTATTCGAATATCCAAATTTATCATGAAATGAGTAGAATAATATGAATGCTTTCAACATATATAAAATCTCATGCCACAATAATTTAATGAAATAATGAGATTTCCTCTGGTTCATGTAAAAAGAGGGAGAGGCTGTACACATGGGCTAATTAACAATTAATATAAGCTGCAAGATATATTAGAAATATACAAAAGTCTATCAAAATCTTGGTAAAAAGTCTATTAAAACATGTCACTTATTTCATGAAGTCTATAAAAGTCATTTTTAAAAAGTATTTAAAGTCATTAAAATTCATAAACTCTACAAAAGTCTGTCACTTAAAAAAAGTATTTAAAAATCTTAATTGAATACACTCCGTTTAAAATCAATTAGAAATATTTTAAAATTTAAAATTATTATCATGTGAGAAATTACAAAATTATATAAATAATACTAGTATATCTCTAACTACTACAAGCTTTTTTTCATTATTCATAATTATTAGAATGCAAGGAGTGCATGCTTCTTTAATTATGAGAATGCGTATTATAATTTTCCTTCTATTAACTCCAATATAATAAAATCCATTTTGTCTTTTAATTTGCGAACATCAAAATATTTAGAAAATCCAGGAAACAGGCCAAATGTTGGAGCATTCAGATTATGCATTTCATTTCACAAGAAGTAAAGTTGCATAAATGAAGTTATTAATCTCAACTCTTTGAATTTTTTTTGGTCAATATTTTTACATGTTACTTATGGGAATTGAACCAAGACTACAAATTCCATCTATCTATCTATGTATCCACTATAAACATGGCATTACACTACTACTCCCAGCTAACTGATTGTGGGAGATGTAATTAAACATATTTGTTCCAAATCAAAAACATGCTATACTGCTGAAGCAGAAGCCACCCGTTGCAATCGTCGTCTCAAGCTGGCAGTTGCAGCTTGGCATTGTTTTTCCAACTGTGAAAAAGGACGACGTACAATGCTTAGTTTTATGCAGCAAAACACCTAAAAAGGATAATTTAATATTCATTACCTGATAAAGTAATAGTAGAAGAAATCAGCATATAGAGCGGTTTGGACTAGACCAGATATGCAAGCTGAGGAAAAGAGGGAAAAAAACACAAATAAATATGAGGATGATATCATCCTAATTCAACAATATACATGCATATGAAGAATACTAAACCTCCCTAATTTCTGGTATTGACTTACAAATCCAACGACCGAAATGCGGCTCTGTGAAATAGCGGTAAATCCAGTTGAGGATGTAGAGTGCTCGATACGCCCTGCAATTGCAAAATTAACCAGAAATTAAAATTTTAAAGCACAACTAACTTGGACTCAAATACCTATTTTTCCACGTTCGAGAAGGAATAGGGAAATCGTCAACCTATATTACAAGCTTAATAATACATTTTACTTGTAAATATAGTTCCTAGCAGAATCACAGCCTACAACTTGCGTAGAGTGTGGACTAAAATCCAATTTGCACCCCAAAAATTGATTTGCACCCTAAATTTTTTATCCGACTAAATGCAACCCCTCGTTTTTACGACCGAGTTACAAACAATTAAATGCACACTCCGTTCGAGTTGTAGACAATTTTAAGGTCGTGTGGGCTAAATTTTTTTCCGACTAAATGCATCCATTCGAGTTGTAGACAATTAACTGCATACTCCGCTCGTTTTTACGGCCAAATTTTTACCGAAAGTTTGATGACATCATACAGGCATTGTAGTCATATCACCTCAATTTTTGAATGGTTATTTTATTTCCACATGCTTGGGAGCCTGGGCAAAAATGAAGATTACCCCACTGTCATTTGCAACGGTTGAGAAAGAAGAAAAGCTAGGGTTTCAAAAAGTTACCAAAATTGGCGTCGATTAGGGGCATAAAATTAGGGCTTTTGCTTTCCAGGTTAATGCGAACCAAGCGTCGATCTTACATGGCTACATCACGTTGTGTCAATTGCTCCAAAACAACGTGTTTTTGTGATGTTCCGGCTCGAAATTGTGTTTCCAAAAAGGATGGATCAAGAGGAAGAAGACTTTATGGTTGCCGCAATTATGGGATAAGTGTCCTTCCCTTATTGTTGTGAACTCTGTCCTCCTCTCTCCTTTGTTTCGACTTTTTTTCCTTCCTCCATTTTTGATAGGAATCTGGGAGATATTGTGGCTATTTTGAATGGTTGAAATTGCCTCCTAATGAAGATGAAGGAATGAGTGAGATGAATAACAAAATTGAAGACATAAGCTTATTGATAGAGAAAAACTCAAAGCTAAAGGACAAGTTGAAAAATATGAGAAGGTAAGCATTTAAATAGGAAATGGAGGTTGATAGGCTTAAAGTGGAAAAGTCAAAACTAATGTTGTGCAATGTATCGTCATGGTTGGTCACATTAGTTGTAATTTTGTCATGTATTTGCATTACTATGATGTAATTGTAGTTAGATGATGATTGTAATGGATGAAATGTAGTTTCATGGCTATGATGTAATTCATCAATTGAGTTGTAATATGTTTGAAATGAACAAAATGAACAGAGTACCTTTAGACAAATCGTGAAACGTAAAATAAATACTCAGATCGTAGAATGATTTAACTCTACGTTTCTATAATCGTAGAGTGAATCCTCATATTGTAGAATGACTTAACTTACGATACTTAGACTTCAGTGTAGAAACGAAGACTGAATCCTCAGAAACGTAGAGTGAATCGTCATATCGTAGAGTGAAACGTAAAGTGAATCCTCATATCGTAGAATGACTTAACTTTACCTTTCTACGATCGTAGAGTGGATTCTCATATCGTAAAATGACTTAACTTTACGATACTAGACTCCAGTGTAGAAACGTAGACTGAATCCTCAAAAACGTAAAGTGAATCCTCATATCGTAGAATGACTTGACTTTACGTCCCTACAATCGTAGAGTGAATCATCAGATCGTAGAATGACCTAACTCTACATGTATACACTGAAATCTAATATCGTAGAATTAAGTCACTCTACGTTGCCCTTTTAACCGTGTGAGAAATTCTACTGATGAGATTTTTTCAAAATATGATCATTTTCTTCATTTCAAACATATTACAACCCAATTGATGAATTGCATCATAGCAATGAAACTACAATTCATCCATTACAATCATCATTTAACTACAATTACATCATAACAATGCAAATACATGACAATTCTTCATCATTTAACTACTTTAAGTTTTTCAACCTCTGCCCTCTATGCGCAATTCTTCATCTTTTGTCTCGAATCTCCCAATTAATCATGGAATCACCGCTCTTGCACGGTCACACAATCGAGGATCAATCCATTCGAAGAAGTTGCATCCACTCCTAACACCTATCTCTTCCTATAAAACGATTTATAGTGTCAATCGCAAAACACCCTTACCATTTAAGACAAAATTTTAGAAGAATACCCTCCAATCAACGACATTGTGGGTTTTCCAAGCATATTTCATCACCAACGGCTTCTTACAATAGCAGAATTGATCCATACACTTTTCCTTTTGATCACAGCCCTTCAGTTTGTTTGAAGATTGATTACAACCCTTCAATTTAAAAAAAGATCGAACCAAACTCTTCAATTTGGGGGCAAATCAATTTTTAGGGCTTCATATAAGATGCAAATGTGTTTTAATGGCGGGAAGGGAGGTATTTTACCTAAATACCCTCTTACCTCGCACGCTTTAAGCTTTCTGGTGAAGATTTGGCCGGAAAAATGAACGGAGCGTGCATTTAATTGTTTGGGATTAAGTTTAGGATGCATTTAATCGTGGAAAAAAAATTAAGGTGCAAATCAATTTTTGGGGAAAAGTTTGAGGTGCAAATTGGATGCAAGTCTAAAGTGTGCTATTGAAGATAAAATCAGGTATTGAAACAATGAACAAGTAGCCCTTAAAACAAGGATTCAAACAAAGACATTGAGATGGAAAATGACTTAATTAAACATACATCCATATAGTGATAGTACATAGATGAGGGTACAAACATTACATAGTTTTCTGCCTCCTTTTGGAGAGCAAATAAATCTAATCAAATATGTAGTATTCAACGGCTACGACCTATAAAGATCTTCAATTAGATTTGAGAATGGGTCCCATAGGCAGTATGTCCCTGTCCCACAAATGGCCAAAATGCTCTGGAAAATCATTTCCTATATACTATGGTGATAAGCTAACAGGCAAAGTTCATTTTTAACTAGCTACGTACAAACATTACAGTGGGATTTGTAATTCAAACCAACAACCATTTCACAAACAAATAAAAATAGACAAAACATAGACTTTTGATACATTGAGACAAAATAAACAGGTGAAAATAACATTGTGATTAGTGTCACTAGGTGAATTGTGTTCGAGTTTATAATTGATAAGTTTCCGTGACAATGTGACACTACTGGCAGACATACAAGACACAAATTAGGGAGGTCAAGATTATTCAATAGCTTGTCAATAAATACTCTCCCAAAGACATAATTTCAATAACCAAGGCATGTAACTATATGCAACTATAGATCATCATTAAGGACCACGATGAGAATTATATGGATAATGCTTGCTTCTGGAAATGGTAACTGCCAAATGTTACCTCTAGACAAAAATATAAAGCCAAATACTTCCTCTAGAAAACATTATAAGCCCGATCATCAAAGATGACGAAATGAAAATAGAAACAGAGATATGTTTATAAGCAACATGATATAATCCTTTCTATTATTTATGCTATTCTTTATGTGATGTAGTACGTGTAAAGGAAATGTGAAGATACCCAAGAAAGAACACATATTGTCCAGTCAAGTTGTCCACGTTTCCACTCCTTTGCAGAAGAACCAACTGGGGAAGAATAGCAACTGCCTCCAAGTAAATAGAGAAGGCCCAGAAGACCTGAAAGAAAATTACACCAATTTAGCAGTATATCTTGAGACATTATGACTGAATAATGGATGAACTATTACCAAGAAAAAGGAAAACCTTTTTTAAAATAATTGTCTTTTTCAAATTTTCTGAAAATAAAAAAAATAGATAAATCAATAAAATCATAAAATTTATCTTCTTGACTGGTTGTAAACAATGCGAAGAAGGTTTAGAAGCAACATTAAACACTTTGCAAGCATGCCATTAGCAATTCTCGTGTTCCTCTTTCCATTGCAAACTTCCTAGCAGGAGTGAACAATAAGTGAAGTTGGTTTTGTTGGCCAGCAAGCAATAGGATGATTGCATAGAGAGAGATACCTCAGCAAATTTAACCAAGGAATTGTAACCAGTTGTTATAATTACCTTTATCAATATTTTTAGTCTTGCCCTGTTATTCTAAACTGAAAAGAGTGAAAATATACCGAATAAAGGCATCTTCAAGTACTGGTTGTCAATAACCTGAGTTTTACAGAATTCTACTGTTTCAAATTTCCAGCCATTAGGACAAACTTTAGCTCTAAAAAGAGCAGGAAAAATGGAAGACAGTATTAGAACGAAAGAAGGTTAGAACAGTTCGAAATTAGGAAAGATCCCCTCAAGTAAACATAGGCTATCTCGGTAAAACAATATTTAGCAGCAGCATCTAGCAAATAAGCATTACTAGGCTAATTTACAGGGTTAGAATTTACAAATAGCTAGAGAACAATATAGAGTACAGGCAGAATGAGAACATACAAAATCTCAAGCTCACCGATTCAATAACCCTTCGTTCTCCCACAAATAGCAAGTTTTATGAGTTCATCCTTAGTCCATACTTCAATTCAGAGTTATAGTCTTTTGATAAATTTATATATAGGGCTCAGAGAGTGGAATGGGCAGGTGAAAATTTTCCCCCTTATGAGAGGGGAAAGTGCATTTCAGGCAAAGCTATAAGTATACTGTTTTCAATTCTAAAAATGAAAAGGGACTCATAATAGATTACTCGTTAGGGACCCTCAGCATATTTACTCCATTTGATAAAGCAAAATAGATCCAGTATGGCTGGAGTTTCCAATTCAAATTCCGCTATCCTCTCTTCTCCCAAGTTCGGGCATCTCACAGGTTGAATTTTAGGAAACCACAAATCAACTTTGTGAGTCTTTTAGTGTCCTCAACCTGCCCAGATTTTCTTCCTACTTAAACTTTTGTATTCCAAGTGATTCATATTCCTATATCATTTCTTCTTACACTGCAAGTGATTGAAACTAACATTCTAATATTTCATTGAAGAAAGAGTATGAAATAAAAACAAAAAAAGAAGAGAACCTTTAACACATAATTTATTTTTATAAGCATGCTTAATGTAGCATATATCAATGGCATTCCTAAATTTGATGCCCGTGCATCTGCTCAAGCTTCATGGGTATTGCAATATTCATTCCAAAAAATTCTCAAGTAAAATCAATGCCCCATCAACAACCCATGCCACAAACATTGTAATTTCTACATAATCTTGAGACTCATTTAATATAGAACAAAAATGTTGAACCTTTGAAACAGTTTGAGCTCAATATGATCAAAACTATTTTTCCCCAAATAAAAAATAAAGCAACAATCTGAACCAACCCAATATCTTTCAGGCACATGTTAATTTCTATATTTTACCTTATCAGGACATCATCAAATGAGGCTTTAATAGAAGTATAGAACAAGTTGCAAACAAAATGAATGAACCAACTAGTATCAAACTCCAAAAGTACATTCTACAAATAAATACCACCTTCATCACAGACTTGTAAAGGGAAATGAAATCCGTGAACAAATAATAAATAAAAAAATATATAGCAGTCGATTGAAGCTAACAATAACTGACCTCCTGAAATGTGAACTTCTCGTGGACAAATAACGCCAACACAAAGCATCCCAGCACCAAAAAGAGATGACGGAACGTGTCAAGCTCCCGGTCATAGGAGCGCTTCACGACTCGATGCCGCCGCATGCACCAAACAATGGCCAGTGAACTTCCAATAAACACTACCTTCATCACAGAATTATAAAGGGAAATGAAATCCGTAAGCAGATCCAAGTACCGAGTCAAAAACACCAAAGCGTACAGCTCCTGAGTCTTCATTGAAATCCCTAATGACACCAAATTGCTAAATGATCAGGTCAAATAAACCCTAGAAGAATCACTGAAAATAGTAATAAATTTTAAGTACGAACATATACATGTTTGAGATTGTGTACATAAAAGAATCAGAAAACTGACCTGAGCATGATTTGGTGGCGTAGATTTTGAGGAGGAGGACTAATATACTGATCAAATGAGTCATGTCACCTGCTAATCTGAAGATATTCATGGCTGCAGGTGTTGAATTGGAGAGATTTTCGAGCTCTAGCCTTTTGGATTTTAGGAGAGAAAAAGTGATTTTGGAGAGAGAATGAGGGGTTGAAGAATTTGTAAGACTCGGGAAGAAGAAATCGGTGAGAACTGTGAGAGAGAGAACACGAGGGGTTTATTTTGTACAGAGGAGAGAGCTGACATGGCAAATTGAAATCCTTTTTTCGTCCCACGTGTCCAATTAAAGCTGGGATCCACTATAATTCCTTTCTTTTTCTTTGTCATTTTCATTTTCAATTTCAATTCAATGAAAAATTTATTATTCCTAGTGTAGGTTACGATGTTTAATGCAATGTTCAGGATCGGTCATCAACCCGAAACAGGTATCGCATGGATGAGTTATTATTAATTAGTGTATTATTAATCTAATTAGTAGTTGATGACTTAATGACATCGTCAATATATAAAAATATATATTATTAATAATTAATAAAAAAATTAAAAAATCAAAATATCTTATTTTTTATGAACTAAAACATAATAAAATTGAGTTACAATATTACTAAAGTGATTAATTTTAATATTAAAATTTTTTGGTACAAAAATAAATAAATAAAAATCGGTTAACTATGTCAATTAACCGATTTTATCAGTTGAAATATCAGTTGGATCGATAGTTAATTATGTCAATCGATTTTTAACCAAATCAATAAAATCGGGCTGAACCGAACCGGAGAGCTGACTAATTCCGATTTTTACCGGTTGAACCGACGGGCCAATCTGAGTTTAATAATACTGGTTTAATGTGTATTATATAATTGTGTAATCCTCATTTATAATTTTTAAAATAAATTTTTATTAGAAAAGGAAAGGGAAAACAAAAAACATAATCTATATTTAAATATTGAAAAACATATTTCATTCGTTCTAAAATTAAATATACAATTTGACTTTTGAGATCGAACGACGGTAGATTAAAATAAAATAAATTTTGTCAATAATAACTTTTGTGATATGCTATTCAATTATAATTATTATATCAATTAAAATTAAATAAATTCATAATAATTTAAATGTTAATATATCATGATTTGATTTTAAAAATCAAATAATTATATTATGTCTAATATGGAGGGAGTATATAGTTTTTAGTTAAATACGTAGTGAATATTAGTAAAAAAGTTATATTGTTTTTGTCAATGCAGTTCACTGACTACATCATACTTCCCGTCTTATTTTCTCCCAAATCTCGCCCCTTCTCCAGTTTCTCTCACATGCCCTTTTCATACTTTCTCTTCTGTAGTTCATTCATCATTTCCTTTACCATATCTCCTTTTGCATGACTCTCCCATCGAATAAATACATCTTTCAAAATTCAGACGAAATGGCGATAATTTCTCCTCCTTCTACCTTTTCTCTCTTTTAATTTCTTTATAGATATGCCTTTTAAAGCCATTTTTTCATTTTTTTTTTGACTCGTACTTCTTCCGTTCTAAAATTAAAAATATAATTTTATTTTGATGTAAATTTATTTAATTTTAGTTGATATTATTATTATAATTATATAATATATAATAAAATTTATTAGTTACAAAATTTATTTATTTTCAAATATTTATGAGACATATTGATTTTAAAATTTAATATGTCTATATCTTTAATTTTAAAACGGAAATCTATATAATAAAACAGAACCCATTTTGAATTTTTTATTTGACAAAGCACAAGAACGGTTCAGATTGATTCTAACTTAATTTTTTCAACTTAATCTAAAGGCTCATATTTATTCCTGCCCAAATCAAATTCAACAAAATCTTTTTTACTCCTCTCTTCTTCACACACACAAACAAATAATAATAATAATTATAATAATAATAATAATAGCACTAATAATAATTATAATAGTACTACTAATAATAATAATTATGATTATAATAGTACTACTACTACTAATAATAATATTAATAATTATTATAGTACTAATAATAATAATAATTATTATTATAATAATAATAGTAATAGTAATAGTAATCTATATAATAAAGATTCAGATTCATTCTAATTGATTTGGGTGGGAAAGCACAAGTACGGTTCAGATTCATTCTAATTTTAATTCAAAATAATAATAATTATAATATAATAATTATTATTATTATAATAATTATAATACTACTAATACTACCACTACTAATAATAATTATTATAATATTAATAATAATAATAATTGTAAGACCCCAATTTTTATAAATAAAGATGAATTTTCTATAAATATCATTTTTGAATATTATGGAGTTAATTTGATATAATGTTATAGTTGTGGGTAATATTTATAAATTTTACAAAGTAAACAAGTTGTTATAAAATATTCGTTTGGTCGGGGAATATTCTTTTTGTCGGGGAATATTCGTACTACGGCACAATCATTGGTGGACCCCACAATGAAATTATTGTCGGATTGAGAAAACGACAAAATTATCTTTCTATAAAAATAACAGCTGAGGTATTACGTTAAAATCGTTAAAACTGTTGAACTACTTGGTAGTAAAAGTACAGTAATACGCGTGGTTGCATAGTAGCACACGGTATTGATTATTGATGCTTACGTGAGAAGTCACTCAGCTATACTCAATTATTGCTACAGTAATTGCTGCATCATATCTCTTAAATTATTGTCATAGTATCATCTGTATAATATGTTATATTATTAAATCAATAATTGAGACGTTGTGGTAAGTTTGGTTATTTTATGGGGGGCCATATGTCATCATCTAAGAGTCTCTTCGTCAATAGTAATTACCGTCGTCAATAGTAATTACCTTCGTCAATAGTATTTACCTTCGTCAATAGTATTTACCTTGGTCAATAGTAATTACCTTCGTCAATAGTATTTACCTTGGTCAATAGTAATTACCTTCGTCAATAGTATTTACCTTGGTCAATAGTAATTACTTTCGTCAATAGTAGTTGTCCCTTCAATATTACCAAGAGTCATTTGACCTTTCGTTAAGACCAAGAGTCATTTGACCCTTCGTTAAGACCAAGAGCCACCCTCAGTTTTTCTATAAATAGAGGCCTAGGGCTTCATTATTTTTCACGAATTCATTCAAGCTATAGAGAGAGAAAGTATAGAGAGAATAAGAGAGAGAGAATAAAAGTATTCTGCTACATCACTTTTCCAATATCCAGTTCTTTTAAGGTAGGGAATATTATTTCTTTTATATTCATGAAGAGAACTTCTGTTATTCCATTCGTTATTATTCTGTTGGAATAACCAGTATACGCGGTCTACCCTATACATGGTGACATTCTTCTATTATTCTGTTGGAACATCCTGTCTGTGTGTTTTACACCGGACCTGGTTCCGTTTTATTATTATTCTGTTGGAATATCCTGTCTGTGTGTTTTACACCGGACCTGGTTCCATTATTTATTATTCTGTCGGAATATCCTGTCTGTGCGTTTACGTCGGACCTGGTTCCATTATTTATTATTCTATTGGAATAACCTGTCTGTGCGGTCTATCGCATGCATGGTGATTTCTTTTGTTATTCCATTCTTTATTGTACTCAGTTGGTTAAGTTTTGACTTCTATACTCCATGAAATTTGTGGAATATCCTTGATAGTTGCGTTTCATCCAGTATCTTTTCAAGAAAATATTCTTCTAAGCATTCTTGAATTTTACTCCACAATGCAGTATCATGTTGACAATTTGGACGTTGTTAATTCCTGGATAAATTAATTCTTGAACTTGTTTTATTGAATTCTTATATCATTGTCATCATCCTCATGTTTATAAAATGTTGAAAGTCATCTGTGGCCTGTAGTGCATAGATGGACTTGGTATGATTATGACCAGGGATTATTCGGTATAATCATGACCGTAATGTTACAAATGATGTGGTAAAAGTCCTCATTGGCCCGTAGTGCATTGATGGACAGTTGTTGGCATGATCATGACCATTAATGAATACACGAATATCCTTGGCCGTAGTGCAGGGGTGATTTGATGATGTGGATTATTTTATTAAGCTGAGTCTCAGCGATTACAGTGTTGAAAAACTTTTTAAATCATAAAAGATAGTAGAGTTTATTTTCTACTTGACTCTTTTAATGGATTGCTTGTTCCGCTACAGTTAAACTTGATGTCTATTATATTTTATCAGTTTAACATTGTTGAAGGCTAATGATAATTTATTCTGCATTATCTTAGTCATAATATTTCTTACTGGGCTAGTTGAGCTCACCCTTTCTTTCACTGTTCTCTTCAGGAAATGAGAACGTAGCTGGGACAAGTCGGGGTACGGAGTGATGGTCCGAATGATAGTATTAGTTAGTAGTCCTCACTATTCTATGTAATGGTGTGTTAATAAATGTAATGAGGACTCCTTTTGAGTATGAATACTCTCTAGAAGATAATATTTGTATTCAAACTCACAGTTTATGTTTTGTCGTATTGTACACGACAGATGTATTAATCAGTTGTATTTGTATTCTATACTATGTATCTGACGACCCAAGATGGGTGATGTATACCTAATTTTGGGGGCGTCACAGTTGGTATCAGAGCCTAGGGATATGATCCCTGGCTAAGATGTGAGAATAGAACTAGGAGGGGAGAGACGGGGATTTCCTTCGCTAGTATGACATACCTAAGTTTATTTGCATGGTATTTAATTGGTCGGTCATAATATAAGGATAATATATGACATATCAATTAATTTTTATTTTGTGGCAGTATCTGGAAATGGCATCTGAAAACGTTGAGAATAGCAATGGAGCACAGACGACTGTTGATTCACCACATATCAATAATCAAGATAATGTGCATCAGGAAGGTGTCAATCCTCATGCAAACAACAACACTGACCAAATGATGAATGATCAAATGTTCAGAGGCTTTATGCAATTCATGCAACAACAGGTGAAAGCGGCTCCTGTCCACAACGTAGGTGGAAATACTGGAAACTCTCAGGCGGTCACCGCTAAACAGTTTAAGGAGCTGGGACCACCGGAGTTTAAGGGAGAACCCAAACCACTTGTAGCTGAAACATGGATAAAGCAGATCACCAAGATATTTGATGTCTTGGGTTGCTCCGAGGAGCAAAAGGTTCCCTTTGCCGCCTTTATGTTGCGAGGAGAGGCAGATTACTGGTGGGAATCGATAAAGCGTACTCAACCTGCCGCACTGAAGATGTCTTGGGAGAAGTTCCAAGAGCTGTTTAACGACAAATACTTTCCCGAGAGTATTCGTCACATGAAGGAGGTGGAGTTCATCAAATTGGAGCAGAATAATATGACCGTGTCGCAGTACGAGGCAAAATTTGCAGAGTTATCCCGGTTTGCGTCCCACCTGGTGGATAATGAAGAAAGAATGACGCGGATGTTTTTAAGAGGTTTGAAGCCGGAGATACGTCAACATCTTGTTTCTCATAAACTGTGTTTGTATTCAGATGTTGTAAATAGGGCTCAGTTGGTGGAGCGCGATAACGAGACAACGCAACCAAAAGAGAGCAGCCGGCAAAATGATAATACCAGTGAGAGCAGTCATCGAAGCGGTGACAACAAGCGTGGAGGGAATCAACAGGCCAGAAATGGTAACCACTTCGGTGGTAATCAGGGCCAAAACAAAAAGAATGGACATTTCAAGAAGAGGAGATTCAACAATGATGGAAAGACGTCAGCACCAGCACCTGTCGTTAAGGAAGGAGAACGACCACCTATCATATGTTTCAAATGCGGAGGGGAGGGGCACATCAGTCCAAACTGCGCGATGCCGTCCAAAGCATGTTATAATTGTGGAAGAGAAGGTCATTTAGCCCGATTTTGTCGTTTACCGAAGACAAATTCAGCTAGGATGGAGGCACCAAAAGCCGTCCCAGAAAAGTCAAAACCGGTGGTGCAAGGGAGAGCGTTTGTTGTGAACTCCCAGAGAGCAAGGAACCCGAATGAGGTCATCACGGGTAAGCTTATTATAAACTCTAAAGAAGTTTATACTTTATTTGATACCGGTTCAACCCATTCTTTTATTTCTCCTACTTGCGCTCATCGATTAAATTTGATTCCGGAGAAATTAGACTTTGACTTATCTGTGGAAACTCCGTTGGGAGAAACCTTCATTACCTCCACTGTTTATAAGTCTTGTTTGGTTCAAGTTGGTACCCACACATTACCTATCGATCTGATTTCATTAAAAATACTTGCATTTGACGTGATTCTAGGGATTGATTGGTTAACTACTCATTATGCAAAAATTGATTGTTTTCGTAAGGTTGTTAGTTTTCATATTCCTAATCGACCTATTATGCGAATTCAAGCAACCAAACCATTAAAATCAATCGCTGTCATCTCAAGCCATAAAACTATTCGTTTATTGAAAAACGGATGTCAAGCTTTCTTAGCTCATGTCACAGATCTAAACAAAAATACGTCAGTTTTGAATGATATTTCTATTGTTAATAAATTCCCTGACGTATTCCCTGAAGAACTTCCTGGCCTACCCCCAGAGCGTGAAATTGAATTTTGTATCGATCTTGAACCCGGTACAAAACCCATTTCCAAAGCCCCATATCGAATGGCTCCTATTGAACTTCAGGAGTTAAAGATCCAACTGCAGGAATTGTTAGACATTGGCTTTATTCGTCCTAGTACTTCTCCTTGGGGTGCTCCTGTTCTATTCGTGAAGAAGAAAGATGGAAGTATGCGACTTTGTATTGATTATCGGGAGTTGAATCATGTCACCATCAAAAACAGGTACCCATTGCCACGTATTGATGACCTGTTTGACCAGTTGCAAGGAGCACAATTCTTTTCAAAGATCGATCTTCGTTCTGGATATCATCAGCTGAAGGTTAGAACTGAGGATATTCCAAAGACGGCTTTTAGAACTCGGTACGGGCATTATGAATTCCTAGTCATGTCCTTTGGATTGACTAATGCTCCTGCTGCCTTCATGGATATGATGAACCGGGTATTCAAGGAATATTTGGATCACTTTGTGGTCGTCTTTATTGATGACATCCTTATTTATTCCAAAAGCCGTGAAGATCATGAGCAACACTTGAGGCTGGTACTCCAAAAGCTTCGTGAATACAAGCTTTATGCCAAGTTGAAGAAATGCGAGTTCTGGCTGGAGGAGGTAGCATTCCTTGGGCACGTAGTATCAAGTCGTGGAATATCGGTTGACCCGGCAAAGATTGAAGCTATTCAAAGCTGGGAGCAACCTAAATCAGTGACCGAGGTACGTAGCTTTCTTGGTTTAGCTGGTTATTATCGGAGATTCGTGGAAGGATTTTCTCGAATCGCTACTCCATTAACTCAGCTGACTCGGAAAGATACAAAGTTTGGTTGGAGCGAAGAATGTGAGCAGAGTTTTCAAGAACTCAAGAGGAGACTCATTTCAGCACCTGTTCTAACAATACCATCTGGCTCGGAGGGATTTGTCATCTACAGTGATGCTTCGAGCAAAGGGTTGGGATGCGTTCTCATGCAACATGGAAAAGTCATAGCCTATGCATCAAGACAACTCAAGGAATATGAGAGGAATTATCCTACTCATGATCTAGAGTTGGCAGCTGTTGTCTTTGCACTTAAAATTTGGAGGCATTACTTGTATGGGGAGAAAGTGGAGATCTTTACGGATCATAAAAGCCTCAAATATTTCTTCACTCAAAAGGAACTCAACATGCGACAACGACGTTGGCTTGAACTGTTGAAAGATTATGATCATACCATTCAATACCATCCTGGAAAAGCGAACGTGGTAGCTGACGCATTGAGTAGAAGATCATATGCGGGTACAAGTGCAATATTAACAACGCAAAGGCCCATTTTGTGTGACTTGCAAAGGATGGAGATAGAGTTGAAGACTCCAGGGACCCATGTGATGATGGCGAATATACGAGTAGAACCGACTTTAATCGATAAAGTTAAAGCTGCTCAAGCTACAGACCTGGAGCTGATGCGTATGAGGAAGAAAGTGCAAGAAGGTGTTATGCCGGAAGCAAGAATCGATGAAGAAGGAATACTTCGAGTCAACTCCAGACTTTGTGTTCCTAACAACCCTGATTTAAAGTATGAAATCATGATGGAGGCGCACAACACACCGTTTGCAATCCATCCTGGAAGTACCAAAATGTATCATGATCTTCGTCATACATTTTGGTGGAGCAATATGAAGAGAGAGATAGCGTTGTTTATCTCAAGGTGTCTAACTTGTCAACGAGTCAAAGCGGAGCATCAAGTACCAAAAGGTCCATTGCAACCACTTGAAATTCCAGAATGGAAGTGGGAGCACATTACCATGGATTTCGTTACCGGTCTTCCTAGGGTTTCTCAAGGTATTGATGCGATTTGGGTCATTGTTGATAGATTGACCAAGTCTGCTCATTTCTTACCGATACGAGAAACTTATACACTTGAACGTCTTGCTCGTATGTACATAAACGAGATTGTAAGACTGCATGGTATGCCAGTATCCATAATTTCTGATCGAGACCCAAGATTCACTTCACGATTTTGGGTTAGTTTACAAAAAGCTATGGGCACGGAGTTACGATTTAGTTCAGCATATCATCCTCAGACGGACGGACAATCAGAGAGGACTATTCAAACTCTTGAAGATCTATTAAGACTCTGTGTCTTTGACTTCAAGGGAAGTTGGGACAAGTTCTTACCATTGGTGGAGTTTTCCTACAACAACAGTTATCAAGCAAGTATTGGCATGGCTCCATTCGAAGCATTGTATGGAAGAAAATGTCGTTCTCCAGTATGCTGGGATGAGGTGGGCGAAGCAACGTTGTTGGGACCGGAGTTGGTACGTATGACTACAGAAAAGATTCAAACGATCCGACAACGTATAAAAACCTCACAAGATCGACAAAAGAGTTATGCTGATCTTCATCGAAAGGACGTGGAATTTGATGTAGGAGATCATGTGTTCTTACGTGTTGCTCCATGGAAAGGAGTTACGAGATTTGGAAAGAGAGGAAAGCTAAATCCTCGATTCATCGGTCCATTTTTAATCCTCGATCGAGTAGGAACTGTGGCTTATAGACTCGCTTTACCGCCAAGTATGTCTCGTGTTCATAACGTTTTCCACATATCCATGTTACGCAAATATGTGGAAGACCCGAACCACATTATTGAGTTAGAACCGGACGAAATAGCGGAGGATTTGACGTATGAAGAAGTTCCTGTTCAAATCTTGGATAAGAAGGAACATATTCTACGCTCCAAGGTTATACCTCAAGTCAAAGTTTTGTGGAGAAACCACGATGTTGAGGAAATGACTTGGGAGTTAGAATCAGAAATGAAATCAAGGTATCCTTACCTCTTCGACATACCAGGTACGTACCCTAATTTCGAGGGCGAAATTTCATAAGAAGGGGAGGTTGTAAGACCCCAATTTTTATAAATAAAGATGAATTTTCTATAAATATCATTTTTGAATATTATGGAGTTAATTTGATATAATGTTATAGTTGTGGGTAATATTTATAAATTTTGCAAAGTAAGCAAGTTGTTATAAAATATTCGTTTGGTCGGGGAATATTCTTTTTGTCGGGGAATATTCGTACGACGGCACAATCATTGGTGGACCCCACAACGGAATTATTGTCGGATTGAAAAAACGACAAAATTATCTTTCTATAAAAATAACAGCTGAGGTATTACGTTAAAATCGTTAAAACTGTTGAACTACTCGGTAGTAAAAGTACAGTAATACGCGTGGTTGCATAGTAGCACACGGTATTGATTATTGATGCTTACGTGAGAAGTCACTCAGCTATACTCAATTATTGCTACAGTAATTGCTGCATCATATCTCTTAAATTATTGTCATAGTATCATCTGTATAATATGTTATATTATTAAATCAATAATTGAGACGTTGTGGTAAGTTTGGTTATTTTATGGGGGGCCATATGTCATCATCTAAGAGTCTCTTCGTCAATAGTAATTACCGTCGTCAATAGTAATTACCTTCGTCAATAGTATTTACCTTCGTCAATAGTATTTACCTTGGTCAATAGTAATTACCTTCGTCAATAGTATTTACCTTGGTCAATAGTAATTACCTTCGTCAATAGTATTTACCTTGGTCAATAGTAATTACTTTCGTCAATAGTAGTTGTCCCTTCAATATTACCAAGAGTCATTTGACCCTTCGTTAAGACCAAGAGTCATTTGACCCTTCGTTAAGACCAAGAGCCACCCTCAGTTTTTCTATAAATAGAGGCCTAGGGCTTCATTATTTTTCACGAATTCATTCAAGCTATAGAGAGAGAAAGTATAGAGAGAATAAGAGAGAGAGAATAAAAGTATTCTGCTACATCACTTTTCCAATATCCAGTTCTTTTAAGGTAGGGAATATTATTTCTTTTATATTCATGAAGAGAACTTCTGTTATTCCATTCGTTATTATTCTGTTGGAATAACCAGTATACGCGGTCTACCCTATACTTGTGTGACATTCTTCTATTATTCTGTTGGAACATCCTGTCTGTGTGTTTTACACCGGACCTGGTTCCGTTTTATTATTATTCTGTTGGAATATCCTGTCTGTGTGTTTTACACCGGACCTGGTTCCATTATTTATTATTCTGTCGGAATATCCTGTCTGTGCGTTTACGCCGGACCTGGTTCCATTATTTATTATTCTATTGGAATAACCTGTCTGTGCGGTCTATCGCATGCATGGTGATTTCTTTTGTTATTCCATTCTTTATTGTACTCAGTTGGTTAAGTTTTGACTTCTATACTCCATAAAATTTGTGGAATATCCTTGATAGTTGCGTTTCATCCAGTATCTTTTCAAGAAAATATTCTTCTAAGCATTCTTGAATTTTACTCCACAATGCAGTATCATGTTGACAATTTGGACGTTGTTAATTCCTGGATAAATTAATTCTTGAACTTGTTTTATTGAATTCTTATATCATTGTCATCATCCTCATGTTTATAAAATGTTGAAAGTCATCTGTGGCCTGTAGTGCATAGATGGACTTGGTATGATTATGACCAGGGATTATTCGGTATAATCATGACCGTAATGTTACAAATGATGTGGTAAAAGTCCTCATTGGCCCGTAGTGCATTGATGGACAGTTGTTGGCATGATCATGACCATTAATGAATACACGAATATCCTTGGCCGTAGTGCAGGGGTGATTCGATGATGTGGATTATTTTATTAAGCTGAGTCTCAGCGATTACAGTGTTGAAAAACTTTTTAAATCATAAAAGATAGTAGAGTTTATTTTCTACTTGACTCTTTTAATGGATTGCTTGTTCCGCTACAGTTAAACTTGATGTCTATTATATTTTATCAGTTTAACATTGTTGAAGGCTAATGATAATTTATTCTGCATTATCTTAGTCATAATATTTCTTACTGGGCTAGTTGAGCTCACCCTTTCTTTCACTGTTCTCTTCAGGAAATGAGAACGTAGCTGGGACAAGTCGGGGTACGGAGTGATGGTCCGAATGATAGTATTAGTTAGTAGTCCTCACTATTCTATGTAATGGTGTGTTAATAAATGTAATGAGGACTCCTTTTGAGTATGAATACTCTCTAGAAGATAATATTTGTATTCAAACTCACAGTTTATGTTTTGTCGTATTGTACACGACAGATGTATTAATCAGTTGTATTTGTATTCTGTACTATGTATCTGACGACCCAAGATGGGTGATGTATACCTAATTTTGGGGGCGTCACAATAATAATAATAATAATAACAAATAATAATAATAATAATTATTATTATAATAATAGTAATAAAGTAATAATAATTATAATAATAATAATATTAGTATTAATAATAATAGTAGTAATAATAATAATAACAATAACAATAATAATAATTATAATAATAATAATAATAATAATAATAATAATAATAATAACAATAATAATAATTATTGTGGTAGTGTGGTGAATTATGATAATTGTTATTTATGATTGTAAGTTTTGTAGACAAATTTAGATTTTTTTGGATATCTATTTTTAAAGAAAAATTAATTATTGTGGTAGTGTGGTAAATTATAATAATTGTTATGTCTGATTATAAATTATTTCAAGTTGCAAAGAGTTTTTAGGTAATATAATATTTTTTGAATTTTAATCTAATTTTTCGTTACATCGTACCTTCAGGCACGGGCAATTACTAGTAGAATAATATAACGGATCAATCTTAGAATCCGGGCATCAATTTTAATCGTAACCTAAAAAATAATTATTCCTTAAAAATAAGAGAATACTATTTTTATATGTATTTTTGATATTTTTATATAATTTATTCTCACATTAAAGTAAAATTTACTATATTCTAATCATATAAAAATATTAAAAATATACGTAAAATTATCAATTTTTTAAAAAATACTAAAAAAAATAAATTTTAATGGTCATGTAATTGAGATGGGGTAGCACTTTTAGTTGAAAAGTCGCCATTGCCAATAATTCATGAATACCACACGTCGTTATTTGAAAAAGGTAGCGTATAAGTTCCGTGATACTTATAGCCACGTCGGACTCCCCAAACTCATAGATTCCACAATTTACAGAGTAGTGGAGTGGAAAGGCCGTGGACTCCCTTTCTCTCTCTAGAAAAAGACTCCTCCGGTAAGAAACTTGTCATACACCGAATGAATTTGCGCAAAATAATTCAGCACTTTCGCGCATATATAAATATACGTATAGATGTAGAGAGAGAAAGTTTTGAGCACGCAAAAACAATCCTCAAAAGGTTAAAATTCCACAAACCAATCATTAATAAATCTAGTTCTCTCTCTTCGCCATTTTAATCTATTTGTTGTCGCCGGAAAACTCACTTGCCGGAGAGATCGAAATAGGCGGTAAGCTTCATTCGAATTGCTAGTGTTTGTGACTCGGCAGTATGGGATGTATTGGATCGTCGCTCGCCAAAGGAGATGGTTAGATTCCGATATTTATTTTAAAAATTAGATGGTTAAGCTTTTATTAGTTGTCTGATTATATGTTGTATATGTTATGCAGTGTTTGTTTTCAAGTCGATTTCAAATTCGATGCAAAATGAATGGGAGTTTACTGTGTTGATTTAAATATGTGGAATTCATAACAAATGTCTGTGGTTTTGATCGATATTTTAGCGAACTTGTTGGTGGTATGGTTAAACAAGTTTAGAGGTTTCGTTTATTCATACAATCTATATTCATTTACTTTAGTTTCAATTTAAATTTAAGGCTTGGCATTTATGGTTACATTTGTTACTCTAATTAGTAACTTAAATAGACAAGTGTTAGATTAAAAAGTTCGAAAAGTTACTCCTGTAGATTCCTTCAGTCTACTATTTTTGGATGTTCTACTTGGGTCTATTATTAGTTTGTAGGCACATGTTTAAATTATGATGTTTCCTTTTTAACCTATCTCCTTGTAAGTTGTTCTTTATTTTTGGTGAGCTCCTTGTAAGTTGTTTGATACTGATGGACTATGATTTAACTAGATTTAAAGTATGCAATCTGTTCTTAGTTTGAGCGTGGGAAGAAAACTGTTATAGTTTGGCAAAATTCCTAAATGCTGGAGCACTTAGCAATATGATGCTAAATCTTTGTCACAAATATGTAGAACTTTTGCTAACTAATAAAAACTTGGTTAACATTACTTAGTTGAGGGGTCAAACATATTGTCTTTGGTGTTCACATATTTCTTTGTTTCCAAATATGGATCTTATATTGTTTCTTTAGTAGATTAATAGCTCATATTTTGTCTTGCAGCACCTTTAGTAAGCAATAAAAACGCACCACAAGTATTAGATATTGTCACCTATGGTGCGGCATTACTGTACATTATGACATATATGTGAATATTGTCAAATATGGTGCGGCATTACTGTACATTAATTAAGACATATATGTGAATTCTTATAATGCCATGATGTGAAGGCCAAGTTGTACCCCATTCTCAAGGGAATGTACTTTTTATTTTTGTACTAGAATAAGTGGCCAACTAATATGCCATCCTAATGTAAGAGATTAGACCTAGTAGTACCTCTTCCTTTTCTGATACTAGAAGGGTATAAGAATTTTCAGTTTTTGGTTTGTAATATGATGAGGAATTGCTTTTAGAAGAAATTCAGGATTCCGCCTGCCTGCCTGTTTGAATGTGCCAACTTCTGAGGACTTTATTGGAGCTTATCTTCTATTTGTTATTGATGGTGTGTTTCGTTAATTCTCTCTAGATACACACACACACACACACATATATGTATATAAGTACATTGCTTTATTTACTAGTACATATAGTGTAAATATATCCTGTAACATCTGTTTGTCTTCATTATATAATTGTCCACATAGATTATGAATTTAAATTCTTTTCACCATGGCTTGGCACTACATTTATAAAATTTACGGATTGAGTCTTGATATAAATTAGCAGGAGTCAGTTCTTGGTTTGTTTCAAATTGCAGAAACTGCTAAGAAAATACGAAAACCGAAGCCGTGGAAGCATTCTGAATCAATAACAAGGGCTCAACTAAAAGACATGCGTGATGAGTTCTGGGATACTGCTCCACACTATGGTGGACAAAAAGGTTATGTCGCCTTAATTATGTATTCAGTTTTTGTCTTTATTCTTTTTTATGACTATGATTGAAGATTGGAGAATTGACAAAATGACCAAAATGCCGTCAATGTGTAATCCTACATTGAAGCTTAAATTTGTTCGGTGTGATCCTATAAACTTGTAGAGATGGTACGAGTATTCGCCAACAACCCCCCCCCTCTCTCCCTCTCTCTCTGTTTCTGTTTATCTGTACGTAGTAAGAACCAAGGCATCATAAGTGCACACAAAAAAAAATCCACGTTCTACAGTGTGGCAATACATACATTTTCCAGTGTGTTGATGATTGGATATTTAAATAGACTAGTTAATATATTCGAGTTGGTTAATCTTAAAGTTTTAATGGGTCCACATTTTCTTATGACATGTCTGAATATTTAAGAAAAATTTACTCACTGGCCTCTTCTTTTTTTTTGGTTTTTAATGTGGCATCAATACCCAAGTCAAATGGTAATTCTTCTAAACCCAAAAGACTCGGTCTGTGATTGAATAAGTTTATTTTGTACAATGGAGTTTTTCTTTGTAGTTGTTTCCATCTTCGGAGTCGTATCAATTTAAAGAAAGAAAAATATTGATCGATCTGTTCGTGCTTGTGATTTTGATGACTATCTGTGCACGTGTTTATATTCTATTGTGCACATGGGGAACATTTTGAAATAAGATCTGCACAAAACAAATACCTAAAGAGCAAATTTTACACTTTTAACAGAGATATGGGATGCACTCCAAGCTGCTGCCATAGCTGACTTAACTCTTGCACAAGCAATTGTGGATAGTGCTGGTGTTATTGTTCAAAGCCTCGACTTAACAATCTGTTATGATGAGAGAGGTATGTAATCCGTTTCAACTCGCACGCTCCAATTTTTCAGCAGAAGAATTCCATTCAGCCTGTGTACCTTTCTTGCAGGTGCAAAATATGAGTTACCCAAGTATGTTTTGAGTGAACCGACTAATTTGATGCGCGATAATTGATCATGGAGACTTTGACTAAGTTCAGCGATTTACTAAATCTGTAAATCATGTAATTAGTCTCCTTACCATTTGTTTCAAATGTAATCTAGTTCCAGTTATTGATACATTTCCAAAAGCTCATGACAACATTATTGCAATTTAACAAGCTACAGCTGCTATATGTATGAATTTAGCCATTTGTTTTCTTTATTTCTGATGTATATGCCAGCAAGTTGCCCTCAGATAATTTCTTCTAAATGAATATAGTACAGTAAAGATGACAAAATAGGTGCATGTGGAGCTGGTATATAGCCCAGCCCAAAGTTCAACCTTGTTCAAAACCGATATGGACACTCTCTCAGTAGTTAGGTTGCTAGCTCCGTATAATGATGGAACCAGTCAGTTCTTTTCTTGGCTTATTACCCAAAAATTTCTTTTATGTTGGGTTGACAAAAATTTTTAATTTGTTTAGACCCAACATAAACCTTATTTCTTTTTATTTTCTTATTTTTTTAATTCCTTTTATGCTCTTAATTTATAAACTTTGTTTATAAGTTTATAGCTTTGTTTCTTTGCAAATAGTAGGGAGTATTATGGCAGAGATTGGCATGTATGGTTTTTAATTGAGTATTAGCTATTTACCACACTAATTTTTGTACTTTAAATTGTGTTGTACTAAATATCCAAAATTTGATCACTTTGAGATTAAAAATTTGATCACTTTCTAAGACTCGAGTAGCAAGTTGACACTCCACGATGGAGCAATCGCAGGACGCGTATTTACAAAATTTCTTTTGTAGAAAAAAGGAAGTTGAGAAATGAGATTATTTTTGTGAAGGGATGCGTATATAATACTAAAATGTGGACTTTAACTGCTAATGGGCACAGCCAACTCCTAACGCCGTGGTCGGTGGGGCTTTGAATTCAAACTTGGAAAGGAGATGGCAGTGGCTGAGTCTAATTTTCATCTGAAAGATGAGGCTTTTGTTTTAATGGAGTCAATTGTAGTTAGTCTTGATGATTCTGACAGTGAGCTCCTCCTCCTTCAAACGCCATGCATGGACATGTGATGTAAGAATTGTGGGGATATTAGAGACCCTACCATTGTATGTGAATATGAATATTGCAATTATATATGTTTCTGACTAGTGGAGCTTTGCTAGCTGTTTACGGAAGGAAGACGGATGAAATTAATATATGTGGAAAAATGGGAAAAAAGAGCAAGTTTTTCTTCATTCTAGATAATTTGTGGCCCTAATAATGTTGTAGTAATAACTAGTAAATAGTCTGTTTTTCATCACATCATCTGGACTAAAATTAATTCTATGGTACTCAAGGGGTCAATATTATAATTTATTTAAATATAATACCACGTACACTTGTAAATTTAATAATATAACCATTAATATCTGTTCTTTAGTTTCCTTTTCTTATAAGTAAATTAAACAATTCTTTCTTTTTCATTTTAATATATATTTGTCTATTTTATATGTGTCCATAATTCTGGTTTGTTAATGTGTCTCCAGGCGATAGCTAACTCCTGAAAGAAGGGAGACTAACAAGCAAACTGTCAGTCTATTTGTTCTATAGAAAATATTTCTAATAATTATTTAAGAAAATGTGACTTGTGTTGAAAATGTTACTTATTTCAAAAACACAAGTCATTTTTCTAGATAGATAATATTAATTGTGTATACATTGAACTAGTGAAAGTTTTTGTTGACTACGTTTTTATATATATGATGTCACACATTTGAAAATGTTTCAATGAAACTAAGGTAATTAATTAAATGGGTTTTCATTTATGCCCCCATCCCATTTATTTATTCATTACCTAATTGCAGCTGTTGCAAATATTTTCTTAATACTAAATTTTAAAGATATATTTGTGACGCCCCCAAAATTAGGTATACATCACCCATCTTGGGTCGTCAGATACATAGTACAGAATACAAATACAACTTAATAATACAACTGTCGTGTACAATACGACAAAACATAAACTGTGAGTTTGAATACAAATATTATCTTCTAGAGAGTATTCATACTCAAAAGGAGTCCTCATTACATTTATTAACACACCATTACATAGAATAGTGAGGACTACTAACTAATACTATTCTTCGGACCATCACTCCGTTCTCCGACTTGCCCCAGCTACGTTCTCATTTCCTGAAGAGAACAGTGAAAGAAAGGGTGAGCTCAACTAGCCCAGTAAGAAATATTATGACTAAGATAATGCAGAATAAATTATCATTAGCCTTCAACAATGTTAAACTGATAAAATATAATAGACATCAAGTTTAACTGCAGCGGAACAAGCAATCCATTAAAAGAGTCAAGTAGAAAATAAACTCTACTATCTTTTATGATTTAAAAAGTTTTTCAACACTGTGATCGCTGGACTCAGCTTAATAAAATAATCCACATCATCGAATCACCCCTGCACTACGGCCAAGGATATTCGTATATTCATTAATGGTCATGATCATGCCAACAACTGTCCATCAATGCACTACGGGCCAATGAGGACTTTTACCACATCATTTGTAACATTACGGTCATGATTATACCGAATAATCCCTGGTCATAATCATACCAAGTCCATCTATGCACTACAGGCCACAGATGACTTTCAACATTTTATAAACATGAGGATGATGACAATGATATAAGAATTCAATAAAACAAGTTCAAGAATTAATTTATCCAGGAATTAACAACGTCCAAATTGTCAACATGATACTGCATTGTGGAGTAAAATTCAAGAATGCTTAGAAGAATATTTTCTTGAAAAGATACTGGATGAAACGCAACTATCAAGGATATTCCACAAATTTCATGGAGTATAGAAGTCAAAACTTAACCAACTGAGTACAATAAAGAATGGAATAACAAAAGAAATCACCATGCATGCGATAGACCGCACAGACAGGTTATTCCAATAGAATAATAAATAATGGAACCAGGTCCGGCGTAAACGCACAGACAGGATATTCCGACAGAATAATAAATAATGGAACCAGGTCCGGTGTAAAACACACAGACAGGATATTCCAACAGAATAATAATAAAACGGAACCAGGTCCGGTGTAAAACACACAGACAGGATGTTCCAACAGAATAATAAACGGAACCAGGTCCGGTGTAAAACACACAGACAGGATGTTCCAACAGAATAATAGAAGAATGTCACCAAGTATAGGGTAGACCGCGTATACTGGTTATTCCAACAGAATAATAACAAATGGAATAACAGAAGTTCTCTTCATGAATATAAAAGAAATAATATTCCCTACCTTAAAAGAACTGGATATTGGAAAAGTGATGTAGCAGAATACTTTTATTCTCTCTCTCTTATTCTCTCTATACTTTCTCTCTCTATAGCTTGAATGAATTCGTGAAAAATAATGAAGCCCTAGGCCTCTATTTATAGAAAAACTGAGGGTGGCTCTTGGTCTTAACGAAGGGTCAAATGACTCTTGGTCTTAACGAAGGGTCAAATGACTCTTGGTAATATTGAAGGGACAACTACTATTGACGAAAGTAATTACTATTGACCAAGGTAAATACTATTGACGAAGGTAATTACTATTGACCAAGGTAAATACTATTGACGAAGGTAATTACTATTGACCAAGGTAAATACTATTGACGAAGGTAATTACTATTGACCAAGGTAAATACTATTGACGAAGAGACTCTTAGATGATGACATATGGCCCCCCATAAAATAACCAAACTTACCACAACGTCTCAATTATTGATTTAATAATATAACATATTATACAGATGATACTATGACAATAATTTAAGAGATATGATGCAGCAATTACTGTAGCAATAATTGAGTATAGCTGAGTGACTTCTCACGTAAGCATCAATAATCAATACCGTGTGCTACTATGCAACCACGCGTATTACTGTACTTTTACTACCGAGTAGTTCAACAGTTTTAACGGTTTTAACGGTAACACCTCAGCCGTTATTTTTATAGAAAGATAATTCTGTCGTTTTCTCAATCCGACAATAATTCCGTTGTGGGGTCCACCAATGATTGTGCCGTCGTACGAATATTCCCCGACAAAAAGAATATTCTCCGACCAAACGAATATTTTATAACAACTTGCTTACTTTGCAAAATTTATAAATATTACCCACAACTATAACATTATATCAAATTAACTCCATAATATTCAAAAATGATATTTATAGAAAATTCATCTTTATTTATAAAAATTGGGGTCTTACAACCTCCCCTTCTTATGAAATTTCGCCCTCGAAATTAGGGTACGTACCTGGTATGTCGAAGAGGTAAGGATACCTTGATTTCATTTCTGATTCTAACTCCCAAGTCATTTCCTCAACATCGTGGTTTCTCCACAAAACTTTGACTTGAGGTATAACCTTGGAGCGTAGAATATGTTCCTTCTTATCCAAGATTTGAACAGGAACTTCTTCATACGTCAAATCCTCCGCTATTTCGTCCGGTTCTAACTCAATAATGTGGTTCGGGTCTTCCACATATTTGCGTAACATGGATATGTGGAAAACGTTATGAACACGAGACATACTTGGCGGTAAAGCGAGTCTATAAGCCACAGTTCCTACTCGATCGAGGATTAAAAATGGACCGATGAATCGAGGATTTAGCTTTCCTCTCTTTCCAAATCTCGTAACTCCTTTCCATGGAGCAACACGTAAGAACACATGATCTCCTACATCAAATTCCACGTCCTTTCGATGAAGATCAGCATAACTCTTTTGTCGATCTTGTGAGGTTTTTATACGTTGTCGGATCGTTTGAATCTTTTCTGTAGTCATACGTACCAACTCCGGTCCCAACAACGTTGCTTCGCCCACCTCATCCCAGCATACTGGAGAACGACATTTTCTTCCATACAATGCTTCGAATGGAGCCATGCCAATACTTGCTTGATAACTGTTGTTGTAGGAAAACTCCACCAATGGTAAGAACTTGTCCCAACTTCCCTTGAAGTCAAAGACACAGAGTCTTAATAGATCTTCAAGAGTTTGAATAGTCCTCTCTGATTGTCCGTCCGTCTGAGGATGATATGCTGAACTAAATCGTAACTCCGTGCCCATAGCTTTTTGTAAACTAACCCAAAATCGTGAAGTGAATCTTGGGTCTCGATCAGAAACTATGGATACTGGCATACCATGCAGTCTTACAATCTCGTTTATGTACATACGAGCAAGACGTTCAAGTGTATAAGTTTCTCGTATCGGTAAGAAATGAGCAGACTTGGTCAATCTATCAACAATGACCCAAATCGCATCAATACCTTGAGAAACCCTAGGAAGACCGGTAACGAAATCCATGGTAATGTGCTCCCACTTCCATTCTGGAATTTCAAGTGGTTGCAATGGACCTTTTGGTACTTGATGCTCCGCTTTGACTCGTTGACAAGTTAGACACCTTGAGATAAACAACGCTATCTCTCTCTTCATATTGCTCCACCAAAATGTATGACGAAGATCATGATACATTTTGGTACTTCCAGGATGGATTGCAAACGGTGTGTTGTGCGCCTCCATCATGATTTCATACTTTAAATCAGGGTTGTTAGGAACACAAAGTCTGGAGTTGACTCGAAGTATTCCTTCTTCATCGATTCTTGCTTCCGGCATAACACCTTCTTGCACTTTCTTCCTCATACGCATCAGCTCCAGGTCTGTAGCTTGAGCAGCTTTAACTTTATCGATTAAAGTCGGTTCTACTCGTATATTCGCCATCATCACATGGGTCCCTGGAGTCTTCAACTCTATCTCCATCCTTTGCAAGTCACACAAAATGGGCCTTTGCGTTGTTAATATTGCACTTGTACCCGCATATGATCTTCTACTCAATGCGTCAGCTACCACGTTCGCTTTTCCAGGATGGTATTGAATGGTATGATCATAATCTTTCAACAGTTCAAGCCAACGTCGTTGTCGCATGTTGAGTTCCTTTTGAGTGAAGAAATATTTGAGGCTTTTATGATCCGTAAAGATCTCCACTTTCTCCCCATACAAGTAATGCCTCCAAATTTTAAGTGCAAAGACAACAGCTGCCAACTCTAGATCATGAGTAGGATAATTCCTCTCATATTCCTTGAGTTGTCTTGATGCATAGGCTATGACTTTTCCATGTTGCATGAGAACGCATCCCAACCCTTTGCTCGAAGCATCACTGTAGATGACAAATCCCTCCGAGCCAGATGGTATTGTTAGAACAGGTGCTGAAATGAGTCTCCTCTTGAGTTCTTGAAAACTCTGCTCACATTCTTCGCTCCAACCAAACTTTGTATCTTTCCGAGTCAGCTGAGTTAATGGAGTAGCGATTCGAGAAAATCCTTCCACGAATCTCCGATAATAACCAGCTAAACCAAGAAAGCTACGTACCTCGGTCACTGATTTAGGTTGCTCCCAGCTTTGAATAGCTTCAATCTTTGCCGGGTCAACCGATATTCCACGACTTGATACTACGTGCCCAAGGAATGCTACCTCCTCCAGCCAGAACTCGCATTTCTTCAACTTGGCATAAAGCTTGTATTCACGAAGCTTTTGGAGTACCAGCCTCAAGTGTTGCTCATGATCTTCACGGCTTTTGGAATAAATAAGGATGTCATCAATAAAGACGACCACAAAGTGATCCAAATATTCCTTGAATACCCGGTTCATCATATCCATGAAGGCAGCAGGAGCATTAGTCAATCCAAAGGACATGACTAGGAATTCATAATGCCCGTACCGAGTTCTAAAAGCCGTCTTTGGAATATCCTCAGTTCTAACCTTCAGCTGATGATATCCAGAACGAAGATCGATCTTTGAAAAGAATTGTGCTCCTTGCAACTGGTCAAACAGGTCATCAATACGTGGCAATGGGTACCTGTTTTTGATGGTGACATGATTCAACTCCCGATAATCAATACAAAGTCGCATACTTCCATCTTTCTTCTTCACGAATAGAACAGGAGCTCCCCAAGGAGAAGTACTAGGACGAATAAAGCCAATGTCTAACAATTCCTGCAGTTGGATCTTTAACTCCTGAAGTTCAATAGGAGCCATTCGATATGGGGCTTTGGAAATGGGTTTTGTACCGGGTTCAAGGTCGATACAAAATTCAATTTCACGCTCTGGGGGTAGGCCAGGAAGTTCTTCAGGGAATACGTCAGGGAATTTATTAACAATAGAAATATCATTCAAAACTGACGTATTTTTGTTTAGATCTGTGACATGAGCTAAGAAAGCTTGACATCCGTTTTTCAATAAACGAATAGCTTTATGGCTTGAGATGACAGCGATTGATTTTAATGGTTTGGTTGCTTGAATTCGCATAATAGGTCGATTAGGAATATGAAAACTAACAACCTTACGAAAACAATCAATTTTTGCATAATGAGTAGTTAACCAATCAATCCCTAGAATCACGTCAAATGCAAGTATTTTTAATGAAATCAGATCGATAGGTAATGTGTGGGTACCAACTTGAACCAAACAAGACTTATAAACAGTGGAGGTAATGAAGGTTTCTCCCAACGGAGTTTCCACAGATAAGTCAAAGTCTAATTTCTCCGGAATCAAATTTAATCGATGAGCGCAAGTAGGAGAAATAAAAGAATGGGTTGAACCGGTATCAAATAAAGTATAAACTTCTTTAGAGTTTATGATAAGCTTACCCGTGATGACCTCATTCGGGTTCCTTGCTCTCTGGGAGTTCACAACAAACGCTCTCCCTTGCACAACCGGTTTTGACTTTTCTGGGACGGCTTTTGGTGCCTCCATCCTAGCTGAATTTGTCTTCGGTAAACGACAAAATCGGGCTAAATGACCTTCTCTTCCACAATTATAACATGCTTTGGACGGCATCGCGCAGTTTGGACTGATGTGCCCCTCCCCTCCGCATTTGAAACATATGATAGGTGGTCGTTCTCCTTCCTTAACGACAGGTGCTGGTGCTGACGTCTTTCCATCATTGTTGAATCTCCTCTTCTTGAAATGTCCATTCTTATTGTTTTGGCCCTGATTACCACCGAAGTGGTTACCATTTCTGGCCTGTTGATTCCCTCCACGCTTGTTGTCACCGCTTCGATGACTGCTCTCACTGGTATTATCATTTTGCCGGCTGCTCTCTTTTGGTTGCGTTGTCTCGTTATCGCGCTCCACCAACTGAGCCCTATTTACAACATCTGAATACAAACACAGTTTATGAGAAACAAGATGTTGACGTATCTCCGGCTTCAAACCTCTTAAAAACATCCGCGTCATTCTTTCTTCATTATCCACCAGGTGGGACGCAAACCGGGATAACTCCGCAAATTTTGCCTCGTACTGCGACACGGTCATATTATTCTGCTCCAATTTGATGAACTCCACCTCCTTCATGTGACGAATACTCTCGGGAAAGTATTTGTCGTTAAACAGCTCTTGGAACTTCTCCCAGGACATCTTCAGTGCGGCAGGTTGAGTACGCTTTATCGATTCCCACCAGTAATCTGCCTCTCCTCGCAACATAAAGGCGGCAAAGGGAACCTTTTGCTCCTCGGAGCAACCCAAGACATCAAATATCTTGGTGATCTGCTTTATCCATGTTTCAGCTACAAGTGGTTTGGGTTCTCCCTTAAACTCCGGTGGTCCCAGCTCCTTAAACTGTTTAGCGGTGACCGCCAGAGAGTTTCCAGTATTTCCACCTACGTTGTGGACAGGAGCCGCTTTCACCTGTTGTTGCATGAATTGCATAAAGCCTCTGAACATTTGATCATTCATCATTTGGTCAGTGTTGTTGTTTGCATGAGGATTGACACCTTCCTGATGCACATTATCCTGATTATTGATATGTGGTGAATCAACAGTCGTCTGTGCTCCATTGCTATTCTCAACATTCTCAGATGCCATTTTCAGATACTGCCACAAAATAAAAATTAATTGATATGTCATATATTATCCTTATATTATGACCGACCAATTAAATACCATGCAAATAAACTTAGGTATGTCATACTAGCGAAGGAATTCCCCGTCTCTCCCCTCCTAGTTCTATTCTCACATCTTAGCCAGGGATCATATCCCTAAGCTCTGATACCAACTGTGACGCCCCCAAAATTAGGTATACATCACCCATCTTGGGTCGTCAGATACATAGTACAGAATACAAATACAACTTAATAATACAACTGTCGTGTACAATACGACAAAACATAAACTGTGAGTTTGAATACAAATATTATCTTCTAGAGAGTATTCATACTCAAAAGGAGTCCTCATTACATTTATTAACACACCATTACATAGAATAGTGAGGACTACTAACTAATACTATCATTCGGACCATCACTCCGTTCCCCGACTTGCCCCAGCTACGTTCTCATTTCCTGAAGAGAACAGTGAAAGAAAGGGTGAGCTCAACTAGCCCAGTAAGAAATATTATGACTAAGATAATGCAGAATAAATTATCATTAGCCTTCAACAATGTTAAACTGATAAAATATAATAGACATCAAGTTTAACTGTAGCGGAACAAGCAATCCATTAAAAGAGTCAAGTAGAAAATAAACTCTACTATCTTTTATGATTTAAAAAGTTTTTCAACACTGTGATCGCTGAGACTCAGCTTAATAAAATAATCCACATCATCGAATCACCCCTGCACTACGGCCAAGGATATTCGTATATTCATTAATGGTCATGATCATGCCAACAACTGTCCATCAATGCACTACGGCCAATGAGGACTTTTACCACATCATTTGTAACATTACGGTCATGATTATACCGAATAATCCCTGGTCATAATCATACCAAGTCCATCTATGCACTACATGCCACAGATGACTTTCAACATTTTATAAACATGAGGATGATGACAATGATATAAGAATTCAATAAAACAAGTTCAAGAATTAATTTATCCAGGAATTAACAACGTCCAAATTGTCAACATGATACTGCATTGTGGAGTAAAATTCAAGAATGCTTAGAAGAATATTTTCTTGAAAAGATACTGGATGAAACGCAACTATCAAGGATATTCCACAAATTTCATGGAGTATAGAAGTCAAAACTTAACCAACTGAGTACAATAAAGAATGGAATAACAAAAGAAATCACCATGCATGCGATAGACCGCACAGACAGGTTATTCCAATAGAATAATAAATAATGGAACCAGGTCCGGCGTAAACGCACAGACAGGATATTCCGACAGAATAATAAATAATGGAACCAGGTCCGGTGTAAAACACACAGACAGGATATTCCAACAGAATAATAATAAAACGGAACCAGGTCCGGTGTAAAACACACAGACAGGATGTTCCAACAGAATAATAAACGGAACCAGGTCCGGTGTAAAACACACAGACAGGATGTTCCAACAGAATAATAGAAGAATGTCACCAAGTATAGGGTAGACCGCGTATACTGGTTATTCCAACAGAATAATAACAAATGGAATAACAGAAGTTCTCTTCATGAATATAAAAGAAATAATATTCCCTACCTTAAAAGAACTGGATATTGGAAAAGTGATGTAGCAGAATACTTTTATTCTCTCTCTCTTATTCTCTCTATACTTTCTCTCTCTATAGCTTGAATGAATTCGTGAAAAATAATGAAGCCCTAGGCCTCTATTTATAGAAAAACTGAGGGTGGCTCTTGGTCTTAACGAAGGGTCAAATGACTCTTGGTCTTAACGAAGGGTCAAATGACTCTTGGTAATATTGAAGGGACAACTACTATTGACGAAAGTAATTACTATTGACCAAGGTAAATACTATTGACGAAGGTAATTACTATTGACCAAGGTAAATACTATTGACGAAGGTAATTACTATTGACCAAGGTAAATACTATTGACGAAGGTAATTACTATTGACCAAGGTAAATACTATTGACGAAGAGACTCTTAGATGATGACATATGGCCCCCCATAAAATAACCAAACTTACCACAACGTCTCAATTATTGATTTAATAATATAACATATTATACAGATGATACTATGACAATAATTTAAGAGATATGATGCAGCAATTACTGTAGCAATAATTGAGTATAGCTGAGTGACTTCTCACGTAAGCATCAATAATCAATACCGTGTGCTACTATGCAACCACGCGTATTACTGTACTTTTACTACCGAGTAGTTCAACAGTTTTAACGGTTTTAACGGTAACACCTCAGCCGTTATTTTTATAGAAAGATAATTCTGTCGTTTTCTCAATCCGACAATAATTCCGTTGTGGGGTCCACCAATGATTGTGCCGTCGTACGAATATTCTCCGACAAAAAGAATATTCTCCGACCAAACGAATATTTTATAACAACTTGCTTACTTTGCAAAATTTATAAATATTACCCACAACTATAACATTATATCAAATTAACTCCATAATATTCAAAAATGATATTTATAAAAAATTCATCTTTATTTATAAAAATTGGGGTCTTACAATATTCTCACAATTATTTCTCTTATATATATATATATATATATATATATATATATATATATATATATATATAACAAATTATGTTTAAGTACGTTCCTTGTATCTTTAATATTTATAAATAGAAAACTAAAATATATAAAAAGTGGAGGCTAGTCAAGATAGAGAGAGAAGAGGAAAATATCAATCCACCCCTTGACAATATTTTGTGGAGTAGTATAGTTAGGTATTTATTTAAATAATAGTAGTAGTAATGTTTGTGTGACAAAATTGCATACATTTCCACGTTCAACCATAATTTAATAAGCTGCTATTGTTTTTATTATGGACTTATGGTCCAATGACTCACCAGTACGGATGACTTTGAATCATCCATCCTTGTTAGAAAATAACAAACAATTTAAAATCATTTTTGCTTACAATTTGTTAATTAGAAAAATACGAATAAATTATACATTATTGTGTATATATATATATATATATATATATATATATATATATATATATATATGACCTAGTGAATCTGGTGGTACATAACATTAAAATGGCGTAGCCGGTGGTTATCCAGAAAAAAAAAATTAAAAAATAAAGAGTGAAACTTTTGTAGATTAAATCATAAAATTATTAAATGAGTGGGAATTTACTATTTAGTTGAAAAGTAAATGGACGTAGGAAAAGAAATATTACTGGATGTAACCGTCAGTAAGGTACTTAATAATTGTTTTTGTGTTGTATTTTTTATTATAAATATTTATATCAATTTTTTAATTATTAATTACGTGGATAAATATTATGTTGTTGGTATAAAATTCTGTAATATTCAAAATATATACTACCAAAACAGTGGCAGCAACATGGGCAGCCTTAGGTGACGTACGGCATCATCAAAACCAGACTAAAATAAATTAACTTTGCTTTATTTTAATATTTATAATTAATATTATTTCATAAAGTATTCTTACAGGTGGCGGCATCATAAAAATCGGACCAAAATGTCAAACAAAACAAATCTTAGTAGTAAATTATTAACAACAAAACAAGGGTAAAAGACTGCACGTAATTTTGATTAGTAACTAATTAATTATTGTCTTTACAAAATTGAAGCCTCGCCCGCATAGTCTGTCTCTGCATGGCATTAGCCATTAGCACAGGCGCCGGGGTTTTGACGTTTTCCACGGCCGTCCCTTTCTTTGACTCTGGATTTTCTTATTCATTGAGATCATCATTTGTTGACTGTCAACACATGTCACAATGTGATTTGTCTTTTTCACAAATTAATTTCACTTTGTGACAATGTGAAAATTGAAACTTCAATTTATTTTTAACCCAAAAAACAAGAAAAAAATAGTTTTTAGTTTAGAGATATCCAGTTGGAAACATTGAGATTATTTACCACAAAGTTTATTTCTATCGACAAACCGCTTAAATTACGATTATAAATAAGTAATAAATTTTTCTAAATAAGTTGTGACAAATAGAGGTATCATAATGATTAATTTTTGTTTTTTATATTAAGAATATCATTGGGGGTTGAGAAAAAAAGTCGATATATACTCCTTATCTTATTCACTCGTGCTCATCCGCCTTTAGACGACGGTTTTGGTCATATAACCATCATCTATACTTTTAGCGACGGACAACATATAGCGTCGCTAAAAGTATAGATGACGATTGTATGACCAAAATCGTCGTCTAAAGGGGGGTAAGCACGGGTGAGTAAAATAAGGGGTATGCACTTGATCCGGACCGTGTGTGTGTGTGTGTGTGTGTGTATATATATATATATATATATATATATATATATATCATATCATGACCATAATTTTATTATTGGGGCAAGGTTTGAGAATGAAGTCAATTACTTAATTATTAAGTTAAACCATATGATAAGGACGATAATGACTTCCTCCGAGAAAATAAGAGAATTGTTCAATTAATCAATGAGGAAAGTAATGCACCAATGTTAGTTTTGATGGTAAGCTTATGGTTTTGATGGGCACATAGAACTAAAGAATTAAACCACAATGCATATTCAATTTATCATGGTTAAAACTAAATGAAATTTGTTGTATAACTTGCGGGATAATTTAAATTTGATTTCTTTTTTTATTAAGGTTGTAAATAAATTGTTCACAAAATTAAAGGAGAACTTAACTCGACTTAAATTTGATTATAGAGTCGATTTCAAAAAAATTTTGTTGCTCTTTTACATAAATAAATTGAGTCGGAATTGTATTTTTTTATTTAAATTTAACTCGATCACTTTTAGACACGCTTTATTTAATACTAATATAAAGCACTAATTTAAACAAAACTCACAAATTAACTTTTTAAATAAACTAAGCTCAAACATATTCTTTGTACTCATTTAAAAATTCGAATTATTTTATTAATTTCTTACACCATTCGATAATTGCTAGTCAAAATTCCGAGTCTACTCGTTTTTTCTACCCCACTCACTACTCAACATAACATAATGTGAAAACTTTCACTTCTGGTGGAATTATTTATTATAAAAATAAATATAATTTAAATGAGAGATTTTGGTCAAAGACTTAATTATTAATCGGAGAATAAAAATAAGAAGTGTTTAGTTTAAGAGAAGAGTCGGATGTGTATTGATACTGTATTAATTAATTAATTAATTAAATTTAATAATTTTATGATAATCGAATCGTTTAATAAAGAGTTTAGTAAGGAGGAGGATGTACGTGTGCCAATCCTCAAAGCAAGCCCTGCACTTCTTTATTTTCCACGCGATGTCCACACTCCGCAGCGTTATATTGGGCCCTCTTGCTTTAATCAAGTCAACCATTTAATCTAATCATACACGTAAGTACATAACCTCTTCCATTCTTTTACTATTACCCCTATTTATTTACCCCATTTAACATTAAGATAAAAAAAACACGTTTAGTCAAAAATAAACTGATATTTCGGATCCAATTATGATGAAGTGAACTAAGTTTATTTTATTTCTAATACAGTACTGATATATAAGTAAAAAAATAATCTTTTCGTCTACGTGTCATCATTGTATTGAACATGAAATAAACTTATTATAAAATTTATTTTATGATAATCTCTCTCTAATATTTTTATATATTAAGATGATATTAAGATTCTTTTTTTTATGTGACTAAAAATATCATTTTAACGTAAAAAAATATTAGCTTCCTTAGTCAATACTGATGTAACATATTATAACAATACTGATGTGAAAATATTATTATAATTTTTATGCAAATTTTAATGTATGAAAATTTAGAAAATTAAGTCGGTAAGAAACTGTACCAGCCTAAGCCAGGGGTTAGCATAAAGAAGAAATGAATGGACAAGAAGCTGGATACTATAAATTCTCGTCAAACCGAAGGAAAATGAAAGGAAAGGAAATTCATTTACACGAAGCCTCGCAAAGAAATTCCTAGAGAGAGAAAAAAAAACCCAATCCTGTTCAATATAGGGAATTCAGTCAGTCACGCACAACTCTTCTTTCTTCTCCAAACGCGCATTCAATTTGATTTCCCACCCTATTAAACACCTTTTCAACGACCAAATACTTGTATTCATACCATAAATTAACAAGCACCCTTTTGAACAATCCCAAAATCATCAGTTGTTGTGCAAAAATTGCTGAGTTTTTTATTACTGAAATTTGATTGAGCGGAATTTGGATTTTAATGGCTTCAGCTGCGATTTTTTCCTCCTTAAGGAGGAGAAGGTCGCCGTCGCTTGAGGCGTTCTTAGCGCCGGTGGATTTGACCGACGTGGAGCTATTGAAAACTTTGACAGCGTTATCGGTGGAGCTGATCTCATTGTTTTCAGGCAAAACGCCACCATTCCAGCGGAAGAATTCGCGGTCTCTGGTTCGAAAAATTGAGGTATTTGTTGTTCTTTTGGAGCATCTTTGTGATACAGGGTCAAATTTGCCGTCGTCGGCGATGCTTTGCTTTAAAGAGATGCATTTATTGTTGTATAGATGCAAAATTTTACTTGATTATTGCTCACAGTCGAGTAAGTTTTGGCTTTTGCTTCAAAACCATTCGATTTCTGGTCATTTTCATGATTTGAATCAAGAAATATCTACCCTTTTGGATGTTTTTCCATTGGGAGAATTGAACTTGAGCGATGACGTGAGGGAACAGATTGAATTGTTACAAAAGCAATCTAGAAGGGAGAAGTTGTTGATTGATAAACAGGATGAGGTGCTGAGGTTCAAATTCTTTTCATTTCTGAATGAATTTGAGAATGGGCGGATTCCTGATACAGTGGAATTGTATTGTTTTTTTTTGGAAAGATTGCAAATATTAGATACCAACAGTTTTAGGTTTGAAATTGAGTTCTTGGAAGAGCAAATTGTTAATCATGAAGGGGATGTAGAGCCTACGGCTTCTGTGCTAAATGGGTTTGTGGCACTGGCTCGGTACTGTCGGTTCTTACTGTTTGGTTTTGAGAATGATGAGGTCAGGCTGGGGATTGAGAAACACAAGAAAGCCAAGAAAGGCTTGATAAGTCAAGATATTGCAGGGATGTTTGTTTCAATTCCAAAGGATTTTTCTTGTCCAATCACATTGGATTTGATGGCAGACCCTGTCATAATTTGTACAGGCCAAACTTATGATCGATCTTCAATAACTAGGTGGATGGAGGAGGGGCATTGTACTTGTCCGAAGACTGGACAGAATCTTCTTCATGCACGATTTGTACCCAATAAGGCTCTTAGGAATTTGATTATGCAGTGGTGTGCTGCTCATGGAATTCCTTACGATCCACCTGAGAACTCGGAATCGTCTTCTGAAAATTTCGCAGCTCCTTCTGCAAGCAAGGCTGCAGTTGAAGCTAATAGAGCAACATCACGGCTTCTCATTCAACAGTTAGCAAATGGGTCACAGAGCGCCAAAACTGTTGCTGCTCGAGAAATACGTTACTTAGCAAAAACTGGAAAAGAAAACCGAGCTTATATTGCAGAAGCTGGGGCAATACCTCATCTGAAGGCTCTGCTTTCCTCCCATAATGCTGTAGCACAAGAAAATTCAGTAACT
Source organism: Panax notoginseng (assembly GCA_016801055.1). Lineage (NCBI taxonomy): Eukaryota > Viridiplantae > Streptophyta > Magnoliopsida > Apiales > Araliaceae > Panax > Panax notoginseng. Next base: position 16,644,274 of record CM029020.1, read on the forward strand.
GCTATGCTTAACTTGTCAATTTATGACAAGAATAAAAGCCAAATTGTGGCTGAAACAGGATGTTTAGAATCAATTGCTGAAGTTCTGAGATTTGGGCACACAACCGAGGCCAGGGAAAATGCTGCAGCAACATTGTTCAGCCTTTCTGCAGTTCATGACTATAAGAAAAGGATAGCAGAAGTAGATGGTGCAGTTGAAGACTTGGCAGGGCTATTGAGGGATGGGACACCAAGAGGAAAGAAGGATGCTGTGACGGCTTTATTTAACCTCTCTACTCACGCGGATAATTGTGTGACAATGATAGACTCGGGGGCTTTAACAGCTCTAGTAGGAGCTTTGGGATTTGAAGGTGTTGCAGAAGAAGCGGCAGGTGCACTGGCCTTGATCGTTAGGCAGCCAGTTGGGGCCGAAGCAGTTGGAAATGAGGAAACAGCAGTGGCAGGACTAATTGGTATGATGCGTTGTGGGAGTCCTAGAGGGAAAGAGAATGCGGTTGCTGCGTTGCTTGAATTGTGTCGGAGTGGTGGGGCGGCTGCTACCCAGAGGGTGTTGAAGGCACCAGCATTTGCTAGTTTGCTTCAGACTTTACTCTTTACGGGGACAAAGCGGGCAAGGAGAAAAGCAGCATCTCTTGCTAGAGTTTTCCAAAGGTGTGAGAATGCATCCTTGCATTTTGGTGGTTTGGGTATAGGGTATGCATTTGCAGGGAATTCAGCTGCAAATAGGGATTCAGGTTTAGCCAGTGATGTCTCGGTACCAATGTCTATATCTGTTTCAGTTATATAGTGGTACAGCCACACTTCTCGTTGTCCTCTCAGATTTCATTATTTCCCATTTTTGTTTGTAATATCCACAATTCTTTGATTGAAATACTAGTATGAGAAAAAATTACAGGAATACTATTATGCTGTTTATGAGAAACACGGGCACATTTTTACAGAGTTTGTAGTTATTGGTAGTGTCTAATTGTCTGAGTATGCTTTCTGTAGAGTGTAATATTTAATTTTTGCATAAATAGTTTAATCTTCACATATTGCAATGGGAGAAGTGTCCATAAAGCCTTTCTTCTTCTTAATCCCCGGCTTTATATTTGAAAGCCACCTGAAAAGAATTCAGGGATTTTGTTTCTGAGGTACACCTATAAGTATATCTCATTTAATTATTTATTAGTTTTTGGTTTTATTGGTGTCATATGATTGGAGCAAAGCCAAATTATTTAGGTCTAGCAGTACTAAAGCTTAAAGGTCGTGTTCACCTGGGAAATTTCTTTTCAAATGACATGATTGGCGCTATAGAAAGGCAAAAAATAAATTGGAAATTTGAACAGACCAAAAGAAAAAATGAACTTGGACATAACATGTTAGTTCTCATGGTACAACAGTGTGTATATGTTTTTAACAAGTTGAATCTTTTTATTATTCCAAACTTAGCTCAAGGGTTTCTCAACCCAATATTTTTGTAAGCCTTGGCTTGCAGAAACTGTCCTAGATGTAAAAAGAAAAGCTTGACAGAGTTGTAGAAGTTGTTTCTCACTCAATAAAGACATAAAGAATCTGTTACATTTTGTAGCACCCGATGTTCTAAGTTCCTCTCTTAAGTCTGTTCTACCCAGATTTATTACCTCTTCTTCCTCCATTAGATATTGTAAAAGAATATACTCAAATACTTTTACCAAAATGATTGGCAGAAAATATAGGAAAGTACACATAAATAATTTTGATGTACCACAGATGAATGTTGATTAGCTCTCATTTTAGATTCTGGTGTATGTATTGCTAACAGTTCCGTGCAACTATTTTCTTCTATCATATGATGGTGTGAAGCACCAAGTTAACACCTTCCTATTTGCTTATGAGTTTAACTACTGAAGATATCAGGTTGGTGATTAAAGTGTTGTCTTGAAAACCCCGAAGCAGTATCTTCCATAGTATGCTGCAGCTGTCCACCAAACAAATGCTATCATTTCATTTTTGCAATATACTTGCTTTGTTTCAGCTGCTAAGCTTTTTTCTGCAGTTTTTGTTTTTTATTTGTGATGAGTAATAGTTCTCTGCAATTCTAACAAGCGTATTCAGGCCTTTGTTTTTGCATTTGACTGAAAACATCGTTGATATGGTATTTCTTTTGCATTTATTTTCTTATATGATAACTTCCCTAGCTTCTATTGGTTGACTACAAGAGGTTCTTTTGGTTGAACTAGGACTCGTACAATTCACTTTGCAGGTATGGCCTATGTGTTTGGCTCCCGAGTATAGGGAAACTCCTTCCAACTTCCAAGTAAGTTGTTAATTTGTCCCACTCTTTAGCCCTTTGCTCTAATTTCCTAGAAATTATTGTTTCTTTCAAGTCAATGGCTGTAAATGTTTCCTCCTTCCGACCCTTAATATTAATATTAAGTTGTTTTAGAGAAATGTTTTTGTGTTTTAATGTTTGTCGTTTGAAAATTTCACGTAAGCATTAATTGTTTTGTTTCCAATATTATCCCAAGTACTAAGTTTTCGCACTATTTTCTGTCCAATAAATAACACTATCTTTTTTTCAATTCAAGGACAATATAGGCAATTGATATTATATTTAATGATATACAATTATTTCTTTAATACTTGTGCACAACTCTAAAACGACTTATATTAAGTTACGGAGAGACTATCATTATTCATTTCTTTGGACTTTCAGACTCTTGGATTGTTAATAAGGTGGTCAATTTATATAAATTTCCACAAAGAGGGCTGTCTTACTATATGGTCTACAAATTGACTACTGTGCATTGTCTAATTAATTATGACCCAAAAAATAATGTAGGAAGTATGGAACCCTGATGATCATAGTGGATGAATGGCTGGCATTGATGGAAGGATACGGTCAAAACTTTCAGAGACTTTACAATCAACTAGATGTATCAAATCTGGCGTACAAAAATCCAACCATCCTTTGATTCATTGTACAAAACGTTCCAACTCCAAACAAGGATGCCCCATAATTATACTTTTGGTAAACAAGCACATGAAATAAATACTACTGTCTACTGGTAGTTAAGTTATTACTACTAAATCCCACTGCAAACAAGGATTCCCCATAATTTCTGCATCTACCAGAATTTGTTTAAACTTTACTCTTTCCCCCTTCTAAAACTTAGTACAGTGACCAAATAATAACGCACCTATGTATTTTTTCAAGTTTATGATTCTCATGATCTTCCACCTTTCATCCTTCCTTTCAGCACAAGTTCTTCTTAATGCCACCGTACAAGTCTCCACTTCGTGGATGATCAGTGATCTTTCTTTTGGCAATGTCTCCATCAATGACGATGTATTATCAACAAGATTCATCCTACGGAAAATGATAAATAAGGAGGTGGGTTTTACTTGTGGATTTGTCTCTAAAGGTTATTATAAATCCTTCATTTTTGCTATTGGGATAGTAAGATATTATCATTACATTCATAACGCTACTTTGTACGTTGACAGCTATGAAGTCTTGCATAATTTTGAGATTGTTTGGTTTGCAAACAGAAACAAACCTGTTAGTGAAAACGGAACCTTGCATTTACTTCCGGATGGAAATTTGGTCTTGAGAGATGTAGATGGAACTTTTGTTTGGTCTACATATACATCCATGAGGTCTGTTATTGGTATTAAGTTAATGGAGACAGGTAATCTCGTTCTTTATGATAACTATAATAGGACTATTGGGCAGTCTTTTGATCATCCATCAGATACACTGCTGGATGGGCAGAAATTGATAGCAGGGCAAAAGCTTGTGGCTCCAGTTTCTTCAACCAACTGGGATGAAGGTGACTATTATTTATCTGTAACTTCTCAAGGTTTGTTTGCATTCTACAAGCAACAATTGTACTTCAAATTTCTGATCCAAGGAACTAGGAAAACTGTTGAAACAAGTTATGTTAAGTCTGTAAATGGAACTCTTGCTTTGTATATATCATCAACTGAGGCGAGTGAACCGGATGCTGCGTTTTCAAAACCATCTAACATGAGTATGATGCGTATGAAATTAGATAATGATGGTCATTTTAAAGTTTATAGTTATCAAACTGAGCCAATTGATTTGTTAGCAGACTTTCTGAGTGCATGTGGCAATTTAGAACTCTTCTCAGATGATATTTGTTCTTGTCCTGCTAAAGATATTACTGCTCCATTTAATAAAAGCACTTGTAACTGCTCAGAGATTAGCCCAATAACATGAAATGGTTCGAATTCACACAAGCTGGTAGAGATTCCTAATGTCTCTTACTTCAGCTTTGTCGATCCTAATGCTGCAGCCATTGAAGGAACCGATGTAGTGAGCTGCAAGCAGGCATGCCTGAGAAATTGTTCCTGCAAAGCTGCTCTATGTAGGTATTTCTATAATGTCTCACATGGAAACTGTTTCTTACCCTCGCCAGTTCATAAATAGCTTTAAGAGAAGATCGTTCGACCAGTCATCTACGTTTATTAAAATCTCAGGTGATCTGGCAAAGGAGTCACAACCTTCTGTATCTGTTCCCCAAAATGGCTTAATAGCAGGATTGAGTCTTGGAGCTTGTGTTCTAGTTGTGATTGCCATTTGCTTTGTGTTTTTAAGGAAGAAAAGAAGCATAGCAGAAGATATGGATGACAACTTTGATCAAGTGTCAGGAATGCCGTTGCGATTTTCTTATGAAAAGCTGAAGCTAGCAACTGAAAACTTCGCAATAAAGCTTGGAGAGGGAGGATTTGGTTCAGTTTTTGAAGGAAGTCTGAGCAATGGAGAGACAATCGCGGTGAGGCGCCTAGATGGTTCAGGCCAAGGTAAGAAGGAATTCTTGGCTGAGGTCAAAACAATAGGAAGCATCCACCATTTAAATTTGATGAGGCTGATTGGTTTCTGTGCTGACAAACAGCAAAGGCTTTTAGTTTACGAGTTCATGGGAAATGGGTCTCTTGACGAGGGAATTTTTTGCAGAAACATGGATCAACCTACTCTTAATTGGCAAGAACGAAGGAATATAGTCCTTGATATAGCAAAAGGGCTTGCCTATCTCCATGAAGAATGCAGACAGAGGATAGTCCATTTAGATATTAAACCCCAAAATATCCTCTTAGACGAGAATAAACGCGCAAAAGTTTCTGATTTTGGGTTGTCTAAGTTTATCGACAGGGATCAGAGCCATACAGTGACCACAATGACACCTGGATACTTGGCTCCAGAATGGTTGACCTCAGCTATTACAGAGAAGGCAGATGTTTATAGCTATGGAATTGTTGTTATGGAGATTATCTGTGGAAGGAAAAATTTGGATTGGGCACAGCCTGAGAAATGTATGCATTTGCTTAGGTTATTTATGAAACAAGCACAGGAAAATAAACTCATTGATTTGATCGACAAAAACAGTGATGATATGCAGTTGCACAGGCTGGAAGCCGTGGAAATGATGAGGCTGGCAGTTTGGTGTTTCAACATGAATTCACTCGGAGGCTGTCAATGTCAGTAGTGGTGAAAGTAATAGAGGATGCCATGGACATTGAAGTTGACTTAAATTACAGCTTCTCAAATCCACCAACCGTGGCAGCGGAAGACTCTGAATTGCGCGATACAGCCACATTGTTGCCATCAGTTCTTTCAGGACCGCGGTAAAGAGTATAAACACAAAGCATGAGTTGAGCTGACCTCAGTATTCCTGGAATTTAGATCAGTCTTTCTGGTTTCAGGTAAGTACACTAATTAAGCTTTTGATGGTTTCTAAAAAGTTGTCCTATTTTATAAGTTGCACCTGAAGGATTTTTATTATTGTAAGTAGTCATAGTACTTAGTTTCATGGTTTCTTTCCTTTGTTTAATCAGCAATTTTGTTTCCTCATTGAGTTTTGTGGGAACAAAAAAACGTAAAACTCTGACATTGTCAAGGTGGATTTGTTTATAATATTCAGGGACGTATAGGGCTCGAGGGGGGCCATGACCACCCCCAAGATTTGAGTTTTTTGTAAGGCCCACTTAGTATGCTAAGGTATATACCCAATTCGGATAACTCAATTTACTATTGTTTTCTTATAATTTTTGTGGGATTTCATATGGGTGTTTTGTAGAATTGATTGATCTTTAATTCTTTATGGTATTTGATGATTCTGATTCTCTCTCTTGGGTTTTTGATTATTAGTTCCTTTGATTGGAGGGTATTTTGTGATTTTGGTTGTTAGGCTCCTCCGGACTTCCCTGCAAAACCGCAAAGTTCGATTTTGATTTTGTGATTTTGATTGTTTTTTTTTTCAATGGTCAAGACAGCTAGTTAGCTAATTCCCCTTAACAAGTAGGTTTACCCTGGTTACTACTGAGAGCTAAACTTAAGTCTAAAATTTTAATGTTCTAATCAGACCGATTGTTGGTTAGTATAATAGTATTGACTAATAACTATTGTGAAGATAATTCCAGGAGTAGATATTTTTCCATTTTCCCCATTTAGTATAATAGATAGATTTCGTGATTTGAAAAAACGTCGGGTGCAATTCTGACGAAGCTTTGATATGTTCTAAAAGACTTTTTTTTGCTATGTTTTGTTGTCTTTGTCAAAGAAAATTATATTACTACACATTATCTTTGTTTTAATAAAAATATATGTTGTAATTGTGGAACTTTATTTTTTAGTGACGAATATATATTATGTTAAAAAAATTCTTGCCCCCCCCCCCCCATATCGAATCCTAGCTCCGTTCCTGATAAAATTAGATTTTATGATCAAGTTTCATGCAATCTTAAATGGCCTAATGTGAAGTAAATGACACATATCATGCTATGTTTATGGACTCAAATTTAATTTATAACTAAAATTGGTGGGGAAAAATTACAGAGGCTCTGAACACCATAGAACCTTATGTTGGCAGCCCCATGGTTATGTGTATATGCAGCCTATCTTGATTCTTGACAATTCCAGGATAGAGATTTATGTATTGACTCTCAACGTCATAGTGAAATAAATTGACATTTATTTAACAGAAAAAACCTTGAAATAAATATATGATGAAAGAAATGTGAGGATGTTAAAATTGATTGACAATGATTAAATCATTTGAAGTCCTGAAGGTAAGTAGTACTCTACGCTCTTGTATGTTTCCTTATTTTGGCTTGAACCTAGTTTAACTGTCGAATGTTACCGGCTTACTTCTTAGGTACAAGAATGTTGAAATCCTCAACTGTCCATTCGGCAATTTGATTGGGATCTTTAAAAATCTCAGTTCCCAAATCAATGGAGCTCCACTGCCTTTGAGCTGGTGGAGTCCCTAGATCCTGCAACACAATTATATAATTGTCAGCTTACCTGGTGTGCGAGGTTTGTACCTCAGGAGTACAAACTTAGAACAATTAGAAAGAAGGATTAATTACCAAAATTATAATGAACATCAAACCTGGTAAAAATAAAGTGATTGGGACAGCTTTCCAACGTCGAGCTCCCATGTCCTTGGATCCGCAATCCAACCCTCTCCTTGCTTAGTAGGGTAACCATATTCACCCCAAACAGAGTGTGGCAAAATCTGCAATATCTCCTGAGGCTGAGGATTGCTAAATGGATCGCACAAGCTATTAGGTTTCTCAAGATGCTCTCCATTTCCGGGGGAGCAATATAGGTGATAGGCCTCATAAGGGAACCTACTAGTATCGTTACGATGAACACGACTTCCATCGGGAAACGTGTGGTAAGGCGGGCACAAATTGAGATTATTTGCATGGCACCATGCTGGTGTTTCTGGATTTAGTATCATTTCGCTGTACCGTGTTACATCTGAAGTTACATTGCCATCACATGGCTCACCATTGTTCTTCCAGCAGCTCCCAATGTCCAGTAAGTAGAATTGGCTGTTTGGACCTCCCCCTTTTATCACATTCAAACTGAACCTCACTATAAAATTTGGCGATTCCGGTATCTGAACAAGTTGAAAAGTCAAAATGAGAGAGTGAAAAACACAATAATCAAAGGACAGATCGAGTTTACTCACAATTTTGGACATTCCCCTAGTTTGGTAATGGTACCCACCAGAAAATCCAGAAGTTGCATCTGATCTCAAGTAAAGCATCAACCAAGGGTACTTTTTTGAAGTCCTCAAGACATGATGGAAAACCCAACTTCCTTTTCCAAGTTCTTTCTCCCAAATCACAGAATAGAAAGATACATTTTCTTCACTCAAATTAGCATCCAAATCCCATGACCCAAAAAACCTTCCCTTAAGAGTAATCTTATCAGAATTAAGCCCTTGTAAGGTGGTATAATTGTGGTATATCAAAGGTTGGTTCATACACCCTTGTCCAAAGCAAGGAAAATGATTATCGGGCGCGTAGGGAGGAACGTTATAGCCGTTTTGGGGGCATTTGGCTGCAGAAGTATCCATATTTCCATTCTTGAGCATGATCATCCAAAATTGCCATGGATTCGGAGCTTCTTCAACTCGACATTTAGAGCCTAAGTAGAGTTCTTTCTCTGAAGCATAAAGGTCTACATCATTAATTGCTTTCCGATTCACTCCAAGAAATGGTTTTCCCACTCCTAGCTTGTTTTCTTCCTCAGTGACTCTATGAACCAGTAGGAATGGAAATGAATTGCAGAATGAGCAACCCTTTACCCCTGTTTGACATATATACACAAAAGATTATTTCAAAGCAAATTATCTACAAAAATTTAAATGACTTTTTACTAGTGTTACCACGAACCAATTCGTTTTTTGTTCTAAACGGATATAGGTAAGTGGAAATTCTTTTAGAATTTAAATGCATGCAACAAACTAAAATTTTAGTTAAATCAATATGTTGATTGTTCTATTAATATTTAGTACAAATGTGATGTTTGATCACCTGATAAATATTGATATTTTTGCAACTATATAGTTTATAAAATAAGAGAAGGGAAAGAGAAGTAAAGGATAAATTTATCACCTTTTGGATTTGAAGAAGCTTGATAAATATCAAAGCAATCAGCAGCTCTTGGACTGCCCATGTTGGGAGCTTCTTCTCCAACCTCGTTGCATTGATTCCATGATTCAATTGCCAGCCGCAGCGGATCCCTTCGCATCCCCGGATCACCGATTGCTGATATGAACTCACCATCTTCATTTTCTACACACACAACTGATCTCAGAAGCACAACAAGAGCTACTAGGACAAAGCAACATGGTTGTACCATTGATGTATGTATATCACGCGAGCTTGCTATTTCCATTAATTTCTATATAATCAAATGGAAAATGTGCATTATTTCATTGAATTATAACAGTACATACAAGAAATTCTGATATGAATTGGTGGTTTCCAAGCAAGGAATATGTATGTTTCTGCTTGTTTCCATTTTTTAGCCTTTTGTGTTTACATTTGAAGTGATGCTTTCTTCATGTTTAAAGTAAGAGAATGATTCTTCTTGACTTTCATCTTTCTCGAATGCATATTGAAAATATAGTTTCTTCTTAAGATGAAATATAAGTAGAATTATCTCCATTACACGAGTTCCATTTTACAAAGAATAGTGTTATACAATCAGGAAATATTATTTTTTTGATGTATAAATAAGCTTAAGATATGTTATTATTGGTAAGAGTATAATAGTCCAAACGATATTTTTTAATCCAATACTTTAATTAATCATGAAAAAAACAAACATAATATGAGATTATTTTAAGTTATCCCATGAATAATCCTATAAAAAACAAACACGTGACTAGGACTATTTAATCTTAGGATTAATAGTCTTGGAATTATAATCTTATTGATTATAATCCTTACAAACAAACATGACCATAGAGTAAAACAAATATTTTGATGCGTCTTGTGTGCAAGACTTTTACCAAAATAAAATAATAATCTATTGGCATTTAACAAAAGATAAAGATTGAGATTTATGGATTAGGAGCGATGTAGAGTTTCAAATATGTTGATGTCATGGAATTTTTTTTGTAATTAGAAGTTTTGAGTTAAATAAAATTAGTATTTCTAAAGTTATGCATTGGAGTGAAATAATTTGACTCTGTGAAATTTTTAATAAAAAAAGTTGATGAGTTTTGCATAGTTAATACATCAATCTAATAATTTGGGCTAAATTTTGTGTTCGAAATAAATTATGATTAAATATATTAATGATAACAGCTTGAGTTTATATAAATATCTTGTATTAATGTACATGACACTGAGGTGTTATACTGTATCAGCGATTTTCTTTCCCTAATGTTCAAAAACGTCTTTGAACCTCTGCGGCTCTAGTTCATGGGTCCCAATAGGTGCAAACTTGCTCCACCAGCACAAAATAATGACTCAATTACCTTAATACTGTATTGGGTAAAATACTAAACTTTGAATTTAACTTGACTTTAGTTTTAACCCTTAAGTATTAGGGCTCAACTTACTTGACCAATATTAAAAATAAGACAGTTTTGGTTTTTGATCAACTTATATCCCATCAATCGATAGTTCAATATCTAAATATAACAAGTTAAATATTGAGTCAACTCTTCGGTCTATAATTAACCTTGTAAAAAGAGTTTAGTCTTACAACACATCGTGACTTTTCATTTTAAGATCGAACGGTTTAATAGAGCTCTCGTCCGCAGTTTAGTATTGCGGACGAGACAGATGACCGAAATACCTTTATAAAAGTCTACAACTGCAATAACGACCTCGTATTATTGGTCAAATTCATTTTTTTTTAGTTTTCTTGGCTGGCCAATTTTTGCTTATTATTGGAGATCATGTCATCAACAAGAGCACAAAAGCTTATGCTAACACGTTCATGAGCTCATGAGCAGTCAAGGCACAAAGCAGAGTGGCATATTTCTAACTTGAATTGTAATTTCTGTTACTTAGTTGGGTTATTGTATAGTTAGTTAAGAAAGTGAATTACACAAATTGTGTCTAGTTAGTTACAAATGTCAAATGCCATCAGGTGAATTAGTTAATTAATTCATGTTATGTACTATAAATAAGTAGACCAATTTACTATGTAAGCTAATCTTAAATAAAAAAGTTCATTTTAATTTCTGTCGTTAAGATTTCACTATTCTCATGGATTTGAAATTTCTCATGACTTATCCTTTCCTTTATACGAGCACCCCATTAAAAAAGCCAAATATTTGTAGATATATTTGGTTTTAATATGAAATTTTAAACGATAAGATAGAATTAATTAGTGTATAATTTTTTTTTAATTCTCTCTCATTCTATGTAAAATAAAATTAGTTTGTGATCTTTCTTATGTATACATATAAGTCGATATTTATTATTGGAAAAATTTAGTCAAAAGCTTTTTTGGAACAACACGTTGCATGAGGAGTATGGATATAATGTATACACAGAGACATTTTAGATTGTTCGTCGACTTTCTTGGGACTATGTAAGAAAAAAATGAAAATTCATGTAATTTTATAGAATAGGTTGAAGCATTTATAATATATTTGGATCATTTGTTTAGAACATTTTTAATAGGTTATAGTAAATTACAAGTCATTTTCCGTTGTGACTTAAAAGAAAAGGTTTCGGCACCAATTTGACATATAAATTTAAAATTAAGTTAAAACAAGTTGTGAATGTGTTCGGTTAATAAGAATTTATATGTTAAAATTAATTGTAAATATTACTAAAAATGATATTAATAAAAGATACATTATTTCAATATTTCATAATAAAAGTCACCATTCCAACATTAATAAAGCATTAAAAAGAATCATGATTTCAATATCCATGATTTTTTTTTATTTTTTTTTTCGTTTTTTATCATAATATTCATGAGTTATAAATCGATCTTATTATTACTATTCTTTTAGACATTTAATATAGTATTATTCTCTTTTGTTATTATTCTTGTTATATTTTGAGACTTCCAAAACTCAAAATAATTAAAAACAAAATCAAAAACTTATTGAGAAAAGAATTATTCTAATGAATGTAGATTTAAATTATTATTTTTATAAATTTTAACATCAATTTAAAAAACAAAAATAAAAAATAGATGGAAGGAAGGGGAGAGAGAGAAAGGAAGAGATAAAAAGAGAGATTAGATGTAATTTGTGAAAAAGGATAAAAGGCAGAATAATCATTATATTTGGTCAAACTTACTTATTTAAAATGACTTATAAATTTTTTTTTGAAAAGTTAAAAATTATTACTTCTCAAAAATAATTTATAAGTTAAAAATTAAGTCATAATCAAATACCCAAAAAATTTAAACGTAACTTATAAATTAGTTTCCCAATATAAACCAACTTATAAGTCAAGACAAATCCTACTATGTATCAATCTTGGGCATGGCCCTGTATACTTGTTTAATCTTGCTCCACTAATTATATATTACTTGGCATATACTACTATCAATAAAAAAATGAACTTTTTTATGGTAAAAAAATATTTTTTTATTACCAGAAAATAACTAAAATTCAGGACTTGACTTCAAATGGTTAGACTTATGATACAAGTTAAATGGTATCATATTCCCAATTTATTATTTATTAATTATTTTCAACATTACATAACTACTTATAAATTTTTTTTGTTAAACAACAAACATAAAAGCTACTCCATAATTTAGGAAGATAACAACAACCTATAGAAAAAGTCGTTTTAAAAATATATACCGACTAGATGATGTAATTTATAAAAAACAAGAGTTCAACACAAGTCATAACAAAAGGTGATCCTGTAGTCAATGGCGAAACTATATATAAGATTGTGGGTTAATTGATATCATTGGGAAAAAAAATTATTTTATAATATAAAATAAATTTTAAAAATTTGAAGTATTATATATAAATCGATCCTACTAAAATTTTATAAATTTTTTATTATACAGAGTCAAATTAAAAATTTATAATTTTATCAACCAAATTTTAACCACATATGACTTGTATCCTCTCAATATATGTACCCCTCTCTATAATATTTTAAATTAAATAATAATCTAATTTATATTATTTTTAAAAATAATTAATAAATTAATTACATATAATCAACTGTGATTAAAAAAATCTATTATGAATATATATATATATATATATATATATATATATATATTATTACTTATTATATTGTCATTGGAATACATATATGTGTGACCTGAAAATACCAAAAAAATTGACTCAGGGAATTACTCTCGAATCTCCGTCAAATTATTTAAGCTTAAATATAATTTACTATCCTAAACTATACGTCATATTTTACTTCGATAATTCGCCTTTTAATTTTGTCAACTATTAGGCATAATTAAGCTGATGTGTAACAAAATAATAATTTTTTAATTTTTAATTAAACATTTATGATATATTAAAGGCTAAAATTGTCATATAACTTTCTATCAAACATTAATAATAATCAAAATCATCAAAAAACAAAATCCAACCATCAGAAGCGATAATAACAAGCACCGCCACCGTCACCACCGCCACCGTCACCACTACCACCACCACCACCACCACCACCACCACCACCACCATAATCGCCTCAGCCTTCCCTTCAGCCACAACCATAACCACCGCCACCATCTTCCCGACGACCTCCTCCGTAGCCGCCACCCCCACCATATCCATCTTCACAAAATCTATCGCTGCCTACACTGTCGCAGAATCCATCGCTGCCGCCGCCGCCGCCGCCGCCACCACTTCTTCGGTAGCCACCACCTCCACCATACCAGATCTGAACAATAAATATCCAATCTGAACAATGAATAATATTAAATAAAAACGTAAAGCTAGATCGAAACAACAATCGAAAAAAACCAAGCTAGATCGAAACAACAATCGAAAAAAACCAGTTCCGGCGATAAATGATTCAAGATCTAGTATAAGACTGGATTCAAACCAAAAACCTCTTCTAAGAACCCCGAAACAACCATCAAGATATGAAATCCTCACCCTAAATAACACCCATCAAAAGAGAGAAGCGGGGGCGCGGGAAAGGGAACGGCGGGGAGGGGGAGACGACAGGGGTAGGGTTCAACGGGAGGGGGAAAGGGAAATGGATAGGAAGATTAGGGGGGAGAGGGTCTGAATTTTGATTTCTTTTAATTTTAGTTTTGATTTGGTTTAATCTTGATGATTTGTTGGTTTTGTTTAGTTTTAATGTTTAATATAAAATGATTTAACAAATTTGTCCTTTAATATATAATAAATATTTAATTTAAAATTAAAATATTTTTTTTTAATGACACATCAATTGAACTCTGCCCACCGAGCTAGTCACGTCAACAATTTCTGACGTATCAGGTTCAATTTAATAAAACTGAAAAAAATTAATAGTTTAATGGGATAAATATATTTTTGGTACCTGTACTAGGACCCGACTTACAAGTTGGTACCCAAAGTGAAAAAACTTACAAACTGGTTATTGTACTCGAAAATTGTTGCAATCCGTTAAACAATAGGATTTCATCTACGTTCCGTTTGAAATTTTGACAGGTCAGATGCAAAGGATGACATGGCGGTGACTGGGCAACAAAGTTTAATTGATGTGTATTTCCTATTTATAAAGGCTGATCAGCAAAAATCGAAGAGATCAAAGTGCAAAAACAAAGAGCTCGATATTTGGGGGAAAAAAATTAGGGTTCTTCTCTCATTCTTCCTTCTTCTCTCACTCACCAAAAATCGAAGAGATCGAAGTGCAAAAACAAAGAGCTCGATATTTGGGAGAAAAAAATTAGGGTTCTTCTCTCATTCTTCCTTCTTCTCTCACTCACCAAAAATCGAAGAGATCGAACTGCAAAAATAAAGAGCTCGATATTTGGGGAGGAAAAATTAGGGTTATTCTCTCGTTCTTCTTCTCTCATTCTTCCTTCTTCTTCTTCTTCTTCTTCTTCTTCGAGTTTTCAGTGTTTAATTGAAAGGATGAGCTCATCTTGGAGTGGAATTGTAAATGAAATCGGGGAAGAAGATTGTAGTTCATGTAACAAAAATGAATGCATTACACCAGACTTCCCAAGTCGGTGTCACTGCGGAGCAATGGTGCAAATGTGGGAGGCAAAGAAAGATGGAACAAAATATCGAGGAAGGCGATTCATTGGGTGTATTAATTATCGGGTAAGATTTTGGAAAGATATTTTTTTTTTATTTCTTTTCATATGATTGCTGCTGAAAATGACTGGTGTGTTGTTGTGTAATAGGACAGGAGAGCTTACTGCGATTTCTTTAAATGGTACGATCCACCATTTCCTGAAAGAGCAAAAGATATTATTGAAGATTTGACATTAAAGTTGAAGATGAGCAGAGAGATGTTGGTTAAATTGAAGAATGAAAATAGTGAGAAGACCAAAGATTGGAAAGAGTTGGCAGAACTTGATTCAGTGAAGACAATGGAGAAGGAGGTTAAAAAGCAAAAGAAGATTACTGTCAAAGCTCAACAAAAGGAAAAAATTTTATGGTTTCTTTTAATTTGCTCATGGATGTTAGTTGGCTGGTGTTGTTGGTGTTAGAATTTGAATGAATGATGCTCTGTTTTAATGTATTAGTTAGCTTTAAGGTTTGTTTCTGGTGGTGTTTCAATGGATTTTGATGTTTGGTGTTGTTTGGTGTTTCAATGAATGAACAATGTTGTTGTTCCAATGAATGAATGATGCTCTGTTTTAATTAATGAATGAATGGCATGCTCTGTTTCTTGTCTTTCTAGTTTTTTGCTGTTTCAATGCTCTGTTTTTTACAAATTAAGGAGGCTTTAACAGAGGCTGGTGGCAAGTAGGCTGGTGTTGTTTCAGTAGTGAACAAGCTTATGTGGGTTGCCTGCATTAATTAATTATGAATGGCATAAGCACTTGTGGGGAGTATCCAACCATTTCAATAAAAATAACTACCATTAACAATATTCAAGATAAAAAAGGTCTATTACAGCTCCCATTAATAATATCCAAGCCAAATAACAAAGGTCTTAAATAACTACCATTAACAATATCCAACCATTTCAATGAACACACTGTCCAAACTTGATATTAAACAAAGGTCTTAAATATTAAACAAAGGTCTTAAATATTAAACATTGATATCTCATGTTCCTACTGGCTTCCAACTTAATCTCTCATTTCTCCAACTGACTTGACCGATTAAGTGTTTCCATTGTGCTTGAAGTTGGTGGATTGTTGCTTGATGTAAGTTGGGTTCTATACATTCTTGTAACAAGAGGTGTGTTATTTCTACTTGATCCATCTTGATATATGACTTCGCCTGGAGTTGGCATCTGTATTTGACATAACCAAGCACAAGTATGGTTACATATGAAAAATGACAAATAAAAGTAACATAAACACTTGCAATTTAAAAAAGTTATAACTCACAAAAATTAAGTCAGAGTTGTGTCCATTCATATTATCTATTACAGCTCCCTCAGGACTAACATAAACACCATATCCTGCTGGTACTTTAGCGCGGGTCTTTATCCTCATAACTTGCAACTTTGGTTGAGAAGTAAAGAAAGAGAAGTGTCACTTAGAGTTTAGTGAATTGATTGAGAAGTGTCAAGATAACTGAAATTGATTAATATAACAATACCTTGTTTGAATTACCAGACTGCACCATGTCATTGCACCTTTTCCTCTTGCACTGTCGCCTATTTGCCTGACAAAGAGAAACAATAATATTTAACTCAGGTAAACAAAACTGTTACATAAAAATAATGTAACATGCTATAATACTTACATTGCTTGACTGAAGTTCATCTGTTTGGCCACTGATGGCAGGACAGTTACCCTTATTGTGCCCTGTCTGTCTACATTGTGAGCAATGCATTTTCCTTCCCTTCCTTGTTATCCTTGTAGGATTTTTTGGATTCTCCCATCCTTCTTTCCTTCTCATTTTCTTAGGTCGTCCCTTGACTTTATTGCATATTGGAGGAGGTAACATCTTCTGAAAACTTGTTTCACCCCAAAAACTGCTTATAACCTCTAACATGTGTGTGTAGGCTTTTAGGTATGTTTCCTTCTTGTACCAATGAGCAAGATAAGTTTCAGGCTCTTCCTCCCTGAAATATATTGCTGAAATTGCATGAGCACATGGAATCCCTGTCAAATCCCACTTTCTACAAGTGCATGTCTTCTTGTCAATGTTAACAACATATGTGTCTCCTCTCATCTTAACCTGAAACTGATTCCCTCCACCCCATGTAGCTGAACAATAACCAGACTCATCAATAGCTTTATCAAGCTTTTTTCTGATCCTAGGACATATACTATCACCTGACTTCTTCATTGCATCCCTTTTAGTGTGGAGCCTAATCATAATTTGGTCCCTTTTTTCTTCTAACATATCAATACAATTCATCCATCTTGCTTTCACAATCCAAGCGTTAAAGCATTCTGATATATTATTCTCCACCACATCTGATTTGCATACAGTCTTAAAAAAAGCCTTGCTCCATACCTTAGGATTTAGTTCTTGAAGTTTATCATGTGCATCCTTGTTGAGTCTATTCACCTCTTTCATGTTTCTCTTAAACTCGGCTTCATATGTTGACATTGATGTTGCCCAAAAAGCTTTCCTTAATGCTAAGGATGAGAACTTTTTTCTGAAATTTGCGTATATGTGTCTTGAACAATTCCTATGTTCAGCAAAAGGAAGAAGTTCGTCGATAGCCACTTTCAACCCTTTTTGTTGATCACTGACCACTGTCCACCCAGACCCATCACCTCCCTCCAGGTCTTCAACCAACAATTTTATAAACCATCTCCAACTATCAGTGTTTTCAGTCTCCACAATAGCCCATGCAATAGGATACATTTGATTATTCCCATCTCTACCCACGGCTGAGATCAATTGTCCCCCAACAGCAGTGTTAAGGAAACATCCATCTAGCCCAATTATGGGTCTACATCCCTCAAGCCAACCCCTTTTCAAAGCATGAAGACATACATAGAACCTCTGCAAGTAAGGCTGATCTATAGGATTGCTTCTGTGTGGAAGAACATCAATTGTATTGTTCTTGTTGGACTTGATCAATTCAGTGGCATAATCCCAAATTTTTTCATAGTGTTCCACTAGTAAATCCCATACATTGCTTAAAGCCCTGCTTCTAATCCTAGAACATTTGCATATAGTAATGTCCAACTGAAACTTTCTCTTGATCTCATCAAATTATTTTTATTGGGAAATAAATATTTTTATTGTTTAGGAAATTCTTTTTTCTTTTTTTATTGTTTTAATTCTCAAGTGATGGTATATCGCATTGAAGTTCAAAATGAAGAATTATTTGATGAAGGTCATGGACACCAACCAACCATTCTTTGGTCTAGTGGATCGAGTTCAATTCTCACCTACAACTCACATGTTCACTGAGAGTTTGGTGGGGGTTCTTTTAAATGTGTAGTTGCAACTTATTTGAAGTTTGAAATACCTCATCTACATCCCACTTTTTTCTGAATTTTCTCTCTCTTCTCTATACCATTAAAAATTACTGCATTTGAAAAAAGAACAATAACTTTGACAAGAATAGTTGAGGGTCGGCCAAAGCGAGCCAACCCTATGAGTTTCCAGAAATTATGTCAGCCATATGTCTTGATAGCCATACAGCACTCACCAATCTCGGGCGAGCGTGGCATATTTAGCCAACTGACCCTTTTGAATTTCTCACTTCCGCGCACCTTTCAATTTCTATTATGCTCTTTTTGCGTCTTTTTGCTTTCTTCTCGATGTGGGACTATAAAAACACCTCAAACACAAGGAAACATTCTTTTAAGTTCCAACCCTTTTTTGAGCTGAAAAATGCAATCTCTCTCCAGGCCAGCTTATGGCTCTTTAATTTCAAATGCCCCAAATTGAAGTCATTTTAACAATGTGAAAAGCCCCTAGTATCTATTGCCATAAATTTATGTAACTGATACACACGTTCACAATATATATCATTTTCCATGTGAAAATAATTTATTCTCGTCTTCCAATATATCAAAATAATGATTTTTTAGGTTACCAGAGTTTGCAACTTTTGCAATGGTAGTGTTTTAATCTTCTAATTACAGTGTTTTTGAGTTAAATAAATTGTGTTTAAAATAAAATGTTTCTAAAAGCGCATTTGAACTTCCAAACGCCTTCTAATTAAACACACTTTGAAGGGCAAAATTATTGTTTTTTCATAAAAGATATATATATTTTAGATAGAAACCCTTCAAAGAGGGGGAGTATACACTAAGAATTAACATTTTGTGTTCTATTGCAGTTCACTGCTTTTGCACACACTGAAACCTCCATTGTTTTCCATATATATCCAAACCCTCCAGATCTCTTTCCTTCTGTCTGTCTTCTTTGTCAATTGGCCAAGGTTCAATGGTTCCACCCTTTACAGCACAGAAAGCTGCTGATACACATAATCTGCTAATCTATTAAACCTACAACTGGAATTAAAAAAACAGTCAACTTCTTGAGGAGCTTAAATTTGAAGAGGAACACACCATTCTACATTATTAACAATACTGCCTTGCAAATGAAAAATAATTTACCCAACAAAGCCAATCACCTTTTATGTATTCATGTAACACATTACTTGTGCTTGCAGAAAATATTACCCACAACTATAACATTATATCAAATTAACTCCATAATATTCAAAAATGATATTTATAAAAAATTCATCTTTATTTATAAAAGTTGGGGTCTTACAACCTCCCCTTCTTATGAAATTTCGCCCTCGAAATTAGGGTACGTACCTGGTATGTCGAAGAGATAAGGATACCTTGATTTCATTTCAGATTCTAACTCCCAAGTCATTTCCTCAACATCGTGATTTCTCCACAAAACTTTGACTTGAGGTATAACCTTGGAGCGTAGAATATGTTCCTTCTTATCCAAGATTTGAACAGGAACTTCTTCATACGTCAAATCCTCCGCTATTTCGTCCGGTTCTAACTCAATAATGTGGTTCGGGTCTTCCACATATTTGCGTAATGTGACGCCCCCAAAATTAGGTATACATCACCCATCTTGGGTCGTCAGATACATAGTACAGAATATAAATACAACTGATTAATACATCTGTCGTGTACAACACGACAAAACATAAACTGTGAGTTTGAATACAAATATTATCTTCTAGAGAGTATTCATACTCAAAAGGAGTCCTCATTACATTTATTAACACACCATTACATAGAATAGTGAGGACTACTAACTAATACTATCATTCGGACCATCACTCCGTACCCCGACTTGTCCCAGCTACGTTCTCATTTCCTGAAGAGAACAGTGAAAGAAAGGGTGAGCTCAACTAGCCCAGTAAGAAATATTATGACTAAGATAATGCAGAATAAATTATCATTAGCCTTCAACAATGTTAAACTGATAAAATATAATAGACATCAAGTTTAACTGTAGCGGAACAAGCAATCCATTAAAAGAGTCAAGTAGAAAATAAACTCTACTATCTTTTATGATTTAAAAAGTTTTTCAACACTGTAATCGCTGAGACTCAGCTTAATAAAATAATCCACATCATCGAATCACCCCTGCACTACGGCCAAGGATATTCGTGTATTCATTAATGGTCATGATCATGCCAACAACTGTCCATCAATGCACTACGGCCAATGAGGACTTTTACCACATCATTTGTAACATTACGGTCATGATTATACCGAATAATCCCTGGTCATAATCATACCAAGTCCATCTATGCAATACAGGCCACAGATGACTTTCAACATTTTATAAACATGAGGATGATGACAATGATATAAGAATTCAATAAAACAAGTTCAAGAATTAATTTATCCAGGAATTAACAACGTCCAAATTGTCAACATGATACTGCATTGTGGAGTAAAATTCAAGAATGCTTAGAAGAATATTTTCTTGAAAAGATACTGGATGAAACGCAACTATCAAGGATATTCCACAAATTTCATGGAGTATAGAAGTCAAAACTTAACCAACTGAGTACAATAAAGAATGGAATAACAAAAGAAATCACCATGCATGCGATAGACCGCACAGACAGGTTATTCCAATAGAATAATAAATAATGGAACCAGGTCCGGCGTAAACGCACAGACAGGATATTCCGACAGAATAATAAATAATGGAACCAGGTCCGGTGTAAAACACACAGACAGGATATTCCAACAGAATAATAATAAAACGGAACCAGGTCCGGTGTAAAACACACAGACAGGATGTTCCAACAGAATAATAAACGGAACCAGGTCCGGTGTAAAACACACAGACAGGATGTTCCAACAGAATAATAGAAGAATGTCACCAAGTATAGGGTAGACCGCGTATACTGGTTATTCCAACAGAATAATAACAAATGGAATAACAGAAGTTCTCTTCATGAATATAAAAGAAATAATATTCCCTACCTTAAAAGAACTGGATATTGGAAAAGTGATGTAGCAGAATACTTTTATTCTCTCTCTCTTATTCTCTCTATACTTTCTCTCTCTATAGCTTGAATGAATTCGTGAAAAATAATGAAGCCCTAGGCCTCTATTTATAGAAAAACTGAGGGTGGCTCTTGGTCTTAACGAAGGGTCAAATGACTCTTGGTAATATTGAAGGGACAACTACTATTGACGAAAGTAATTACTATTGACCAAGGTAAATACTATTGCCGAAGGTAATTACTATTGACCAAGGTAAATACTATTGACCAAGGTAAATACTATTGACGAAGGTAATTACTATTGACTAAGGTAAATACTATTGACGACGGTAATTACTATTGACGACGGTAATTACTATTGACGAAGAGACTCTTAGATGATGACATATGGCCCCCCATAAAATAACCAAACTTACCACAACGTCTCAATAATATAACATATTATACAGATGATACTATGACAATAATTTAAGAGATATGATGCAGCAATTACTGTAGCAATAATTGAGTATAGCTGAGTGACTTCTCACGTAAGCATCAATAATCAATACCGTGTGCTACTATGCAACCACGCGTATTACTGTACTTTTACTACCGAGTAGTTCAACAGTTTTAACGGTTTTAACGGTAACACCTCAGCCGTTATTTTTATAGAAAGATAATTCTGTCGTTTTCTCAATCCGACAATAATTCCGTTGTGGGGTCCACCAATGATTGTGCCGTCGTACGAATATTCCCCGACAAAAAGAATATTCTCCGACCAAACGAATATTTTATAACAACTTGCTTACTTTGCAAAATTTATAAATATTACCCACAACTATAACATTATATCAAATTAACTCCATAATATTCAAAAATGATATTTATAGAAAATTCATCTTTATTTATAAAAATTGGGGTCTTACAACCTCCCCTTCTTATGAAATTTCGCCCTCGAAATTAGGGTACGTACCTGGTATGTCGAAGAGGTAAGGATACCTTGATTTCATTTCTGATTCTAACTCCCAAGTCATTTCCTCAACATCGTGGTTTCTCCACAAAACTTTAACTTGAGGTATAACCTTGGAGCGTAGAATATGTTCCTTCTTATCCAAGATTTGAACAGGAACTTCTTCATACGTCAAATCCTCCGCTATTTCGTCCGGTTCTAACTCAATAATGTGGTTCGGGTCTTCCACATATTTGCGTAACATGGATATGTGGAAAACGTTATGAACACGAGACATACTTGGCGGTAAAGCGAGTCTATAAGCCACAGTTCCTACTCGATCGAGGATTAAAAATGGACCGATGAATCGAGGATTTAGCTTTCCTCTCTTTCCAAATCTCGTAACTCCTTTCCATGGAGCAACACGTAAGAACACATGATCTCCTACATCAAATTCCACGTCCTTTCGATGAAGATCAGCATAACTCTTTTGTCGATCTTGTGAGGTTTTTATACGTTGTCGGATCGTTTGAATCTTTTCTGTAGTCATACGTACCAACTCCGGTCCCAACAACGTTGCTTCGCCCACCTCATCCCAGCATACTGGAGAACGACATTTTCTTCCATACAATGCTTCGAATGGAGCCATGCCAATACTTGCTTGATAACTGTTGTTGTAGGAAAACTCCACCAATGGTAAGAACTTGTCCCAACTTCCTTTGAAGTCAAAGACACAGAGTCTTAATAGATCTTCAAGAGTTTGAATAGTCCTCTCTGATTGTCCGTCCGTCTGAGGATGATATGCTGAACTAAATCGTAACTCCGTGCCCATAGCTTTTTGTAAACTAACCCAAAATCGTGAAGTGAATCTTGGGTCTCGGTCAGAAACTATGGATACTGGCATACCATGCAGTCTTACAATCTCGTTTATGTACATACGAGCAAGACGTTCAAGTGTATAAGTTTCTCGTATCGGTAAGAAATGAGCAGACTTGGTCAATCTATCAACAATGACCCAAATCGCATCAATACCTTGAGAAACCCTAGGAAGACCGGTAACGAAATCCATGGTAATGTGCTCCCACTTCCATTCTGGAATTTCAAGTGGTTGCAATGGACCTTTTGGTACTTGATGCTCCGCTTTGACTCGTTGACAAGTTAGACACCTTGAGATAAACAACGCTATCTCTCTCTTCATATTGCTCCACCAAAATGTATGACGAAGATCATGATACATTTTGGTACTTCCAGGATGGATTGCAAACGGTGTGTTGTGCGCCTCCATCATGATTTCATACTTTAAATCAGGGTTGTTAGGAACACAAAGTCTGGAGTTGACTCGAAGTATTCCTTCTTCATCGATTCTTGCTTCCGATATAGCACCTTCTTGCACTTTCTTCTTCATACGCATCAGCTCCAGGTCTGTAGCTTGAGCAGCTTTAACTTTATCGATTAAAGTCGGTTCTACTCGTATATTCGCCATCATCACATGGGTCCCTGGAGTCTTCAACTCTATCTCCATCCTTTGCAAGTCACACAAAATGGGCCTTTGCGTTGTTAATATTGCACTTGTACCCGCATATGATCTTCTACTCAATGCGTCAGCTACCACGTTCGCTTTTCCAGGATGGTATTGAATGGTATGATCATAATCTTTCAACAGTTCAAGCCAACGTCGTTGTCGCATGTTGAGTTCCTTTTGAGTGAAGAAATATTTGAGGCTTTTATGATCCGTAAAGATCTCCACTTTCTCCCCATACAAGTAATGCCTCCAAATTTTAAGTGCAAAGACAACAGCTGCCAACTCTAGATCATGAGTAGGATAATTCCTCTCATATTCCTTGAGTTGTCTTGATGCATAGGCTATGACTTTTCCATGTTGCATGAGAACACATCCCAACCCTTTGCTCGAAGCATCACTGTAGATGACAAATCCCTCCGAGCCAGATGGTATTGTTAGAACAGGTGCTGAAATGAGTCTCCTCTTGAGTTCTTGAAAACTCTGCTCACATTCTTCGCTCCAACCAAACTTTGTATCTTTCCGAGTCAGCTGAGTTAATGGAGTAGCGATTCGAGAAAATCCTTCCACGAATCTCCGATAATAACCAGCTAAACCAAGAAAGCTACGTACCTCGGTCACTGATTTAGGTTGCTCCCAGCTTTGAATAGCTTCAATCTTTGCCGGGTCAACCGATATTCCACGACTTGATACTACGTGCCCAAGGAATGCTACCTCCTCCAGCCAGAACTCGCATTTCTTCAACTTGGCATAAAGCTTGTATTCACGAAGCTTTTGGAGTACCAGCCTCAAGTGTTGCTCATGATCTTCACGGCTTTTGGAATAAATAAGGATGTCATCAATAAAGACGACCACAAAGTGATCCAAATATTCCTTGAATACCCGGTTCATCATATCCATGAAGGCAGCAGGAGCATTAGTCAATCCAAAGGACATGACTAGGAATTCATAATGCCCGTACCGAGTTCTAAAAGCCGTCTTTGGAATATCCTCAGTTCTAACCTTCAGCTGATGATATCCAGAACGAAGATCGATCTTTGAAAAGAATTGTGCTCCTTGCAACTGGTCAAACAGGTCATCAATACGTGGCAATGGGTACCTGTTTTTGATGGTGACATGATTCAACTCCCGATAATCAATACAAAGTCGCATACTTCCATCTTTCTTCTTCACGAATAGAACAGGAGCTCCCCAAGGAGAAGTACTAGGACGAATAAAGCCAATGTCTAACAATTCCTGCAGTTGGATCTTTAACTCCTGAAGTTCAATAGGAGCCATTCGATATGGGGCTTTGGAAATGGGTTTTGTACCGGGTTCAAGATCGATACAAAATTCAATTTCACGCTCTGGGGGTAGGCCAGGAAGTTCTTCAGGGAATACGTCAGGGAATTTATTAACAATAGAAATATCATTCAAAACTGACGTATTTTTGTTTAGATCTGTGACATGAGCTAAGAAAGCTTGACATCCGTTTTTCAATAAACGAATAGTTTTATGGCTTGAGATGACAGCGATTGATTTTAATGGTTTGGTTGCTTGAATTCGCATAATAGGTCGATTAGGAATATGAAAACTAACAACCTTACGAAAACAATCAATTTTTGCATAATGAGTAGTTAACCAATCAATCCCTAGAATCACGTCAAATGCAAGTATTTTTAATGAAATCAGATCGATAGGTAATGTGTGGGTACCAACTTGAACCAAACAAGACTTATAAACAGTGGAGGTAATGAAGGTTTCTCCCAACGGAGTTTCCACAGATAAGTCAAAGTCTAATTTCTCCGGAATCAAATTTAATCGATGAGCGCAAGTAGGAGAAATAAAAGAATGGGTTGAACCGGTATCAAATAAAGTATAAACTTCTTTAGAGTTTATAATAAGCTTACCCGTGATGACCTCATTCGGGTTCCTTGCTCTCTGGGAGTTCACAACAAACGCTCTCCCTTGCACAACCGGTTTTGACTTTTCTGGGACGGCTTTTGGTGCCTCCATCCTAGCTGAATTTGTCTTCGGTAAACGACAAAATCGGGCTAAATGACCTTCTCTTCCACAATTATAACATGCTTTGGACGGCATCGCGCAGTTTGGACTGATGTGCCCCTCCCCTCCGCATTTGAAACATATGATAGGTGGTCGTTCTCCTTCCTTAACGACAGGTGCTGGTGCTGACGTCTTTCCATCATTGTTGAATCTCCTCTTCTTGAAATGTCCATTCTTATTGTTTTGGCCCTGATTACCACCGAAGTGGTTACCATTTCTGGCCTGTTGATTCCCTCCACGCTTGTTGTCACCGCTTCGATGACTGCTCTCACTGGTATTATCATTTTGCCGGCTGCTCTCTTTTGGTTGCGTTGTCTCGTTATCGCGCTCCACCAACTGAGCCCTATTTACAACATCTGAATACAAACACAGTTTATGAGAAACAAGATGTTGACGTATCTCCGGCTTCAAACCTCTTAAAAACATCCGCGTCATTCTTTCTTCATTATCCACCAGGTGGGACGCAAACCGGGATAACTCCGCAAATTTTGCCTCGTACTGCGACACGGTCATATTATTCTGCTCCAATTTGATGAACTCCACCTCCTTCATGTGACGAATACTCTCGGGAAAGTATTTGTCGTTAAACAGCTCTTGGAACTTCTCCCAGGACATCTTCAGTGCGGCAGGTTGAGTACGCTTTATCGATTCCCACCAGTAATCTGCCTCTCCTCGCAACATAAAGGCGGCAAAGGGAACCTTTTGCTCCTCGGAGCAACCCAAGACATCAAATATCTTGGTGATCTGCTTTATCCATGTTTCAGCTACAAGTGGTTTGGGTTCTCCCTTAAACTCCGGTGGTCCCAGCTCCTTAAACTGTTTAGCGGTGACCGCCTGAGAGTTTCCAGTATTTCCACCTACGTTGTGGACAGGAGCCGCTTTCACCTGTTGTTGCATGAATTGCATAAAGCCTCTGAACATTTGATCATTCATCATTTGGTCAGTGTTGTTGTTTGCATGAGGATTGACACCTTCCTGATGCACATTATCCTGATTATTGATATGTGGTGAATCAACAGTCGTCTGTGCTCCATTGCTATTCTCAACATTCTCAGATGCCATTTTCAGATACTGCCACAAAATAAAAATTAATTGATATGTCATATATTATCCTTATATTATGACCGACCAATTAAATACCATGCAAATAAACTTAGGTATGTCATACTAGCGAAGGAATTCCCCGTCTCTCCCCTCCTAGTTCTATTCTCACATCTTAGCCAGGGATCATATCCCTAAGCTCTGATACCAACTGTGACGCCCCCAAAATTAGGTATACATCACCCATCTTGGGTCGTCAGATACATAGTACAGAATACAAATACAACTGATTAATACATCTGTCGTGTACAATACGACAAAACATAAACTGTGAGTTTGAATACAAATATTATCTTCTAGAGAGTATTCATACTCAAAAGGAGTCCTCATTACATTTATTAACACACCATTACATAGAATAGTGAGGACTACTAACTAATACTATCATTCGGACCATCACTCCGTACCCCGACTTGTCCCAGCTACGTTCTCATTTCCTGAAGAGAACAGTGAAAGAAAGGGTGAGCTCAACTAGCCCAGTAAGAAATATTATGACTAAGATAATGCAGAATAAATTATCATTAGCCTTCAACAATGTTAAACTGATAAAATATAATAGACATCAAGTTTAACTGTAGCGGAACAAGCAATCCATTAAAAGAGTCAAGTAGAAAATAAACTCTACTATCTTTTATGATTTAAAAAGTTTTTCAACACTGTAATCGCTGAGACTCAGCTTAATAAAATAATCCACATCATCGAATCACCCCTGCACTACGGCCAAGGATATTCGTGTATTCATTAATGGTCATGATCATGCCAACAACTGTCCATCAATGCACTACGGCCAATGAGGACTTTTACCACATCATTTGTAACATTACGGTCATGATTATACCGAATAATCCCTGGTCATAATCATACCAAGTCCATCTATGCAATACAGGCCACAGATGACTTTCAACATTTTATAAACATGAGGATGATGACAATGATATAAGAATTCAATAAAACAAGTTCAAGAATTAATTTATCCAGGAATTAACAACGTCCAAATTGTCAACATGATACTGCATTGTGGAGTAAAATTCAAGAATGCTTAGAAGAATATTTTCTTGAAAAGATACTGGATGAAACGCAACTATCAAGGATATTCCACAAATTTCATGGAGTATAGAAGTCAAAACTTAACCAACTGAGTACAATAAAGAATGGAATAACAAAAGAAATCACCATGCATGCGATAGACCGCACAGACAGGTTATTCCAATAGAATAATAAATAATGGAACCAGGTCCGGCGTAAACGCACAGACAGGATATTCCGACAGAATAATAAATAATGGAACCAGGTCCGGTGTAAAACACACAGACAGGATATTCCAACAGAATAATAATAAAACGGAACCAGGTCCGGTGTAAAACACACAGACAGGATGTTCCAACAGAATAATAAACGGAACCAGGTCCGGTGTAAAACACACAGACAGGATGTTCCAACAGAATAATAGAAGAATGTCACCAAGTATAGGGTAGACCGCGTATACTGGTTATTCCAACAGAATAATAACAAATGGAATAACAGAAGTTCTCTTCATGAATATAAAAGAAATAATATTCCCTACCTTAAAAGAACTGGATATTGGAAAAGTGATGTAGCAGAATACTTTTATTCTCTCTCTCTTATTCTCTCTATACTTTCTCTCTCTATAGCTTGAATGAATTCGTGAAAAATAATGAAGCCCTAGGCCTCTATTTATAGAAAAACTGAGGGTGGCTCTTGGTCTTAACGAAGGGTCAAATGACTCTTGGTAATATTGAAGGGACAACTACTATTGACGAAAGTAATTACTATTGACCAAGGTAAATACTATTGCCGAAGGTAATTACTATTGACCAAGGTAAATACTATTGACCAAGGTAAATACTATTGACGAAGGTAATTACTATTGACTAAGGTAAATACTATTGACGACGGTAATTACTATTGACGACGGTAATTACTATTGACGAAGAGACTCTTAGATGATGACATATGGCCCCCCCATAAAATAACCAAACTTACCACAACGTCTCAATAATATAACATATTATACAGATGATACTATGACAATAATTTAAGAGATATGATGCAGCAATTACTGTAGCAATAATTGAGTATAGCTGAGTGACTTCTCACGTAAGCATCAATAATCAATACCGTGTGCTACTATGCAACCACGCGTATTACTGTACTTTTACTACCGAGTAGTTCAACAGTTTTAACGGTTTTAACGGTAACACCTCAGCTGTTATTTTTATAGAAAGATAATTCTGTCGTTTTCTCAATCCGACAATAATTCCGTTGTGGGGTCCACCAATGATTGTGCCGTCGTACGAATATTCCCCGACAAAAAGAATATTCTCCGACCAAACGAATATTTTATAACAACTTGCTTACTTTGTAAAATTTATAAATATTACCCACAACTATAACATTATATCAAATTAACTCCATAATATTCAAAAATGATATTTATAGAAAATTCATCTTTATTTATAAAAATTGGGGTCTTACACGTAACATGGATATGTGAAAAACGTTATGAACACGAGACATACTTGGCGGTAAAGCGAGTCTATAAGCCACAGTTCCTACTCGATCGAGGATTAAAAATGGACCGATGAATCGAGGATTGAGCTTTCCTCTCTTTCCAAATCTCGTAACTCCTTTCCATGGAGCAACACGTAAGAACACATGATCTCCTACATCAAATTTCGCGTCCTTTCGATGAAGATCAGCATAACTCTTTTGTCGATCTTGTGAGGTTTTTATACGTTGTCGGATCGTTTGAATCTTTTCTGTAGTCATACGTACCAACTCCGGTCCCAACAACGTTGCTTCACCCACCTCATCCCAGCATACTGGAGAACTCCTTGAGTTGTCTTGATGCATAGGCTATGACTTTTCCATGTTGCATGAGAACACATTCCAACCCTTTGCTCGAAGCATCACTGTAGATGACAAATCCCTCCGAGCCAGATGGTATTGTTAGAACAGGTGCTGAAATGAGTCTCCTCTTAAGTTCTTGAAAACTATGCTCACATTCTTCGCTCCAACCGAACTTTGTATCTTTCCGAGTCAGCTGAGTTAATGGAGTAGCGATTCGAGAAAATCCTTCCACGAATCTCCGATAATAACCAGCCAAACCAAGAAAGCTACGTACTTCGGTCACTGATTTAGGTTGCTCCCAGCTTTGAATAACTTTAATCTTCGCCGGGTCAACCGATATTCCACGACTTGATACTACGTGCCCAAGGAATGCTACCTCTTCCAGCCAGAACTCGCATTTCTTCAACTTGGCATAAAGTTTGTATTCACGAAGCTTTTGGAGTACCAACCTCAAGTGTTGCTCATGATCTTCACGGCTTTTAGAATAAACAAGGATGTCATCGATAAAGACGACCACAAAGTGATCTAAATATTCCTTGAATACCCTGTTCATCATATCCATGAAGGCAGCAGGAGCATTAGTCAATCCAAAAGACATAACTAAGAATTCATAATGCCCATACCGAGTTCTGAAGGCAGTCTTTGGAATATCCTCAGTTCTAACCTTCAGCTGATGATATCCAGAACGAAGATCGATCTTTGAAAAGAATTGTGCTCCTTGCAACTGGTCAAAACAGGTCATCAATACGTGGCAATGGGTACCTATTTTTGAAAAGAAATCACCATGCATGCGATAGACCGCACAGACAGGTTATTCCAACAGAATAATAAATAATGGAACCAGGTCCGGCGTAAACGCACAGACATGATATTCCGACAGAATAATAAATAATGGAACCAGGTCCGGCGTAAACGCACAGACTGGATATTCCGACAGAATAATAACAAGACGGAACCAGGTCCGGTGTAAAACACACAGACAGGATGTTCCAACAGAATAATAATAAAAACGGAACCAGGTCCGGTGTAAAACACACAGATAGGATGTTCCAACAGAATAATAATAAAAACGGAACCAGGTCCGGTGTAAAACACACAGACAGGATGTTCCAACAGAATAATAGAAGAATGTCACCAAGTATAGGGTAGACCGCGTATACAGGTTATTCCAACAGAATAATAAGAAATGGAATAACAACAGTTCTCTTCATGAATAAGAAAGAATAACACCCCTTACCGTTTTAAAGAAGAGCTTAAGTAAGGAAGTAGTTAAGTAGCAGAATACTCTTCTTCTCTCTCTCTATAGTTTCTCTCTATAGTTTCTCTCTCTAGAGTTCAGTGAATTCGTAAGAAATAATGAAGGAATGAGCTGCTATTTATAAAAAAATAGAATGCATAGTAACTAATCCATGAACGGTCCAGATTGATTACTTTAATCTGACGGTCCATATTTAAAGAAAAATCTTTTAAATAAAATATAATATATTCTATTTATAGAATAACTTTAATAAAATATTTTGTTTTATATAAAAAGATGTTTCTGTTTTATTACGTTAATAATACGAATAAAACAAAACGTCATTATCGCTAAATAATTCATATTATTAACTGACAATAATAGAATCAAACTGAGTGGCTTCTCACATAAGCATTAATAATCAATACCGTGTGTTACTATGCAACCACACGTATTATTGTACTTTTACTACCGAGTAGTTCAACAGTAACAATGGTAAAACTTCCGCCGTTATTTTTAATAAAATATTTTTGTCGTTTTCTCAATCCGACAATAATTCCGTTGTGGGGTCCACCAATGATTGTGTCGTTGTACGAATATTCCCTATTAAAACGAATATTCCCCGACCAATCGAATATTATATAACAACTTGCGTACTTTACAAAATTTATAAATATTACCCACAACTATAACATTATATCAAATTAACTCCATAATATTCAAAAATGATATTTATAAAAAATTTATCTTTATTTATAAAAATTGGGGTCTTACAATATATATATATATATATATATATATATATATATATATATATATATATATATATATATATCTTATCTAATAAAGCAACCAGCTTTTGGTACATGTATTGTCGTTTTTATATATGTATTTCTTAGATAGGCACGAATATCATTTATAATTTATGTGAAAAAATTATTATTATTCAAAATTATTTATTTCAAAATAAGTTTTGTGATTAGTAATTTTTTTATATACTATATAATTATAATAATTGTATCGATTATAATTAAATAAATTTATATTAATTTAAAATTTAATATATAAATATTTGACCTTAAAAATTAATTTAAATCTCTAATTTTGAAAAAAATATTTTTCACTGTAAATTAATTTGCGAAATTTTTTAAAACAAACACTGTAAATTAACGGATTATAATTTTAAAACAAAAACATTTTCCACTATAATTTAAGCATCAACAATATATCATTTAAAAATGAGTTTTTCTACGGATATAAAAATTAAATATTAATGTATTTAAATTTTATTTATTTATATTTTTATTTTTATTAAAGGTCAAAATATAAATAAATAAAATTTAAATACACAAATATTTAATTTTTATGTTTATATAAAATTTTTATTTAAAAGTTTGATCCTCAACCCCCTAAAGAGCTAGCAACCGGTCGCACGAGTCAAAACCAAATAACCCAAGTACCCAACAAATATTTCCTGTCTTCACATGTTCGACTTTCTTCCCTGGCAACAACCCAGCCCCACCTTCTCTCTCTCTCCTTTGAAAAACACTAACCACGTGCGAGACCCACATTTCCAGGGTATTGTTATGAAAAACCATAAAAAATATTGTGGGCTCTTTCATAATATAATTAAAATTCAGGTAACCATAACTAACCACTATAATTTCCTTCCTTCTTCTCCAGTTCTCCTCCTCTCTCATCTCCACAATCCACATTTTCTTTATATTTATTTGACTCTCACTTAACTCGATCATAAAATAAAAATAATAATTCAATATTCAGGTTCTGTACTCAAATCATATCCGGTTCCTGACAGTGTAACGGCGTCGTGTTATGACGTCGGGCTCGAGGCTTCCGACATGGAAGGAGAGGGATAACAACAAGCGGAGGGAGAGACGCCGGCGAGCGATCGCTGCCAAGATCTTCGCCGGACTGAGGATGTACGGCAACTACAAGCTGCCCAAGCACTGCGACAACAACGAGGTGTTAAAGGCTCTCTGTAACGAGGCCGGCTGGTCCGTTGAAGAAGACGGCACCACTTACAGAAAGGTAATAATTCTTTCACTTCCAAATAAGCCACTGTTTTATATTGTTAATTCAGTGGTAGTGTTCTAGATGAAGAATTACTTTTCAGGAATGGTGATTTTTTTTCAGTTTCTAGCCGTTATTTTGGCTATACTTCACCGTCTGGTGTATATGATAGCGGAGCTATAATCTTCTTAATCGAGTCACTCTTTCTATTTCCGTCGATCTCTGATGAATCGATGTTTGAGCTCTGTGCCTAATTTTGAGGCCTTCGATATTTCAAGCAGGAATAGCCGTGTTAAGGTTGACCTAGGAAAATAGAGGTTAGACCGGATCTTGTAGGCTAACACGCGCCTCATGTTGTTGAGTGCTCGACTGGTGCGCAATCGGCGCACATTAGCACAAGGAAGAAGATTATAGGTGAAAATTGTTACTCCTAACATACACTCTTTCTCTTTCCTAGAAAGATGGTAGCTAGTAGTTATGGACGGTTCAGATTAGTCGATGTACTGATCACTCAAGTCTTTTAGGCTTAGCATAGATTACTTCCACATGTGGTGCATCATTAGCTGCACGAAACACAAAATATTCTCTTGTAAAATTTATTATACTACTACCGCATACTACTACATAGAGAGGGAAAGATTCTCTTCTGATAACCCTCTGACGAGAAACTGAGCAAGCCACGCTGGGATTTCATACTATTAGATAGTAATGCTAATGCCCCTCTGGATTTCACTATTTTCTTCCCCTTAACTAGCTAATGACCTGTAATTTACTTGGTGGAATTGGGCAATTTTGTCTTTTTAAGTACAAGTGTACAACTCATCTCCTCGCTTGAACAACTTCCAGGTGTTTATTGCACATTTGCGCTCTTTGTTAAATCTGGCAGTTTTGACGGTATGTAATAATCAAGATTCTGAATTCCAAGGCATTTCATTTCTTGGGAAAATCATTTTCCTTTCAGTTCAGCTCAGCTGGATTTTGTTTCCTAAACTGCCCTTTGCTATCTTTTGTATGGGTGGTGGCATTTCAGTCATTTGATAAAGTAATTCATGGAGGTTTTTCTTTATCCGAGATTCCCGGGTGACACTTTTTTCTACTCAAAGCGTGGGATTTGCATGGGCTTTTTGGTGGAGTATGGCTTGTGGGCCTTTTCTGTTTTTTGGTTCTTTTGATTTTCTGTTTTTTAAATGTCATACAAACATAATTTTATATGCTTTTGCTACTGTGCTATTACCACTTTCACATTCTTATTAGTTCAACGGTGTTCTTTTTTTTCCTCCATGTGATTATACATGTAAAAAAGGTGATATCAAATCTTTAGAATCCATTGTGTTAATTTTTTTTAATTAAGCAACTGAGCGTGTGGGGTTTATATGGAATTAGTATGGATTGTGAGAGATTTAGCTGGTTGGGTGAGAGGTAGTGTGCCGTGTTGAGCTGTATGATTATAGTTGACATTATAATTTAAAACTTTTGTTATGGGATACTTATAACTAAATTGCCTTTTTAATGGACCACCTTCAACTTTTATTTTCTTTCCCAGTAAACTGAGAACTGGACTTATCTAGAGTTTGTTCAAGAAACAATTTAGGTTGTGTTTGATTACATCTGAATGCCTCTTAATAGATGTGCCTCTGGTTCGGTCAGAGACTGAACTTGTTTGGTAAAAAAAAAATTTTTGCCTCTTAATCGGTAAGAGACAAATATAATTCTTAACCATTCAGAAGGACATCTGAACAAATTTATATTTTTCTGGACAGAAATAACCTCTTCTCCTTCTCTGGTTTCACTCTTCAGCTCGTCAAAATCCAATCTCTCTCCTCTTCCGCCATGACTGCAATTTTCCAATTTCTCTCTCTATATCTACATGTACATATTTATGTATGTGATTATTATACATGCATGAATCAAAATCGTTCAATTATGAAAGGCAATAGTTACCAATGGTAGGAGAAAGATCTTCAAAAGTATTAGCAGTGAAACTCAAGAGCAAATCATTCTTGCCAACTCCAGAGTTCCCAATCATCATCAACTTGAACAAGTAATCAAAATCCCGCTGACTAGATGAATCTATTGAACAATTGTCTCAATTTATCAAGCCTCTAAAATCCTTACAATTGAATCGTAACTTATAATCAGAAAAAAGAAAAAAAAATCAACAATATATGTGACTCACTACAAATCTAGAAGAGAAAGTACCTACCTCAATTAATTGATTGACAAAAAATTGATGGTACAAATATATGAAACAGAGGGTTTCAATTTGAGGGATGAACAATTTTTATATTTATGTATATATAATGTATGTATAATTGTGTTTATATGATTTTTATTGAATTTATTAAAGCAAAAAGTAAACTTTATATATAATGTATGTATAATTGCCAATATGATTGCTTAAACTGTTCAAAAGGTTAAAATAGTAAAATATTGTTATTCAAACATTTTGAAAAATTCAATTATCAAATAACATTTTTCCATTCAGATACAATTCTAGATAGGGGCTCTACATTATTCAGATGTCTAAATTGTTCAGGTCTCAACATTCAATTTTATCAAATACAACCTTAATCTTACACCATAGGAGGAATAACTGATCAGGTGAATAAAAACGATAGTAGTGGGTCCATGTGCATCCTGCTCAACTTAATATAGTTAGCACCTCTTATCCGAGGTGCTATGCAAGGATTGTTATTCATCATTTGTTGGTCTAATTTGATTTCTTTTCAGCTATTTGAATACAAGTGGTTTCTTTTTGTTGGTGGGCAAAATATTTTGTTTGCTGGGCAATTTAAACGCATTTGGTTAAATGGAGATTAATTCTTTTAGTTTACTTGTGGGAATTATCAAAGAGGGTTCCCAAATCCCTTTTATTATAGACTAAATTTTAGGCTGCACTATTTGATAAAGTACTGGAGCCATAAACAAGTTTTGGATGTAGTTAAAATCTTAAATTTTATGAAAGCTCGACTCTGATGAGCATTTGACCAAGAACTTTCATTTTATAGAGCACAGAAGCATAGGTTAAGTACCACCACTTTAGATGGCCATTATGATTTTAAAATTTACTTTTTAGACACTGTGTTTAGAATGTACTGCTGTGTACACCATTGGAGAGTTGTGCTACTCATTTGAGCTTTAGCCTAAAATGGAATCAGTCTGTCTTGAAATGGTAAGAATTATATATACATAGATATAGAAAACTTTGGCCAGGAAGTCAAGTAAAATTTTTAAAACAGTGTAGTGAGGAACTATCATCATTAGTGTAGGGATATACTGCTTTTTTTGGAGTGTTTAGTAAAGGGATCCTCCATATTATATTCCGTCTGATGAATTCTTTTCGGGAAACATGCTATCATTAGATTCAATACTAGCTTTCTTTAAGTGCATTTCGTTCTCTCAATTGAAAAGTATTTACTTTACTATTGAATATGGTTCTTTCAAGAAGTGTTTTAGACTTGGTTTATGGCATCTAGCAACCTTTGGCAATGAGATCTTATGTGAAAAGTGGATGATCATGATGGTGCAGAAGTTATTCCACATTATTAAGTTGTTTGATTCTCTAGTAGTCAACTGGATCAAACATGATGGTCTACATGGACTCATTAGATAGTGAATTCCTTTTTTCCATGCTGATGTCTAACTTATTTAATACTCATTAGAAAATGAAGGATTGAAGCAGACAACTGGCTGAATAGTAGTATACTATGGGGAAGTGAGTATTAAGTCTTAGATTAGTATGTTTGGTATGATTTGTTACTCACAGAGGGTTCAAATGGATACTTATAGTTAGGGAACTAAGGTAAGGTACTTCCGTTCCTAATTTTCTCATTCTTTTGTCGTGGTAAGTGATTAAGATGCAGTGAAAAGAACTGAAAGAGGGTTCACTTTTTTACCGAAGAAATTACAAAGGAAATGAAAAAAAAGGTTATATATGATGGTCTCACATCCATGTGGCCAATTAATAACTTTAGGTCAGTACAGTAAAACTAAATTTATATTTTCATTTGACAGCTGGTGAAATCTTTGCAGGTGAACTTTCAAATCTACTCAAGTACCTGATTGTTAACTATTACTTGTCAAAACAAAATAAATTAATAGTACCTGAATTCTAACTACAGAATTTATAGAAGGAAAAAAAAACCCTTTAATTATGTTTTGACCAGGATATTTTGCTGGTGCTGATTTTCTTTGCTTTTCTAAAGGGATGCAAGCCTGCGGAACGCATGGATATTCTTAGTGGCTCAGCATCAGCTAGTCCTTGTTCGTCATACCAACCAAGTCCGTGTGCATCCTACAATCCAAGCCCCACTTCATCATCCTTTCCCAGCCCAATTTCGTCCCTTTACACTGCCAGTGCCAACAATAATGCTGATCCCAACTCCCTTATTCCTTGGCTAAAAAACCTCTCATCTGGCTCATCACCTTCTTCATCCAAGTTCCCCCTCCATCTTTACATTCCTGGAGGTTCTATAAGTGCACCTGTGACCCCACCATTAAGCTCCCCTACTGCCCGAACTCCCAGAATGAAGGATAGTTGGGATGATCGAACTGCTGTTCCAGCCTGGGCTGGGCAGCACTATCCTTTCCTACCCTCTTCCACACCGCCAAGCCCTGGCCGTCAAACCCCACCTGATTCAGGGTGGCTATCTGGCGTTCAAACTCCCCAAGACGGGACATCATCTCCTACATTCAGCCTTGTTTCACCAAACCCATTTGGCTTCAGAGAGGCATTTTCAGGTGGAGGGTCTCGGATGTGGACTCCCGGGCAAAGTGGAACATGCTCGCCAGCAGTTGCTGCAGGTTTCGATCAAACAGCAGATATTCCAATGTCTGATGCAATTTCCTCTGAGTTTGCATTTGGCAGTAATACAAAGGGGATAGTTAAACCATGGGAAGGAGAGAGGATTCACGAAGAATGTGTCTCGGATGATCTTGAGCTTACCCTTGGGAACCCTAGCACCAGGTAAGCTGGCGTACATTTTTTTACTAATCTTACACAATATGGTCAAATACCTCTTTATCCACCCTTTGGTTGATAATATTAGCCTTTTATACAGTTAGTAAGGATTTCTTTTCACAATTGCAGCAGAAGGAATGAGGAGAAATATCCACATGCATGCTAATGGAATTGGTTTCTATCTTACCTTTATGCGAACGTCAGTTCAGTGACTTGTTATTATGTTGAAGCTTCTGAAATGGAAGTTTTTCTGGGTTGCAAACCAGGGGGATTAAATAAATAGATAGCTTGTTTTTTTTCCCAGAAAAGGAAAAGTATAAATTATGTTATAAATAGAGTTCATGTGGTGACTATTTAACCTTTTTCTCAGAGAATTTACCTTTTACATTTGCTCTTCAATTTTTCACTTTTTAAACAAGTTTTCCATTACAGCATTGATACACCCACGTGCGTGATTTTTATTTTGTAATTGAAATGGATTTGTATGTCGAGATTGAGTTCCCACTACCAATTATTTGTTTTATTTTTGTCTATTGCGTTTGTAATATTCTGTTATTTTGAGACTAAATAGTTTGTACGTGGGAGTACAAAACTACACAAATTTATTTCTTCTAATAGTACTCGCAAATAAACTAGACGCTCTGGACAAAATTTTGCTCTTGGGTCCAAGATTGAACTCATTTATGTTGTACACGTACAGACAACGTGTGATGACACCATACTTGTCCAATCAACCCATTCACAACCACGTCATGTGTTAAATGTAAATGTACAACTTTTAATGCAAATTTTATATTATTTGTATGTTTTTAAAATTAGAGATATAATTTAATTTTTGACCACAAATAAAAACGGTTAAATCTCAAATTAATGTAAATTTATTTAATTTTAATTAATATAATTATTATAATCGTCTAGTATATAATAAAAGCTATTAATTATAAAATTTATTTTATTCTAAACATTTAGTATATTGTCGTTTAACCACAAAAAATCCTTATATATCTAATTTTGAAACAAGTGGTTGGAGTATATTTTAGTACTATAAATACCATTTTCACAAAAATAGGAATGAATATGATTATGTTTTTGCTTTGGTGGTTGTAGAACTCGCAACCATTATCTTGTAGGTGTGTTTCTAAGTAAAAGGTCACATGCACTTACCTGGCCTACAAATCATGTATTGTTTACAAGTTTTTATAGTAAATTATGTTTAGTGGTCTCAAATCAATCAATCATTCATTTCTTTCTGTACTTCAGCTGACATGTTGGGATT
This sequence comes from Panax notoginseng, assembly GCA_016801055.1. Lineage (NCBI taxonomy): Eukaryota > Viridiplantae > Streptophyta > Magnoliopsida > Apiales > Araliaceae > Panax > Panax notoginseng. Next base: position 16,683,521 of record CM029020.1, read on the forward strand.
CAATATATGCATGCCAATGTACCATGCATGATGCATATTGTCATATTGATGAACAACTTCTTATAATCTGGTACAAAGTAGTCATGCTTTTGGCATTTGGGAGTATGAGCCCATTTATGTTGAAAAATTGATAGAATTGTGATTAATTTAACTTCTTCTTTTTTTTTAATATAGATGACAAGTACTCAAACTATGACAACTCCAATACTCTCTTTAATCATGAAAGAATATATTTTTTTTATAAAAAAGAAAAAGAAAAAAAAAGTGATGTAATTCTCAATTTCCATCTATAAAAGGCACAACCCCATTTCACCACGTCCATGATCACTTGAAAATTCTTAATTCGTAGTGTATTTGAAATGGCCTATTCAAAGGCTTTCTATGCTGCCCTTTTATGCTTCTTCGTTTTCACTTTAGTGATCAGTTGTAGTAGTTCTAATAAAACTGTACCATTCCCCCAACAAGCAACACCAAAACCAAAAGCCAATCCTCTTGGTTATGATAATGATCTCCGCGGCAAGTCATCATCAGCAGCTAATAATGCCTGCCCTAAAGACGCTCTCAAGTTGGGTGTTTGTGCTGACATGCTCGGCCGATCGATCGGCCCGACTATCGGAACCCCGCCAAAGACCCCATGCTGCAAGTTCATGGGAGGTCTTGTTGATCTTGAGGCTGCAATTTGCCTTTGCACTGCCATGAAAGCTAATGTCTTTGGTACAGACATTGACATTCCTATTTCCTTAAGCTATGTGCTCAACAATTGCCAAAAGAACCTCCCCTCTGGCTTCCAATGTAGTAACTAAACTATATAATATACAAAATAAAGTTACGGGCACCAAAGAAAAATCTCCAGAAAATAAAATAAAAAATTACAGATGCAACTTTACTCTATTATCTTCGTCTGACAAAAAAATTGAATGTGTTTAATAATAATCATTTTTTGTGCAGTACAATAGATGCAACCCTTTGAGAAAGAAAGATGCATCCTTGATTTTTTTAGATTTTTTTCCAAAAATAATCTTCTGGTGTCCCTATTTTTATTGTAATATATATTATGGTGTATTGCATTAATTATTTGTACTTATATATATATATATATATATATATATATATATATATATATTTCATCTTTTTCTCCTTGTGTTATTTTATATGCTTGAGGTATTGTCATGTCATAGATGTGTTGTTAGTCGATCCTGAAATTATTTATCGATCGATTTGAATTATAAGGCAGGTTCATGACCTTCAAGTTTACCCGTGTCCATTAGTCAATGGGTGAGAAGATTCAGAATAAAATGAGATGTGATGCTTACAATTGAGTCAAGTATATTATGGATTCATACCAGTGATCCCTGTACGCGTTTTGTGGGTAAACTATATAAGATAAAATAAAATATATACAAAATTTAGAAGATTAAATTAAATTATTAAAAATTTTAAATTAAAAAGGATAAAATATTAATCTATTTAAAATTGTAGAGGTAAAAGAGTTAAAAAAAAATACAATTTAAGCACCTCAAACATGTGCATTCAAAATGTCGTATACAGAGGTTTTATCAATGCAAGTATATAACAAGTCAAAAGAAGAAAAATTAATTTAGTTGGTCATTTCAATAATAATTTAGTCATTAATTTACAATTTTTAAATTAAAAATTATATAATAATAATAATTCATGTTTAAATACAATAAATATAATTATATAGTTAATTAATTTTATTGAATATTAATGTATCAGTCAAACTACATTTTCACCTTCTCACGCAAGAGAATCATTAGAACCGGCCTTGGTCCAGGGCAACAGCCCGGGGCCTACAGTTGGAAGGGGCCCGAGAATTTTTATAAGCTTATGTGTATGTATGTATATAAAAAAAAAAAAAACAAAAAACAAAAGAAGTTGCCGCACTATACCTGTTAATGAAAGGGAAGTCAATCAATCCAATCAGTCTTAATATACTCAATCTCAAAAAGAAACGTACTGAGTAAGGAAGTACCATATTTATTATAAAATATAATATAAAACAAAACAATAAATATACACACATGCATACTGCGGGCCTCACATGTCAGGCGGGAGCCCACAATATGCATGTGTGTGTATGTGAGTATTATGTGACCCTTTTTTATATGATAGTAACATTGTTCATGTTTTATTAACAAATTAAAGGTTCTCATTTTGTTAGATTTATTTGTTCTGCAAAAGATTTTTTTATTTTATTTTGGCTTAAATATATTTCATTATCTTAAACTATTGATCATATTTTTTTATTGCGTTTGGCTGGGAGTTGAATCGTACTATCGTGGTGGGGAATTCTTTCTTTTAATCGTACACGGTGGTCTGGAAGGTGTTGGGTGATATTTATTTAAAAAATTTAATAACAATGTTATTGTTTTAATTTTGTACTTTTAAAACACTAAAATGATAGTTGTAAAATTAACTTTAAAATGAGTTTTTTAAAACCTCAACACTAATATGCCAGGTTTTTGACATAGGAGACCCAATTGAATGAAATAAAAAAAAATTAATAGTTCAATCATTTAATCGATAAAATTAAAAGGTTGATCACTGAAGTGAAATATTGTTAATAGTTTAACATAATGAAACATATTTAAGCCTTTTATTTTATTGAAAGTAGTATTATATATAAAACGACATAATAATGAATTTAATAACAACATAATTTCAGTATCATGTCATTATCATAAATTAAAAACTTATTATTATTAAAGATAAAAATTAAATAGACTTTAAATATTAATAAATTTATAAATCTATATCTATACTTCTATACTTATATATATAACAAGACAATTAAAGATTTTATTCAAATTAATTTGGTTAGTCATTTTAAGAGTAATTTAGTCATCAATTTATTATTTTTAAATACAAATTATATAATAATAATATATTCAAATACAATAAATATATAATTATAATTTCATTTCTATATATACATGCATGCATCTCACAATAAAGCAAAAAAAAATCATATAAAGTATTAATATCAACTTATTTATCTATTTTTTTAATGTATTACTCCCTCCATCTCAGGATAAAAGTTCTTATTACTATTTTGAGTAGTCTCATGTTAAATGTCTACTTTCTTTTAATAACCAAATTTTTACACAATTTTTCCTATTATACCCTTAGCATTAAATATTTTGAATTAAAAAGCTAAAAAGTCACTCTCTTACATACATTGAATATTTTGAATTGAAAAGTTAAAAAGTCACTCTTTCACCTACAACAATATGGACAATTTTGTCATTTCATTCATCTTCTTAATATGCGTGATACAAATTATCTTTAACATTATAAATGTATTATAATACATATACAGAGGGAGTAAACAATTATAAATATGATGCAGACACAAATTATCTTTAAATGTATTATGTCGATAAAAAATATTTAGAATGTATTAACCAAACCCATTTATAAATAGGAACAATTACATTTTCTAATACATTTTTAGAAATAATTACATTAATAGTACACTCATAAAATATTTATAAATTAGTGTATATGCAATATTTTATTTATAAAATTAGTGCATTCTTATCCTTTTAATTTAGTTGAGTGTTTTAATAAGTTGCAATTTAATAATTATTTACACCGTTCTAGCCTTCTGTTCTTGTTCCTTAATTAGCCTATCATACTCTTATCTCTCTCTCTAAAAAATATCCAATTACAAACTCTTCAAAAATCCTGCTCCTTAAGAACTTTGATCCCTCCACCATTGAAGATCTCATGAGACTTTTCGAGATCGAGTCCTACAAAGCCTAGGCGGCCATGGAGCTCGAACACGAAACGCAAGTGCAGGAAGCTGAATCCGCCATTGGAGAAGCGGAGGAGTACCTCAAGAACCCAACTCAAAAATGATGGAACACTTTGTAGTTATAAGAACACAGAAAACAGAGTATTAAATAACTTCTTCAGTGGTATCTTTGGATTGTGAGACATTACAATGGTCTCATGATTATCTTTATCATGAATGACAATATTTGCAATCATAAGGCGGATACCAAGTAGGTCCACCATGCAAGCATAGTGCTACATCCGTGATGACATCCCAAGTGTCTAGTTCTACCAAGTAGGTCCACCATGCAAGCATAATCTCGGAGAGAGAAGTATGCTAAAAGACAGGCTTTGTTTGATAATTTTTTTAAAGTGCAGTTGGTAGCCAAATATTTATAGTAAGGTTACCAATTTAGTATTATTAGGTTACTAATTTTTTTGAATATGATGTAGTTGGTAGTCAAACCTTTATACCAAGGTAACCAAACATTTATACTAAGGTAACCAATCTACCTCCACACCTGCAGTATGAATTGGTTACCTTGGTCTGAAAGTTTGGCAACCAACTGCTTGAAGGTTTGGCTACCAACTGCATCACATCCAAAATAAATTGGTAACTTAATAAAATTGAATTGGTTACCTTGGTATGAATGTATAGCTACCCACTACTTGAAGGTTTGGCTAGCCTCACCCAAATCTACCCAATCAAATTCCTTCTTTTTATTTTCCATTCCAAACCTTTTCACAATTTTCTTATCTCCCCTCCATATCCCATCCCTCAAACTTTTCAAACACTACCACTTCACTCCCAATCTCTATCACAAACTGCCAAATAACAAAACACCCTTTATCCCTTTATCTCATGGGCCTCATGGCCACCAGCTCCCTCCAATCTCTCCACCACCACACCTCCCTCCCACAGCGGTGCCATCCAACAGACTGTCATCCCACTACTCTCTCCTCGAACTCCCTCTTCCTCAAATCCAACAACCCCACCATTTCTCTTTCCTCAAATCCCTTCCCCACCACCCCATTCTCTCTCTCCTCCACCACCTCCACCACTCTTGGCCTCCACCTCCCAACCCACCACCACCTTCGACCTCCTGCAAACCCATCTCGCTGCCCAAAACTTCCGGCAAGCCTGTAAGACCCCAACTTTTATAAATAAAGATGAATTTTCTATAAATATCATTTTTGAATATTATGGAGTTAATTTGATATAATGTTATAGTTGTGGGTAATATTTATAAATTTTGCAAAGTAAGCAAGTTGTTTTAAAATATTCGTTTGGTCGGGGAATATTCTTTTTGTCGGGGAATATTCGTACGACGGCACAATCATTGGTGGACCCCACAACGAAATTATTGTCGGATTGAGAAAACGACAAAAATAGTTTATTAAAAATAACGGCAGAAGTTTTACCATTGTTACTGTTGAACTACTCGGTAGTAAAAGTACAGTAATACGTGTGGTTGCATAGTAGCACACGGTATTGATTATTAATGCTTATGTGAGAAGTCACTCAGTTTGATTCAATTATTGTCAGTTAATAATATGAATTATTTAGCGATAATGACGTTTTGTTTTATTCGTATTATTAACATAATAAAACAGAAACATCTTTTTATATAAAACAGAATACTTTATTAAAGTTATTCTATAAATAGAATATATTATATTTTATTTAAAAGATTTTTCTTTAAATATGGACCGTCAGATTAAAGTAATCAATCTGGATCGTTCATGGATTAGTTACTATGCATTCTATTTTTCTATAAATAGCAGCTCATTCCTTCATTATTTCTTACGAATTCACTGAACTCTAGAGAGAGAAACTATAGAGAGAAACTATAGAGAGAGAAGAAGAGTATTCTGCTACTTAACTACTTCCTTATTTCAGCTCTTCTTTAAAACGGTAAGGGGTGTTATTCTTTCTTATTCATGAAGAGAACTGTTATTATTCTATTTCTTATTATTCTGTTAGAATAACCTGTATACGCGGTATACCCTATACTTGGCGACATTCTCCTATTATTCTGTTGGAACATCCTGTCTGTGTGTTTTATACCGGACCTGGTTCCGTTTTTATTATTATTCTGTTGGAACATCCTGTCTGTGTGTTTTACACCGGACCTGGTTCCGTCTTGTTATTATTCTGTTGGAACATCCTGTCTGTGTGTTTACACCGGACCTGGTTCCATTATTTATTATTCTGTCGGAATATTCTGTCTGTGCTTTTACGCCGGACCTGGTTCCATTATTTATTATTCTGTCGGAATATCCTGTCTGTGCGTTTACGCCGGACCTGGTTCCATTATTTATTATTCTGTTGGAATAACCTGTCTGTGCGGTCTATCGCATGTATGGTGATTTCTTTTGTTATTCCATTCTTTATTATACTCAGTTGGTTAAGTTTTGACTTCTATACTCCATGAAATTTGTGGAATATCCTTGATAATTACGTTTCATCCAGTATCTTTTCATGAAAATATTCTCCTGATCATTCTTGAATTTTACTCCACAAAGCAGTATCATGTTGACAATTTGGACGTTGTTAATTCTTGGATAAATTAATTCTTGAACTTGTTTTATTGAATTCTTATATCATTGTCATCATCCTCATGTTTATATTCTGTTGAAAGTCATCTGTGGCCTGTAGTGCATAGATGGACTTGGTATGATTATGACCAGGGATTATTCGGTATAATCATGACCGTAATGTTACAAATGATGTGATAAAAGTCCTCATTGGCCCGTAGTGCATTGATGGACAGTTGTTGGCATGATCATGACCATTAATGAATATACGAATATCCTTGGCCGTAGTGCAGGGGTGATTCGATGATGTGGATTATTTTATTAAGCTGAGTCTCAGCGATCACAGTGTTGGAAAATCTTTTAAATCATAAAAGATAGTAGAGTTTATTTTCTACTTGATGGATTGCTTGTTCCGCTGCAGTTAAACTTGATGTCTATTATATTTTATCAGTTTAACATTGTTGAAGGCTAATGATAATTTATTCTGCATTATCTTAGTCATAATATTTCTTACTGGGCTAGTTGAGCTCACCCTTTCTTTCACTGTTCTCTTCAGGAAATGAGAACGTAGCTGGGACAAGTCGGGGAACGGAGTGATGGTCCGAATGATAGTATTAGTTAGTAGTCCTCACTATTCTATGTAATGGTGTGTTAATAAATGTAACGAGGACTCCTTTTGAGTATGAATACTCTCTAGAAGATAATATTTGTATTCAAACTCACAGTTTATGTTTTGTCGTATTGTACACGATAGTTGTATTAGTAAGTTATATTTGTATTCTGTACTATGTATCTGACGACCCAAGATGGGTGATGTATACCTAATTTTGGGGGCGTCACAAAGCCGATGAAGAAACCCATCGCATCCTCATTGCCCTCGCCGGCGCCGGCGCCGTCAAGCGCGGCTAAACAATAGACGAGCTTTGGAAACAACACAGTAACAACAAATTCGGGTACAATGTCCAGAAAAATTATGGAACAAAGTGAACAGTGGAGTATTTTTCCCCTTAAATTAAGGATTTTCTATTTTTGTTGGGTTAGATAATATGACGTGTATTGTACTATTCTTGATATTATTATATATTATTGCACTGTTATTATAATTATTTGATTAATGCACTATTCTTATAATTATTTATATTTTATTGCACTATTATTATAAATATGTAAAGTTTATTAACCAAACCCATTTAATATGGACTGTCCAAAGTTCAAACTGTAAATGGGCAGTAGCTGATATCCAGTGCAAAACTTGAACTCATTTTTTTACCAATTTGACTCAATATTCTCTCTCGCTCTCTCTTATTTTTTCTGCCTGCAGGCTGTCTTTCCATTTGTAATGGCAGCAACTACTGCCTTCAGGTTTTTCCTTATAGCTCCATTTCTAGCAATAGTTATCCTCGGATCCTTCTACCAATCATCTTCTTACGGCGTCTCTGGTCACAATCTCAGAACGATCTCGTCAGGTGGCGCTAGTGGTGGTCAGACACACCGGAATCTGTTAGCTGCTACTGCTGCTCAGAGGAAACCCGATCAGCACCTCCCAAGCTGCGGTGAACTGGCGGGAAAGTTGCCGTGCTTGAAGAATTCCAGATGCCGGTGGTGCCGAAGCGAGGCACTCGATGATATGTGCTTTTCTAAGTCTGAAGCTTTTCGATTGCCCTCTCAGGTCTTCTCTTGTGATTGATCTCTTTCTCTCTAGTTCACTGATTGGAACATGTGTTGTAATTTTAATGGAGATTTGTGGATTGAAGCATTGGGAGCAATCTGTTCTTTTGTTGATTAATTTTATGTGGTTTGGATTGGAAATGAGATGCTTCTGGTTTAATTTCGAATTGCAACTTTAAATTTTAGGAACTGGGAAAATAGCTTTTGTTTGTTAGTGCGGATCAGTGCTCTTGTGATTATCATTTGGGTTATTTTATTCATTTTGTTTTTTGAAATTTTTGTTGCATAAAATTTATCATTTTCTGGTTCCAAATAAGACATCTGATCTACTGGCATGTATACAGATTTAGATACACACATACATATATCTGCTGGGTTTCTTCATATCCGTTTTATCAAAATTGATCGCAATCTTTTTCCATCTCCCCTTATTGACAAACACACACACACACACACACACACACACACACATATATACTAACGTACATATATGTATAAATGAGTGCTAAAAAATGATCATTTGCTTTACTTCATGGTTTTCGACTTTTCGTAAATCAAAGGATGTGATCCCAGGACAGATTTATGGATCACGCATGTCTGGAGAGAGGAGTAATGCTTTGATTTTCTCCCATGAGTAAAGGAATAAGATGGAGAACGTCTGGTCATGACTATCATCTATGTGCCACATGGATCTTCATTGAATGGTAGTATTTCTGCTAGCTTGCTGGAAAGGCTGCATTGCTGAGTTAGTGCCATACTTACGAAAGTTTTAAAGTTTTTTCATAGGTATCATGTTGAGTTTTTTGAACTATACTATAGTTCTTGAAAAAATATATCGGAAATTATTAGCTGCATCCTGTCTTTTATAGGAGGCTGAAGCTATTGAATTTATGTTCTTGTCTGATGAGTTGGGTGAGTTTTGATTCGAAAGTGATATAATTATGAATGCTTTCAGTTTTCCTTATTGGTAGTTTAGATATCTGTAGATTCTCTGTTGTGTAAGGTGTCACTTAAGTCATGGTATGGAGTTATCAGGTACAACTGTTTCTCTATTCCTTAGTGAAGCTCCAACAGAAACAGGGTGCTCTGTATTTATTCAAAGCTGGTAAGCGTCTTTCATCACCTTATGAAGTGGAATATGCCACATGTGTGTGTGGAGGTGTGTATGCATTTATGTATAAAAATAAATAAAGAAGAAGAAAAAGGAGGAGCTGAAAGGGAGTAGTGTTATGTGGGTAATGAATCATAAAGCAAATTTCCTATGTTGTCAAGGAGAAGGGAAAGGGATTGGTGTTCTGTAATTGACCTGCCCAGTAAGTCTACTATCATATAAAACCACTCACATACATATTTTGATGGGCCACGTGCAGAGCAAGTCACGTGGGCCATCAAAACATACATGTGAGTGTATGTGAGCGGTTTGACGTGACAATAGACTTATTTTATTTTTCCGGGTACTGACATGTATAGGTTCTTGTTGAGGAGAGTTGCAGCTAGTGGAACTTATGTTACGTTTGAATTGAAGAGATGAAATAGAGGAAAAACTAATGTGAAAAGTAGTGTATTTGGTGATTATTTTGGCAGATAAATCATTGCAATGGAATGAAAATTCATTCCATCCTTTTGATTTTCATTTTATGTTGGAGGTGTTGGAATGAAATTTATACAAATGGAATGTACGACAATCAACCAAACATACACTTGAAATGCTAAAAAATATTCATTCCTTCCTCCATGCTAGTTCTTCAATCCAGATGTAGCATTAGCGGTAAGACCTGTTTAGGACATGCGACGTTAAATGCTTTGTTTGTATATTAGACAACTTGGATTTGCTGTCTGTGTTAAACACTCAAAAAGAGCCGTATGGTGGTAAATTAACAGTGTTAATAAATATCTAATAACTAACCGATATATTATTTTATGAACTTTATATCAATTTAAAAATTTTAAAAATGTGCATCTCAATTGTAATAAAAAAGAAAAATGTATTTCTAATTTTAAAAAGGAGAAAGTAATAAACAAACAATCTTGCTCCTGCAATACTTGCTCTACTGTGCTTCTCTTATGGCATGTTTGGTTTGGGGCAATGGAATGAGCATTTCAAGAGGAATAGTCATTCTTATGCTTGGTTACTTAAAAGAGGAGGAAATGAACATTCCAAGAAATGTTTTATTACATCAGGATAGGTATAGATTGACCATTTCATTACAATCGGCAAATTTTAAAAAAAATCTCGATCGATCAAAATCGCGTAACTTCTCATTCCAACCAAACATATGAATAAGAATGCTCATTTCATTCTTGTTCTCATTTCCATTTCAATATTGTAACCAAACAAACTGTTTTGATATTTCTTAATGCAGATTGGGAACTTGCTGGATTTGCCATCGGATCTACAGTTTTGACTAGCGTGATATTACAGAGGCCTGACTAATGTATGTTTAACAGGCCAATTTCTGGAGCAACCATGAATCCAGCAAGTAGTTTGGGGCCTGCAATTGTTGCAAGTAAATATAAGGGATTATGAATATAAAATTAGGCCCAATATCTGGGGCCATAGTCCTTGAGAGAAATCACAAAGAGTGGACCTTTCCTTAGAAGCCTAGGCCACAACTAATCTACTTATTAGAAATATACTCACCCAGTTTCAAAATAAAAAAAAATATACATATTGACTTTTTATTTTTTAAGTTAACTGGGAAAGATTAAAGATTCAAATATATTACTTCTTTCATTCTAAAATATAAAGTTCACAAGTCAACTTAAAACATTTGCAAGTTAAAAATTGACATGAATTTCTTGTACTTCATCCAACTCAACTTTATTTGTTTCGCCACGCAAAAAGAGTAGCATGAAACCAGCAAATAGTTCCACTATAGAGTACCAACCTGTGATACTTGGGCTCATCAAACTATGGCTCTCATATTGCTTGCAGTGAAATTGTATGATTTATTTCACATCAATTCATACCAATACATCACCACATACCTATGTAGATTGACCCAACAAATATATTGGTCATTACTCAAAAGGTTAACTTATTATGTTGAGACTTTCACCGTACGTATCAACCCTTCTACACTCTAAAAAATTTTCGATGCGAGATTCACGTGAAATCCCAACATTTTCTTGTTTCTAAAATTTTGTTGTAGTTTTGCAAAAAAAAAAAAAAAAAAAAGTTTCTTGCAGTTAAAAACAGAATATGATAATGATATCAATAATTAAGATAAGAATTTATTGAGATCAGATGAAAGGATATGTGCAGTGTTTGTGATGTTTAAATAAAGCTTTCATATTTCCAAAATTGCTCTCTAATTAAAACACAACAATCTGAATATCACATATTATCCTTCTAACAAAATTTATCCCAACATAACATAAATATTTTGCTCTTTTTTTCTTTTCCTTTTTTGGCAACTCACAAGCAAAAGATGAGAAAATTATTGAAGCTATAAACTCATACACATAATGTTACCAACAATCTATAGGTTCAATGATACATCTCTCACTTGCAAATGCGTGCAATTGTTTATTTTATTTCTTTGGTAAAGCAGAGGGACGCGTATTAATTAATAGTCTTTTTGTTCCACAAAAACTAGTTTAATTTGACTTTTTCAATTAAATTGACTATTTTTATAATCAAAATTTATACTATTTTATTATAATTATAGGTGGAGAAACTATGTCGAATAATTTAACCTCTCATGATTTTCATAAGTTTAAAAATATAAATAAATATTTTAAATTTTAAAAATTGATAATTTAACTAAAAAATCAAACTAAGTCAAAAAAACTTAGGGACGGAGAGAGTATCTCTCAAGTCTACCCTGCACTTATATGAGCACATAAGATATGACATAAGAGATTACAAACACACACACACACACTTTATATATATATATATATATATATATATATATATATATATATATATATATATATATATATATTCTCCATAATTTAAATACAAGAAATCAAAAGTCTATAAAAAGAAACATTTTGTTTTTTTTTTAATACAAAAAATCTCCCGTTCTAGAAGTAGACAATTCAACAAAATAACATAAAAAGTAAGATCAAAGTGATTAGTGGAATAAGTACTTATTAACTTCCAAAATGCAAATCATAAGTGGAGCCACATTCATTTCATTATTACTTAGTATAATCCATCCATATATGTGGGGAGAGAATAATTTTTCTCTCTCTCTCGTGAAAGAAAGGAAGAAAAACAAGGCACCTATATATATATATATATATATATATATATATATATATATATATATATATATATATATATACACGATTCCCTTCTCTAGCGAACTTTAAACATTCAAACAAAAACCAACTGACTATAACGACGATTTTTTATGTCGTTATAGCATATAAAGCCAATAACATAATTATGGCGACGGTTCGAACCGTTGCTAAAATTCAAAAAATATTCGCTATATCCAGTTCATTTTTTAAGATTCGCTAGAGAAAGTTTTGATATATATATATATATATATATATATATATATATATATATATATATTATCACGAGGGTCATTGCTTGTCTGCCTGCCACTAAATTAAGATAAAAAAACAAAACAAAAAAGCAGCAGCCACCAATCCAGAATTAGATTTATCCATCTTAATTTCCCCATGAATCATGGGAGAAATACCAGTCCCTTTATTAATTCCTCATAGATCATGTGTTCCTTTTTCTTTACTTTTCCCTTCTTATATATAATTACTACTTACAAGTAGTACAAGTCAAATATAATGTACTACTACTTTTTAATAAATAATTAGTGATATATATATATCGGTGTGACACTCGTACTAATCATGGGGATATATATAGGAGAATTGTTCAATATGACCATATCATATACTCCTATATAATATAGTAATAAAAGTCGACATTTTGTTGGGATATAAATCTAATTAATTTCAGTTGTAGTATTCATTAATTATTGGGAGAAGTACGTAGTGGTTCTTTTTTGACTTGTTACTGCAGGCGCGTTGAATTTATAGATAGCTGCATGCATGCGCATTGAGAAGTTCAACCATATATATAGAGTAATAATATTATTACTATTACATAAAAAAAAATTCATATACATACACGTATATATTTATAGACTTCTACAATATGCATGTATATATATAAATATTATGTGAACATTTTTTATATAATATTACTAACATTTTTATATATAATTTGAGTTTTTGGGTCGGTTTCTTTTGGGTGGGTGCTTCAAACATTATTAGTAATTAATTAATTAATTTCTCTCCTTTTTGTGGACTCATTAATTATCTGTGTATATAGTTAGTTTCTGTAGAATCAGTTAGTTTGATTATGGTAAATTTTTTATAATCCTACATTATATTCCTACCCAATTACTCCACTAATTTAGTTGTAGGTTGGGGTAGTAGTAGTATTTATTACTATAATCCTCCGGTCCGGAGTCAACTGAACAATGAATTACTTTCACTAACAAGTTTCAACTTTCAAATCTCTACACCAACTAACTTGGCATCCTAGGCCTATATCCTTCAACTTGACCCTCGTCCTTTTCTTTTGATGGCACCCAGTCTTAAATCCTCCTATGTACTGCATATACATTAATAATTGTATCTATAAATTATTTTAATTCCGATCCATATATGTATATATACAATTATATTTGTATGACAGAGGAATGAGATCATTTTGAGGTATACATACATGATAGCAATTAGTATATATCAAGATTTTCACATGGATATTTTCCAATCTCATCGACCCCAGATCATTAACGACACTCATATAAAGTCCAAATGCAATACAGTTAATAACTTAAATTTTATGGATATTATATACTCCCTCCGTCCCTATTTAAATGACGTTTTAGAGTTTTTCCTTTGTCCCTAATTAATTGACGTTTGTTCAAATCTAAGAGAATTAATGACAATTTTTTCAAAATTACCCTTCATTATTCTTCCTACTTTTTGGATACTTTAAACTCTCTCCCTCTCATTTTTCCAACAAAACTCTTATTATCCCAACAAAACTCTCATTATCCCAACAAAAGATTTAAGGATATTATAGACAATTAAGTACTATATTTAATGATTTTTAATCATTATCTTAATGTTTGTACCTATCTCTAAAACGTTATTTAAATAGGGACGGAGGGAGTATATGTCTATGATCCGTCTATGCATGCATGGCCCCTTGAGAACCCATTTTTCGTAGGATTCCCCCAGTCATAATTTGAAGGCCTCCTGGCTAGCAGACCACATATATATATCAAACTTCAACTTTGACCATTATGTACTTCTTAGAATCATACTTCTTCAAATTTCAACTAACTATATACATTTAATTAACAACTCTTTCATGTGATATGTTGACTTTATTGTTAGTTAGGGTGGTCAGTTGGGGTGGATGTGCCGTGCCGCTTGTCAAGACCTGGCATTCAGCAAAAACAAAATAAGCGTTTGGTTGCCATGCTTAAATGATTAAATATTTGGGTTTTGTTATACTTTCAGATAAATTTTTGCAATTTTTATTAGAATTAGATACAATACTATACTATATAGATATATAAGTACAAATGTATGGATAATTTATTAATTTATTTACTCGTAATAAAAGTTAACATTTATTAATAAATTTGTACTCAGACTAATATAATGATCAATATAGGGTGATATATACTTACAGTCAACTAATTGGTTGACAATATGAGTGAGTACTAGAATTTGATATAATTTCTGACCGGCTTAATTAGCGGATATATATAATGCAGTAATGATGAAATAGATGTCATTCACACACACACACATATATGCATGCACGGTCCTGATTAAGTGCATACTCTTTATCTTACTCACCCGTGTTCACCCCCCTTTAGGCGACGATTTTGGTCATACAACCGTCGTCAATACTTTTAGCGACGCTATATGTTGTCCGTCGTTAAAAGTATAGACGACGGTTGTATGACTAAAACCGTCGCCTAAAGGAGGGTGAACACGGGTGAGTAAGATAAGGGGTATACACTTAATCCTTGCTCTATATATATATATATATATATATATATATATATATATATATATATATATATATATATATATATATATATATATATACGGTCCGTCTCTAAAGCGAACTTTAAAGAGCGAACCAAAGACGAACCGTCGTCTTTGGTGTCTATTGCGACTGTTCGATCCATCGCCATAGTCATGTAGTCTTTGGCGACGGGTCGAACCGTCGCCATAGACATCAAAGACGACGGTTCGTCTTTAGTTTACTTTATATATATATATATATATATATATATATATATATATATATATATATATACACACACACATACATGAAACCATGCACCATTGAATCCTGTATGTATTTCCTAGGGTTTATTCTTGGACATGCATGCTCATTGGTATATATGTTTGATCTTAATTAAGTATATTCCTTAAACAAACATAGTCTAGAAGAAAATGAATTTTATTAAATTATAGGAGTATCTAATATATCGTTGACAACTTAAAAACAACTTACCCACATAGATGTCTCCGAAAAAACTACACCTAATCAAGCTGGATATATATAGTTTCATTTTAAGATCAAACCAAGGGATATTTTAATGCCTGTAATCTGTGGTTGAAGTAGAGAATAACGGCCTTGTTGCCGGAATGTAACATACATGCATATATATATATATATATATATATATATATATATATATATATATATATATATATATATATAAAATTAAAAAGAGGTTACACAGATGGTTGGTTCTTAGCTGAATTAATTCATTTTTAAGGATACCATTACATTTAAGTATATATAATAAATTTTTATAATCAAATCAAGTATCCCAGTACGTTAAAAAACACATTAACACTGAGAAAATTACAATACTAACTTGCATGAAAGGTGAAAATAAAGTTCATATAAAGGTGATAATGAGCTACTATGATCATATGCTAAGACGTGACTTATTTAATTAATTAATCGTAAGATGTTGTTATGAGACATATTTTCCAATGTTTATAACTTTTGGAGGAAAGATTCCTTATGAGCAGTACAGTGGAGTATATAGGAATAAATAATGCTACTGTATCAAATAATGATGGCTCACGTAATTCTCGTATACACATGTATATTTATGGGTCTACATGTTAGATGGATGCACAGTATGCATATAAATATTATGTGAGTTTTTTTTATGTTATAGTAATATTGTTAAAAATAAATTGAACTGCTAGAGCTTAAAATTAATTGCAATAAGACTTTAGTAGCAGTAGTATACTTATATTATTTCTGTATTTCCGGTGGGTTGTTGAAATCGGCCTTCATTAATGCTCCATATTTTGTTGTCAAAATAGGAGTAACTCACTTGTGTATATATATATATACACGGTCCGGATCTTAAGCTCACTCCTTATCTAGTTCACTTTGTTCATCTCTTTTTAACGATGGACCGAACGACGATTCAGTCCGTCGTTATATATTCGATATGTCGTTATATATTGTCCGTCGCTATATGTCGTCCGTCGCTAAAAGCTAAGACGACAGTTCTATATATAGCGACGGACCGAATCGTCGCTCGGTCCATCGTTAAAGGGGGTGAGCAAGGTGAGCTAGATAAGGGGTGAGCTTAAAATCCGGACCGTATATATATGTAGAGTCCGGATCTTAAGCTCGCCCCTTATCCAACTAACCCGAGTTCATCCTCCTTTAGTGACGGATCCGGTGACGGTTCGGTCATACAACCGTCGTCTTACTTTTAGCGACGGACAACATATAGCGTCACTAAAAGTATAGACGACGGTTATATGACCGAACCGTCGCCGGGTCCGTCGCTAAAGGGGGGTGAGTTCGGGTGAGTTGAATAAGGGGTGAGCTTAAGATCCGGACCGAATAATATTAATATAGAAAAAAAAAAACAAAAGTATCATTAACAAAATGTCTTTACCACAATCAGGTAGGATTCCGTTAGAATTAAGTTTATTTTTTTATAAGTTGGTCAATTAGCTAATAGAATGCTGACACACATAAAATCTCGTCTGCGTGTCAACACTCTATTAATCAATTGATTAACTTATTTAAAAATAAACTTCATGTTAATCACTTCCAATCAATCAGTTGATTGTGATAGCAATAATCCCTATCATTAAGGCATAAATACATATAATAGCACAATAATAGTAATAATACCGTGAAATAAGTAATACTAGTCCTGGAAGTCAAATGCTGTCATCTCAATGTGAAAAGTTCAAAAATTCCTCCAACTCCCTATACAGGATTTATCAGAATCAATCCAGCCTTTCGTTTACTGGGGTCAAATTTTAAATAAAACATAAAAATATAATACAATAAATTATGAAATTAAACATTAAATTTTAAAATTGAGAAGATACCATCTATTTTTGGATTTCTTGAAATGCGTATATAAATAGGACATGCTCTACTGATTTAATCCTCACTTCATACTTAAAAATCATCTTTTTTTCCTCTTATTCTCTCTCTCTCTCTTATGGCAGAGATAAGTAGTAATGGCAACCATGGAGTAGTCTCTGTGACTGTAAAAGATGCTAACAATATGAATCACAACCCTAAACCCAGTACCGAAGAACCCTCTGACTCAGGCGGTTTAATCACTCTTCCTTTTTTGCAGAAGGTATGAGGTTTTTTTCTAATCCCATTTCTTTTGTTGTAATTTTTCATTAAAACCTGAAAGTGCCAAAAGTTTTGGATTCCTTCTTTCTTTCTTTCTGGGAATTCTGTTTTTCCCCCATTAATTACTACGAAGCAACTTCAATCTAGTTAATATTCATAAATGTTCATCTGGCCGGATTATTTGAATGGATACAGAAGAGACAATAGTTGCCTTTTAAAAAGTTTTTCCTAATAGAACAAAGAGCAGATCGAGCCTAGAAAAGATAACTACAGCTACTACTACTTTGGAATCATATGTAAATAATTGTTTATATACTAATGATTAATGAATAATATATATACAGGTGATCGCAGAGATGTTAGGTACGTATTTTTTAATATTCGCCGGAGATTGCGCGGTGACGGTTAACTTGGCGGAGAACAAGGTGGTAACACTTCCCGGGGTTGCAATTGTATGGGGACTGGCGGTCATGGTTATGGTTTATGCAGTTGGCCATATTTCCGGTGCCCATTTTAACCCTGCTGTTACAATTGCTTTTGCCACTTGTAAGAGATTTCCATGGAAAGAGGTAAAATGATTTCTTGAAATGAAAGAAAGGCTCTGTTAGTTTAAGATTAGATGGATATTTGAGTTGAATTTTTCTTAACCTAATTAGGTACCAGTTTATATCTCGGCTCAAGTCGTCGGAGCAACCCTAGCTAGCGGAACCCTCCGGCTAATATTCAACGGGAAGCAAGATCGTTTTCCGGGCACCCTCCCGTCGGGCACGGACCTTCAGTCCTTGGTGTTGGAATTTGTAATCACATTCTACCTCATGTTTGTCATATCCGGTGTCGCCACCGACAACAGAGCAGTAAGTGATTACTTCTTTAATCTACATTTATTTGTAAAGACGACAAGTATTACATGACTATCAGTATACAGACTATTTTATCTCATATAATATAGAATATTATTTGAACTCCTAGCCTACGTTATCTCATAATATCCATTGGTACTTATTTAATATAATACGTAAAGGTTTTTGAAAGCTAATTCATTGGCTTGTTTTCCAGCTAAATCGTGTTCATATCATTCTTCTTATTACTAAATTGTTATTATATTCTCTAATGAGGCTTATATGAGTCATGATATTTAATTATATAATTAATTAATATTAAGACAATGACTTCTTTGAAGCCTTTATATTTTTGTCTGTATTGACAAAGACGTGGACCCTTAATTAATTTCATCATCTTCCTGTTTTAATTGCTAAATTGCAGATTGGTGAACTTGCTGGGCTTGCCGTTGGAGCTACCGTTTTGGTTAACGTGATGATTGCAGGGTATGAATTAATGCAATTTTCAATACTCCCTCCATTTCTACATGTAGATCATTTTAGACTTTTTTTTTTATTCTTAATTATTTGTCGTTTGTGGTTATCTAGGAGAATTGATTATTATTTTTTCCAAATTGTCCCTTATTACTCAACCTAATCTTTTGATCCATATTTATGAGATAACTGAGGTAAAGGGTATTATAGACAATTGAGATTATAGTTAATGCTTTTCAATCATTTCCTTAATTCTTGTGCACATGTCTAAAACGACCTATATTAAGGAACGGAAGGAGCAGTATTTTTCATCAAAATTTAATGACATCGCCCTCTATATCCCTCTCACTGAAAGCTTAGCAGAAATTAGAGGCCAGTATGGTTATATCCTCCTAACAAAAATCAAATGAACAAGTCTTTTCTAAACCATATAACAAATTAGGTCCAGAATTAAACCAATATTGTCGTGTCACGATATCTATTTATGCAATCGTCACCGTGTGAAAGTCTCTCACGTGCATGAAGTTCATAACATAGAGGTTTCGCTGAAACATAAATTCTTCTTTGTTTCGAAAAAGAATATCATAGATTTAATACACGTAGAACTTCTTGTAAATTCAGGGGCCTGACTTGCGTGTTGTTTGGCAGGCCAATTTCAGGGGCATCCATGAATCCAGCAAGGAGTTTGGGGCCAGCAATTGTGGCAAGCAAATACAAGGGGATATGGATTTACATGTTAGCTCCAATATCTGGGGCCATAGCAGGTGCCTGGGTCTACAATATTATTAGATTCACAAACAAGCCCTTGCGCGAAATCACCAAGAGTGCCTCTTTCCTCAGAAGCTCAGGCCGTAACTGATCTACCTAATAGACAAGAGATTATGCTGTGTTCGCCTAATATGTAGTAAAACTCCTATGAAATAATAAATACATGTAAAGTAGAATACAATAACCTTTTAGTTTGGAATTCGTTATTTCTAATATGGAAATATACCCAAGTAGCTAAACTTGCAGGAATCGATATGTATAAATTAAGAAGGAACATGGCACAAAAAAAGCATAAGCATACGGCGATTCTCGGCAAAACTAATGATTTGGCCACCGAAGTTGACACGATTTATTGAATATCTGATTGAACTTTTAATTTTTTAAATTAACTAACTGAACTAATTAAAATTGTTAAATTGGGTCATTATGTCAAATCTGGTTAACGGCTGTCAAATTAGTTCAAGATTTTTCATACGTGGAAGCAAAAAAATAAATAAAAAATGAGGTGGCCAATCAGCAACAATGACATGGAAATAAAAATAGAAAATTTATTTTTCGACTCATTTTTAACATTTTAAAGTTTTAAAAATGACAAAAACATAATAAAACACAATAAAAACTAATAAAAATAAAATATTTTTTCATTCATTAAATTAAATTTATTTATCAAGATAAATCAAATCTTAATCAATTAAAAAGCCAAACATATTTTCCTTTAAAAAAAAGACAACATTAAAAGTAAAAAAATCAAAAACATATGTATTTGAGTATACAGATGATGGAGAAATTGGCCATAAAGTGAAATTAAAGATGCGAGAAAATACCATTAATTTTATGAAATGAAAATACCATTAAAATTTCCGGATACATGCCCAATAGATACATCCAATCAAGTATTCAAAGATTCAATAACAGAGATAATTAGTTCTGCAAAACAAGTTTAAACTTGTCAACTTGTAGAATTTGAAGAGAGAGCCGTAATAGAGCAAAAAAGATTTGAAAATTTCATAATTCGAAGTCATATATTCAGATTGACAATAGTATTCAGTTCAAACAACGGTATAAGGGCAATAAAATAATCAAATCGAATGATTTTCAAAAAGAGAGAATAAAGAAAACATCGAACAGCTTAAAAAATAGCATCAAATAACTAAAATAAAAATATAAGTCAGCAAATCAGATCTGGTAAAATCAAGAACAGAAACTGTGAGATGGATTTTTTCAAATTTATGGAATGTACCGTGCGTTAGAATGAAGGAGGATCGCGATCCGAAAAATCGTTTTCAGATCTGTTATTCGAATGAAGGAGGATCGCGAATGAAGGAGAATCGTTTTCAGATCTGTTTTAGTTGAAGAAGAGAAGAAAGATGTTTTGATTTTTTTGTTTTTGTTTTATTTTATTATGTTTGTCATTTTTAAAACTTTAAAATGTTAATTTTTTTATTTTTTTAAAACTTTAAAATGTAAAAAGAAGGCTTATTTATTTTTTTGCCACGTGTACTTTTTTTATTTTTTGTATATTTTTTTCAGAGCCACGTAGATAAAATTTTAACGTCTGTCTACTTTTTTTAACGAAGTGACCCAATTTGAAAATAATAATTAGTTCAGTGAGTTAATTTGAAAAATTAAAAGTTCAATCAGGTATTCAGTAAAACGTGCAAACTTCGGTGACCAAATCATTAGTTTTGCCGGCGATTTTCTCTTTCTTTTCTTATAAAGGTTGGGCATATGGTTTTATGGGTCATGGCACCAAACAAAGAAGTTCAATCGAATTGGCACATTATCATTGATAGAAACTTTTCAACTATTGCAACATTAGATCCTTTTCCGAAATTACAATTAGCTCTACAAATTGACTTAGAAAGTAAAAGTATTTACAATAGCATGCATCATAGGACGATGAGTATAGCTCTCTGGGTCAGCAAATACCAACATTAATGAGTACACCATATGGAGAAAGACTCATGGCCAGCTGCCACAACAAATCCACCAGCCACTCGCATTAAGTTTGACTCCCTGGTTTCATATCAAAATGAACTGTCCTTAGCTGTGAACACATTTAAGCCTGTTTAGCTGAAGAACTAAAGTATACTAGAGCATATGGAACTCAAATAAATGCATAAATATCCAAATTGCAATAATACCGACATGATAATTTGGAATACCAGAGTTGTTATCAGTGAAGTAATGTGAGCGCCAAAACAAGCATTATAATAATGAATAGAGTTTAAAAGTGATTTTCTTGCACATAAGAATTTGGTTCACACTCTCACTATGGCTACAAATTCAAATTCAGCACTCGAGTGATTTTCTTACATTCTGGTTGATGTAATTGCATGTCCTGTGTTGACAATAGTTTCCTTAAAACAAAATTTAGGCAGGCTAGTCTCGTTCAGACAAGTTCCAGAAGACCTGGATGATTGTTGTGTTAAAAGCCTGTTCTTCATCGTGAGGAAGGACCATCATAACTCATATAATGACCGCCAATACAACACAAGGGTACTCGTCCTCAGACCACTAAACTGAACTGCAATGACATGCTTTGTGTTTCTAAACCTATTCCTATGAGGAAAAATGAAAAACAAAATATCTAGAAGCGGTCAAAAACCATTATTGGAGTTCAAAATAGGCCTTCTCAATCACCAATACCTCTTTTGCTATAGAAGTTATATAAAACTATTTCATATGCACAATATACTAAAACAGCACAGTGCAGTTCTTTCTTTTAGATTTTAAAAAATATTGCAGCCCTTATTTGGTGAACACTCAAACTGAATCCCTGGGGATAGCTCAACGGCAAGACATCATTACATGGGATGATGTTCAAGTCCCCTGAGACACAATTGTGTCTTACAGGAAGCTTCATTTATTTGGAGTTATTTTGGAAGCTAAAAGCCTGGATGGGTGCATCTGTACACTATCATCTCATACTGAAAATAATGGATCATAAGTTTAACAGTTAAATAACTCAAAGCATCAAGAATCTTAATTTAAATCTACTCAAGAAGTAATAATCATTTGATCAATATAACCAATAAGTAATACATGCTGAGATATACTTCTAATTATTATATGTGGGCAAATTATTACAAAGAGGTTGACATTTTGTTAGATAAGACATATGGGACATTACGGTATTGCAACATTCTGGAATACACTAAGATATTAGACTATGTTTGTTTGCAAGAATTATACTTGGAATAAAAATATTAATTTCAAGTGTTTTGTTTATTTTCAAATTTAAATTTGGAACTATTAGTCTAGGGATTATAAAATGACTAATAGTCTTGGGATTATAATTATAATTTCGAGAGTCTTGGATTATAATCCTGGGATTATAATACTTGCAAACAAACATAGCCTTAGAGTCTCAAAACATACCGACTGTTAGAATATGACGAATACAATCAGCAGAGGTAATATCACTTTCATCATCGAAGTATGCCGGCGTGCTCAGCTACCTTTGAACTGGACTCCTATTTAGGGAAGCACTAGCGTTAGTAGAACTACTCGGTCTTGCCCTTGGAAGAATTAGAGGTTTGCAACAGAGTAGAGCAAAAAGCAACTCCATTGTAAACACCGTCATGCTAAGCCATATAAATATAGTTTTCTTCCAAGACCATAAAATCCTCTTCAGCATAGGAAGTTCTGACTCCAAGCTTAGAGATGAAGCATATACTTCAGGGATACCAGCACCTGGCCGAAATTCTGCTCGTTGTTCAATTATTACCCTTAAGCAGGCAGTAGGAATATCTCTCTCAGTAAGACCTCTAAATTTTATGTTTAGTGTTTGAGTTTCTGAAGAAAAGCCGGCAAGAAGAGGAGCAATCTTAAGGAAAGTCAACAGAAGTCGGATAGGCTGGCTTCTGAATTGCAGCATAGAATGATGCCTTGAACTCGATAAGGCATAACCATTTGCAGAGAGGAGATCTACTCTGACCTTCAGAAAAGAAACAAGTGAGTGCTGAGTTACAAATTCCTTCAAAGCATATGGATTTTAACCACTAAATATCAAAAACAAGCTACAATAAATCTGCAAAGTATTAAAGTTTAGCATGTGATACTCGGAAACAGAATGAAGAACTTAACAGGACATAGAAAAAGAAATGCGAAAAAAAAAATTACTTAAGTAGACAATATACACAACAGGGTTTTCGAAGGTATCAAATTGGCAATTTGGAATTACTTCAGGCCCTTGGAGAATTGGTTCAAAGTAATTATTTATTTGTTATACAGGATCCCTAATACAATTTTTCGATATCAGTCATCATTACGGAAACTACCTAGCACAAAAAATAATTTCAGACAACACATATACAACAACTATGAATAACCCAAATGAAGTACCTGGAATATCCCAAGGTTTCTGTTGTAGTCTGACTCTGGCAACGTCAATGAAACAGTAACCTGAAGTTTGTAGTTAGCAGGTAGAACCCGCGAACCCCCAAGCTTCCCAGTTTCAATCTTTTCCCTACAGTTCATACCACAAGAGACATCTGGACAAGATATTATTGGCACAAAAGCAACCGGGCTATGCTTCGTGTAATCAAAATTCAACGTCTCCTTCATCTGAATCGGCTTCTCCACCAAGACCCTCGTAAACAAACCACCAATCAAAAATGCAGATACCAACAAACTAACCAAAACAAAACAGACATAAACTGACCACAACATTCCCCACCCGAATCGCAAACCTAGCTTAAAGATTGACTTATGTTCCTTAAACCACTCATATACCATAGGTGAAACACTCCCATATATAGCACCCCATATTCTTAGCAGTTTTGCTGCAAAATATGCTCTACAGCGCCGCATTACGTGAAATGGATCAGTCACAAACATGTACGAAGAGTAGACTAACCATATGGGAAATGTGATTAAACTGACAAATAAATTCACTTGAAAGACAATAGCTTTAATCACTAAAACAGCTAAAGAATACAGAAAATGCGAAGAGGAGTCATCCACTACGCCTACTCGAGAATCAACTGTATTTGACTCATTAGTCCTCCCACTATTCGCATCTGTTACGACAGAATTCTCTGTAATTTCTGCTTCCAAGGGATTTTTAACACTTCCAACTGCAATTGATTCATCAGGTGTTACATTATTCTCATATGTAATCACAGACTTCTTTTTAATTTCTTCTTTTAAGCGATTATTAACATTATTCAAATCCGAACTTTTACTTTCTCTCTCAATTTCCTTCAAATTCCGTAAAAATCTAAACTCTCTAGCCGAATCAACTAACCTGGTATCGCTACTGCCAAAACTTACAGAAGAACTATTATTCAAGTCCTTCAAATCGCCGCCGGAGCTGGAAATATCTTTGCGAACGTGCTGAGAGAAAGTTCGCCGGCGCCGAAGTTTGGATTTCTGCAACCCCGCGTCAGGATTGGATTCTTCAACTGGGCCGAGCTGAGAAATTGAAGAAGATTGGGAAATGGGTCGATCATTTTCATTGGAATCAGTGCAATTGTAGAAAGGGAATTCGTCCAGAGCATCGAAGAACAGGTTTTCATCGTCGTTGATGCTTGAATTGGAGTCTTCCATGGAAGATGTATAGATATATGTATATAAGAGACAACTGAATAGATGTGGGTATTGCTATGGCTAGGGTTTCGTTACATCATGATACAGAAGATTCTAAGGTGAAACGTGGAACAGATGATTTCGTAAAATCAGTTCAGAAATATACTCCAATCAGTTTTATCAGTCGGACTGTGTGGGTTTGGGATCATAAATTTGCACTAACTACCCATATAATTTCACTAACTTTCATAATAATCCCTCAAATATTAATATTTTTACAATTACCCCCTCATTTGTTAACATTATGTAAAGTTACCTCTTTCAATTTTACCGAGATCTAGCTATTGAATGGAGTATTATTTACCAACTATAAACTTAAACATTTAACTTCTTTATTTTTATTTTTATTTATTTATAACAGTGTTACCACTCAGTTTTCCTCAATTTCAACATTCATTACTAAAAGAAAATGAAAATATAAATATATAAAAATAAGAAACAAAAACATGAATTAGAAATACTTACGAAATGACGGCTAATTTTTTCCCCTTTTGTTTTGGTAGTAATAAAGACAACCATGTTGGAAGGAATGGAAATAGATGTGCTCAGCCTTCATGTAAATTGTACTCCCCCTGTTTGAGAAATCCAATTAAGTATTATTGCTTAATTTTTAATATTACTCCAAATATTAAATATAATTTTAATTTTTTTATTATTTTCTGCTCAATAAATAATATATTTTTTTCAATACAAAGATAATATAAGCAATTGATATTATATTTAATGTTATACATTTATTTCCTTAATACTTATGAACAATTCTAAAATTATGTGCGGGAGGGAGTAATTCCTTTAGCTTAGATGATTATGATTGTAATGACTTTATTTTAAATAATTAATTAGCTGTTTAGGCCTCCATTGCCCCAAAAAAGAGCTAACACCAGTCCTAGTAAAAGGCTCATTTGGTTCTTATTTTTCGGGTGCTAAAAGGCTCATTATGTTTCTTAAAGGGACAGGCTTACTTTTGGGTCCTTTACAATAATATACAATATTTAATAAGTAATTATATTATTAGTGCATTACTAAAATAATTACAAAAATAATAATCTTCTCATATTTATTTATAATATTAATGTCCTTAATTTAGAGAAACACTCATCCGCTCATTCTCTATCTCTCCCTTACCGTCTTCTCTCTCCTCCCCTTCGTCCTCCTCCTTCGCCGTCGCCGTCGCCGCCTCAACACCTTGAAGATATAGATCTTGTAAGTCGTCGTCGTCTTCTTCTTCTTCTTCTTCTTCTTCTTCTTCTTCTTCTTCTTCTTCTTCTTCGGCGGCGATCCTCTTCCTTCGGCGTCGCCGCCGCCGCCACAACACCTTGAAGTTGTAGATCTATAGATCTTGAAGATGTAGCCGCCATGGACGTCGATCTCCTCATTTTAGCTACTAGTTTATTGCTTCAACACTTCCGCTTCTTCTTCTTCTTTTTCGTCCTCCTCCTTCGCCGTCGCCGCCATGGACGCCGATCTCTTCATCCATTACCGCCACAACAGTCTAGAAATTAAAAGGAGAAGAAGATAAATTTTAGTGCAGTTGGTAGCCAAACATTTATACAAAGGTAACCATTTTAGTTTTTGTGGGTAACCAAGAGAAATTTCAGCACTGTTCGTAACCATTTTTATTTTTGTTGGTTACATTTGTATTAAGATTTGAGTACCAATTGCACTATGAAAAAAAAATCTATAATAGATTTTTTATAATTAAATGGTAACCCAATAAAACTGAATTGGTTACCTTTGTATTAAGGTTTGGCTACCAACTGCATTATGAAAAAAAAAATTACAATATATATTTTTTTTAATTAATTGGTAACTCAATAAAACTGAATTAGTTACATTTGTATAAAGTGTTGGCTACCAATTTCACTATTAAATAAAAAAATCTATATTAGATTTTTTAAAAATAAATTAGTAACATAATAACACTGTATTGGTTACTTTGGTTTGAATGTTAGCTACCAATTGTACTATGAAAAAAATAATAATGTCCATATTGTACTACCAATCCTTCTTTTCAAATTCAAGCAAACTTTGTATATACTGTAAATTAAAGCAAAAGAAATAAGGTCCATGCATTTCATTCAAACTTCAGATCTCAAATTCAAACCACCCATTTCATTCAAACTTCAGATCTCAAAATCAAATTTCTCACGTAAAAAGGAATCAACTCAATTACCTGACAATATATGAAAAAATCAAAATCAAAATTTGAGCATTAATTTATCATTATTAATCTCGGTGAATTTCTTGTTAGCCTCCTCATTTCCTTGGTTCTTATCAGGATGATACTTCAATGCAAACTTCACGTAGGCTGTCGGGGGATAGAAGGGAGGAGAGAGAAAGTGTTAAATTAAAACACTCAACTAAATTAAAGGGAAGAGCATGCACTAATTTTGTAAATAAAACTTAAAATATATTAATTGTGTAAATATTTTATGAATGCACTATTGTTATAATAATTTTTAAAAATGCAATAGAAAATGTAATTGTTCCCTTACTTTTTACATATGTTGGGGTGAAATCTTCGGCTCTAAAGTTAGGTTTATCATTTATTATGGACAGTTGGGCCCCATGTACAGCCAATTAAAATTTAAAATAACTCTTGATTATTGAACTCTATGGAGTACTCCCATATAATCCAACTTTTAATTGGTCACACCCAATTAAAGTACCGAGGCGTACTAATCAATACCTTTTATATATATATATATATACGGGGAGGATCTCCAGCGGACCAAATTAGCGGACCAATGAACGGACCAAGGCAAAAACACGCGGGTTTCAGGGCCAACCCGTGGGTCAAACCGACCCGCGCCCTGAAACCCGCGTGTTTTTGCCTTGGTCCGTTCATTGGTCCGCTTTTTTGGTCCGTTTTAGATCCTCTCCGTATATATACGGGGAGGATCTCCAGCGGACCAAATTAGCGGACCAATGAACGGACCAAGGCAAAAACACGCGGGTTTCAGGGCCAACCCGTGGGTCAAACCGACCCGCGCCCTGAAACCCGCGTGTTTTTGCCTTGGTCCGTTCATTGGTCCGCTTTTTTGGTCCGTTTTAGATCCTCTCCGTATATATACGGGGAGGATCTCCAGCGGACCAAATTAGCGGACCAAGGCAAAAACACGCGGGTTTCAGGGCCAACCCGTGGGTCAAACCGACGGGTTAACTTTTTAAATTGCATAATTAAGTGAGTTAACTTACTCAATTTAAAATTAATTAGGAGTTAACTCGCTCAATGAGATCAATCGTTCATTGCTCTTTCTCTTCTGTTTCCCTTCCTCTTCCGCTTTATTTATGAGTTTGGTTCAATCTCAATTAAACGATTGTCTATTATCTTCTTCTTCTTCTCTTCCTCCTCATCCAAAACCATATTTTTTTATATAATTCTTAATTAATTTCAATTGCTCTTCCAGTCATCCACTCGCATCCCAAATCTCTTCCTCTCTATATCTGATTTATCCTAAACTTCTTTTGTAGGACAAACGAATACGAAGTCGATTTTGGGCTTTTTAGGTGGAGCAAATCAAGAGATTGCAAACTGTGGAGTTTGGGGATCGATCGATTTTTGTTGCTGATGACGACGACATTAAGGTACCATCTCCAGTAGAACTACCAAGAGGACAGAGCAATGGCTGCTCGGAGGAACAAACTAAGACAGCGAATCATAATAAAATGTATTTTCAAGTGAAGCAAAACTTGGAAACGCCAAGGTAATATCCCTGAACATAATAGAGAAAGTAAAATCTTATTTGGTGTATTATTTATGATTTGGGAGTTCTTGGAGACGCCGACTCAGCTGTTAACTGAAGTCAGAAGTCGAGGTACAAATCTGCAATAGATCATACATATTACAAACATGGTGATTTTAATTTTTAAGTGTACTCAGCTGTTTTTTTAAATTTTACATGAACTGTTCCATTTACAGTCAATAAAATCACCATGTCTTCTACATCAGATCAAACCCCTAATTTTGAAAATCCCACAATGGTTCTCAAGAAGATTTTACCCGAGGGTGAGGGTGAGGGTGAGGGTGGTGTTGTTAGGAGAAGCATTGGACAGAATAAAATTGACAAATTATTATTTTTTTTCATCACTTTTTTTTCTCTTAAATGTGAAAATTTCTTATGGGTTTATTGGGAATTTTAGAAATTTGAGGTGGAGATAGAATTAAGACGTTTGATTGTAGTGTTCTAGACAATTTGAAGTTCAGTTAAATCATAGAGCTATAGTTCATAGACTTCTGTTTAGTTCATACCCAACAGCCATAAGAAACCCAAGCAATAGAAGAATGGTTCCATTTTACAGTCAATAAAATCATTATGTCTTCTACATCAAATCAAACCCTTAATTTTAAAAATCCCATAATAGTTTTCAAGAAGGTTTTAGCCAAGGCTCGGGCCTCAGGAGGGTGTTGGTGATGTTGTTAGTAGAAGCATCGGAAGGTATAAAATTGACATATTATTGTTTTTTTTTCATAACCTTTTTCTCTTAAATGTGAAAATTTCTTATGGGTTTATTTGTGTTTACTCTGTTTTAAAATCATGGGTTTTGTTTGACAACTTCAATTTACCTGGGTGTTGACTATATCCTTTAATGGATTATTCATTTACGTGTATTTATATATAAGTATTGATTTGGGACGAAGCTTCTATGAATCACAAATTTGTGTTTGAATCGATTGATAGAATATCCATTTTTTGAATTGGAAAAACATCACACCATTTATGAGGCATACCTCTCATTCGTTAAGATAATATCCATTTTTTGAATTCCTTGACCAACTGTTTGTAAGTCAGTTAAGAGAATATCATTGCTTTTTTTTTTTACAGAGGCAGAAGCGAGTCTTCTATGACTATTGTTGGGGTAGTACAAGAACAGGGGATGGGTTTGCCTAATTTTAAAAGTAAGAAAAAGGGCGAGCAAAAGGTTTCTAAGGAGCCCCACCAACAAGTTGTTGAGACTCTTGATAAGCTCAGGGAGAAAACTAGGGAGACTGTAAAGGGATTGGAGTCCATGACTGCTTCAACACCCGAGTTTGGTAATGACCCACTGATTGAGGATTGGGTTAAGTAGTTTGAGGAGCTAGCAGGCTCTCAAGTATTTTCATTTGTTTATTTTCCTCAATTTTGGAGATTAGGGTCATTGGTTTTCTTTTGATTCTTTGTATATTTGTGATTTATTGATTGATCATATATTTTTGTAGTTCAAGTAATTTGAATTGTAAAGTTTGGTATTAGTATTGTGATTAGGTTGAGGCTATCATATTCAAGCCAGTTTTTAGGAGTATAATTTTTTTTTTAGTGAATGAGCACTAGAATGAGAAGGTTTTAAGTTTGAGATGTTAGTATGTCATTACTTTCTCTGTTTTTTACTTGAGTTTTATAGCAAGTGGTAATTTACCTCAAGGAATAGCACGTCGCTTAGCTAGCTAGATTATATTGTATTTAGGCATGGAGGCCCAAATACCCCTATATATTTAACCCATTATGTAATAATTTGCAATTTTGTACGTAAATATAAAAAAAAATCATCTTGGTATTCATTTATTTTGATTTTTACCGATGACCTCAATTCTAAGGAAGCAAATATAAAAGAAGACCACAAACACGAGTTATGAAATATAATTTATTTATTTATTTTTGATTATGCTAAATTATGAGAAAAATCTTAGAATAATAATTTTTAAAAATAAAAATTATTAATTTATTTGGAAATCGTTTCCTACAGTGTTACAACTGCTCTCAACAATAATTTTGGAAAACCCAAATTCCTTATTTAAGATCATAGCACAACACACTGTACGGCTAAAACTTCTGAATAGTCCACGTTGAAGCACCCAATAACTTGATCAGTTCCAGCTCCATGGAACCAAATCTATTGATATTTTTCGGTGAGCAAAGAGACCAAATCAAGGAACCAAATCTGGTAGACTATAATTTCGACTATAATTTTAAATATATTTAAATGGGAGAGATGATTGAAGAAAAAGAAGAAGGAAATGAAGGGTTGCCTGAAGAAGAAATGAAGGCAAGAAAAAATACTGAAGAAGAAGTTGAAGGCAAGAAGCAAGAAGAAGACACTGAATTTCCTGTTTGGGTAAGAACCAAATTTAAACTTCATTTTATTATGAAATTAGATAAAATTTAATGTTTAAACATAGTTATTCAAATGTGTTGTTAAAGTGAAATAATTAAAATAAATGAAACATAAATAGTTATTATTTTAAATATCATCATTGGTGCTTTTTTGAATTCATTTATTATTTTAATTTTTTTATTCTATAATTTACAGGATAATCTATCTACGGGAAGGATTGAATATTAAAGAACATATGCTAATGTCATATAGACTAAATATAGTTCACGGAATAGTCCGTCTACTGAAGATGCTCTAAAGTACAAATTATTATCTAAATTTTCTTTCTTCAAGAGTTAAATATAGGGGGCTGATATTGTTGTAATCCAACGCAATTACAACAAAAAATAATTGTACATTATGTATTAATCACTGTACAGTTGTTTCTGTGTTGGATTGAAAAATCCAGCACATGAAATATAACATGCAAAATAAAAAGGTTTATTAGAAAAACTTGTATTTGCCTTTAAAATTTAGCAGCCAACCATTTTTTGCAAAGGAAAATCTCCCCAGAATTCTAATTGTAAATTTGAATAGCTTCATCTGCACGGCGTGTTTACATAATTCTCCCTATGTCCTTCTCTATATGTTATTTTTAAAAATAATAATTATTATTTTTTTAAAAAAAAACTCCTTCTTTAAAAAATAGATTAGAATCTCTATATGATACTCCAATTTTGTTTTTATAGTAAATGAATCAAGCATAATTTCATTAAATACCAATTTTATTATTTAAATTAACTCAAAAGGTTATATTAATAAATCATTGCCTAGGCTTTTAAGAAGCTCTAAAACTGAGATAGATAAAAATAATTAGTTAATGAACACAATTGCTCATGTAATCCTTCATTTATTTTCTACTTCTACACTTAGTAATAAGTAATTATAAATGGATTAATGCAACTTTTTTTTTTTAGTGTAACCAAAATTCATTTTCACAAAAAGAGAAAGTCAGTCAAAATAAGAGACTTTTTTTTTTTGGGTAAGTTTTAAAAATGCATTGAATGAAAAAGTTTATATTCTCGTGTTGACATTTTGGTCACAAAGGGTAGTCGGTGTTTGGTGAATTTATGGTTAAAAAGTTAATTAGAATATTTGATTAGTGCCGAATGGTGTAGACATTTCAAATGAAGGCGAAAACTTTGACTAAAAAATGGACATAATTAATTTTCAATTAAATTTAACATGTTGCCTTGTTTAACTTAAATTTCTTCACTTGATACTTTATACATACCATTTCAATTTGAATGAGTATATAATATTATGAATAATGATACATATATAAACTATTCTACAAATATTTTATAAATTATTGATGTGATATACTTTACCTCAGCATATTGATCAACAAATTATTTTAATGTAATCTTCGGCCCCACATAAAAAAACTGAGATGGAGTATGTCACATCAACAATTTATAGAAAAATATATTGTTTCACATAAACAATTCTATTTATATTTAAAGAATAAATATATTCTAAATAAAGATTTCTCGTAATTTTATTCATAATAATATAAAAATGACATAAATATCTTCACGTGTAACAATATAATTTTACTACTATGTCACTGCAATTAAATTAAATATTTGTTTTGTTTAGAATAAATATGTATCAATATATATTCTTAAATTTTATAAATGAAACTTTTTTTTGCGTGAAAAAGATTTTAAAACTTTTATTTATTAGCTTGTAGTGTTTGATAAAATTATGCAATAAGAGCTTATTAAAATAAAGACTCTTTTTAAAACAGGGATTAAATGTAGGAACAATTACATATTATAGTATATTTTTAAAAGTAATTACAAAAATCATACATTCATAAAATAATTACAAAAATATGACATTTCATCGTATATATTTACAATTCTAATACAATTAAAAGTCCTTAATTTAAGGGATTAATATTAATGGGGCAAATGTCTGTTTTTTAAAACGCGTGATAACCGTCATCTATTATCTGTGCAGGACTCTTACGCCCTAACTACTTCTCTCTCTCCGCTCAAAACCACTCGTCGTCTTTCTCTTCTGCCGCCGCCGCAACACCACAGAGCATCGATAAAGAGTGGTGACATATGATTGTTGCCACGGATCCTTAGAAAGCCGTTATTCTTTTTCACCAATTATTGAGCAATTTTTGTTTTGTTATATGGTAGATCTACAAAGTTTCTGCAATTGATGTTGAAGCTCTGAAATCTCCATTGATGGGACTATTTGAAAAGCGTCTTGCCAGAAAGTTCTTTATCTATGTCCAGGACTGTGAGGAAGATGATCCCAAATCTCATGAAGTGGATTTGAACAAAATAACAGCACGTGATCTTATCACGTACGTCTCCAGTCTTTTGCTATTAAATTGTCTGCCCAAAGGAACATGCAAAGGCTGTATCTTCATGTGAAGTTGGAAGTTTTCTCCACTTTTGTCGCTCCTAACTAAACTGATTTTGGTGTACATGTTATTTATGTATTGGTTACCATTAAAACATGTTTTGGTTACTATCATATAAATATTTGGTTACTTCTTTAGTATGCTTTTGGTTACTGTTAGTTTCTGATTTGGATTCTATTTTTGTTTCTTTGAGTTGGGATTTTGGTTACTATTTTTTGTTGTTTTGGTTACCATGTATTTGCTTAGTATATATGGGTTGACTAAACCGTGTTTGGTCTATATGTTGTTAATGTATTGGTTACCATTAATATATATTTTGGTTACTAACATATAACTGTTTGGTTACTTCATTAGTATATTTTTTTGTTACTGTTGGCTTATGATCTGGATACCATTCTTTTTTTCTCAATTGAAATTTTGGTTATTTTTATATGTTGTTTTGGTTCCAATGTATTTGCTTAGTATACATTGGTTTACTAAACTGGGTTTGGTATACATGTTGTTTATGTGTTGGTTACCATTAAAACATGATTTGGTTACTATTATATAACTGTTTGGTTACTATCATATAGTTCATTGGTTACTATTATGCTCTTCTAGAAAATTCATTGGAAATGTTATGGTTAAATGTACATGTGAGAGTATATATGGGTTGCCTAAACTTGGTTGGATATACAAGTTGTTTCTGTTTCGGTTACCATTAAAACATGTTCTGGTTACTTTCATATAACTATTTGGTTACTTCATTAGTATATTTTTTGTTACTGTTGGCTTATGGTTTGGCGACTATTATTGTGTCCTCAATGTGGGATTTTAGATACTTTTATTTTTTATTCTGGTTAATATGTAATTGTTTAGTATTCATGAATTGCCTAAACTGGGTTTCATTATATGATATTTATGTTTTGGTCACCATTAATATATATTTTGGTTAGTAACATATAACTGTTTGGTTACTTCATTAGTATATTTTTTGTTACTGTTAACTTATGATTTGGATACCATTCTTTTTTCCTCAATTGAGATTTTGGTTACTTTTATATGTTATTTTGATTACAATGTATTTGTTTGGTAAACTGTTTATGATATAAATATTATTTATATCTGGTTACTAATGACTGTGTAAA
The DNA here is from genome assembly GCA_016801055.1 of Panax notoginseng. NCBI lineage: Eukaryota > Viridiplantae > Streptophyta > Magnoliopsida > Apiales > Araliaceae > Panax > Panax notoginseng. Next base: position 16,718,501 of record CM029020.1, read on the forward strand.
TCTGATTTTTTTTATTTGCAGTTATGGAATCTTTACTATGAGGAATACAATAGAAAATTCATTGGAAAAGTTATATATTGGTGTGACATGGAAGTCCCCGATATTATTACCAAGAAATTGAACCCAAGACAGTTGAAGAAGTTTAAGACATCATTAGTTTGTGGATGTATTATTTTTGTAAATAATAAATCCAAGTCATAATAAACCATGTATTTGCTTAGTATACATTGATGTATTATTTTTGTAAATTCTTTCAAATATATTCTACAAGGTTTATGTTATTCTATTTCTACTTTCATTTTCACAAACACATCTTACATGTTCTGGTTACTTTCATATAACTATTTGGTTACTTCTTTATTATGTTTTGGTTACTGTTACCTTATGGTTTGGCTACTATTATTGTGTCCTCAATGTGGGATTTCAGATACTTTTATTTTTTTTATTATGGTTAATATATAATTGTTTAGTATACATGGATTGCCTAAACTGGGTTTCATTACATGATATTTCTGTTTTGGTTACCATTAAAACCTGTTTTGGTTACTATCATATAATTATATGTTTACTATTTTATTATGTTACATTATGGTTACTGTTATTAGTAACCAGATAATTACAAGCTTGTATCAGGACAAACATCAATTGTTAAATGTACATTTGTGAGTGTCCTATTTATCTACAAACTTGTTAGTAACCAGACAATTATCATAAATAGTTACAAGCTTGTTAGTAACCAGATAATTATAAGCTTGTATCAAGACTGTTATAAGCTTGTAACAAGACTGTTATAAAGCTTGTATGTGTTTACTTTATATTGATAAGTCATGATTGAGTCAAAAATTAAAATATTAATCAACATCAATTTTGGTTACTGTAAACCATCAAAAATGTTACTAACCATGTGGTTAATGGTTACTAACAGTAAACAATTATATATTCCTGTAAACAATTAAATTTGTTGTATTGGTTACTGTCAGTCTCTATTGTCTAACAACTGAATAAACATTGTAAAGTAACCAAATCAATATTAGACAGTAACCAAATTACATAATCTTAGTAACAAGAAAATAAACCAAATTTTTACATGCAAATTTGAAGGCCTAAATGATGGAATTTGACCAAAAAATCATGCAGTTCACCAGCAAAGCTAGTGATTTTTGATCGTTGACCCGTTTCCAATGAAATTACGCTCCGAAAACGCCAAAATCTGACACTCCAAATTTGACAAAAATTACCAAATTCTCACTGGATCAAATCTTTACATAAACTGACACGCCTGCTCTTCAACCGCATCAGTTTGTTACCACCTAAAGACTAACAGTTGTACGACGTTAAGCAATGTAGTCAATAAGTAATCAGCAATATAAAACAAACCAGTATAAAACACATTAATATTATACAATAATCATAACAACATTATACAGTAACCAAATTTAGATTAGACAGTAACCAACATTTGTTTATTTAGTAACCAGAACATAAACACATTTTCATTGCATTTTATAGTAAAAAACAACCAGTATAATTTATTCGTTACCAACTAAAGGCAGACTTTTGTAAGAATGTAACCAATTTGACTAACAAGTAACCATTAATACAAAAAACATAAGTAGAAGTGTACATTAATATGCTTCAGCAACCAATAATACAGTAACCAAATTAATCACTGCAGTAATTAAGTTTGCATTAGTCAGTAACCAATTCAGCACGAGTCATTAAATAATATTTTTACACAGTAACCAAGTCAGCATTATAATGTTATACAGTAACCAAATCAGAATTAGTCTATAACCATTATAGTGTTACACAGTAAGCAAGTCAACATTAGTCAGTAACCAATATAATATTACATAGTAACCAATTCAGCAATAGTTAGTAACCAAGTCAGCATTAATTAGTAATATTATGCAGTAACCAATTCAGCATTAGTCAGTAACCAAGTCAGCATTAATTAGCAATATTATGCAGTAACCAAGACAACATTAGACAGTATAATGTTACACAGTAACCAATACAAAATAATCAGTAACCAAGTCAACATTAGACAGTAACCAATTTATATAACCTTAGTAACCATAATATAAAACATGTTTTTAAATACATTTTGCAAGCACAACATTCAGCATTCAAACTTTGTGACAATTTTAAGTTCGAAAAACTTAAGAAAGGTAATCAATTTAGTAATTCGTAATAACCATAGGTATCTATATGCTTATAAATTTTAAACTCACATACCACAATATTTGTATCGAAGCTGATGTTGATTTTGTATTCAACAATCACTACAGTAATGTTTTTGGCTACTTTACTTGAAGGTGTTGTTGATTTTGTATGCTATTTTCGATCTTACAGATTCGTCGCGACAACAGGTTTCTTCTTCTCTGATTGCAAGTTGCGTCGCGACAAGATGCTTCGTCTTCTTTTGTGTCGCGACAGAAGATTTTATCTTCTCCGATTGATTTGGCGTTGATCTGTTATTGATTTGGCGTTGATCTGTTACTGAGGTGTTATATATCGTCTTCTCCGATCGATTTGTTGTTGCTCTATTTTTTCTGATCTTCAAGTTGCCTTTTCTTCATTAGCGTGAATATAGGATCGGTCAGTTGAAAATATGAAACTCGGTAACTGACGTGTAGGGACTTAACGACGTGCAAAGGTAATATTATGTTGTTTTATTTTTGTAATTATGTTGTGTGTTTTATTTGTAATTATTTTCTAATTGTTGTATATTAGTGTTAAGGACCCTTAAATGTAATAAAGTCATTTGATAATCCATCTTTTTTGTAGGTCTAAATATAACATTTTACTAATTTACCCTTATATTAATTTATACAAACTTAGGGTGAGGATAAAAATATAATAATTATTAAATAATTAATTCAAATAAAATCACCAACAATGTATAACTAGTAAAATATTTCAAGTCTAATAAAACATTATAATAATTATGACAATTTTACGTAATTACTATAAAATATGGTGGTGGTGGGTGGTGGTAAGCGACAATGGTGTGTGGTGGTGGTAGTGCTTAGTAATGGTGGTTGGTTAGTGGTGGTGCTGGTGAAAGGTGGTGGTGGTGATAGCACAGATAGTGGTAGTGGTGATAGCACGGATAGTGGTGGTTGTGGATAGTGTAATGAGAGGAGTGAAGTGAATAATTAAAAATATGAAATTAAGATAGTAAGGATAAAATATTAATAAAGAGTTTCATTTTTAAAAAAAGTTGATTTAATATATATTTTTTAAGAGGTTAAAAAGGGTTAAAAGTCTCTCTGTGAAGGAAAAAAGAGTATAAAAATAGGCAATAACATACTATCAAACATTATCTTAATCCATTATTTTGTTGGCTAACATTATTTTTATATGTATTTTTGATATTTTCACATTATTTATTCTCACTGAAGGTGAGACCCACTATATGTTCATTTGAATTAAAGTCGTATAAAAATATCAAAAATATATGTGAAAATATCAGTTGCCTGTTTTATTTTGTTGCTACGTTGACAGCTCATTCAATTATGTAATTCCACATATTGACTAAAAGACAATTTGCACCTCAAATTTACACCCATGTTGACTTTTGCTCATTAAACTAAAAAAGGTGTTTAAGTACACCACAAACTTCAATTAAACGTAACAGAAAACACACTTTCGTCAGTTAACTGGTCAAAAGTGACCGACTAAGACTATAATATTTATTACAGAGGGGTACGCTTTTTAGTTTACATTTATGCCAAATTACAGTTACATTTACACCGGATATTTACTCATGTTGGTTATCAGACAAATATCCCCAAATTAGTTGGGCTAGGGTTCGCAATTTGAAGGAGAAGTGGAACAATGAGTGATTCGCGATTCTTGAGGAATTCAGAAGACAATGACGTTTATGGATTGAAAGCTGTCCCAGAATACCGTAAAGGCTTCAAAGAATATCTTAAATAATGGGCTTATGTAGTTTAGTGTGTTCTTTTTGTAGTTTATTTATTTTTTTTATAATTTATTGACTTCTTTTTGTTGTAAACTGGAATGTTATCCATCAATGAATAGTATAATGTGACGCCCCCAAAATAGGTATACATCACCTACTCTGAGTCATCAAATACATGGTACAGAATATAAATATAATCTTAAATATACAACATGAGCTGTGAGTTTTAATACAAATATTATCTTCTAGACAGTATTCAAACTCAAAATAAGTCCTCAATACATTTATTATCACACTATTTTATAGAATAGTGAGGACTACTAATGCTATCATCTGGACCGTCACTCCGTTCCCCGACTAGTCCCTGCTACGTTCTCATTTCCTGAAGAGAACAATGAAAGTAAAAAGGTGAGCTCAACTAGCTCAGTAAGAAATATTATGACTAAGATAATACAGAATAAATTATCGTTAGCCTTCAATAGTGTTAAATTGATACAATATAATAAACATCAAGTTTAACTGCAGCGGAACAAACAAACCATTAGAAGAGTCAAGTAGAGAATAAAATCTACTATCTTCTATGATTTAAAAGGTTTTTTTATCACTTTTATCGCTGAGACTCAGCTTAATAAATAATCCACATCATCCCTGCACTACGACCAAGGATATTCATTAGTATCACGACCACAAATTATCCATGCACTACGGGCTAAGGATATTCGGGTATTCATCAATGGTCATGATCATCCCAACAACTGTCCATCAATGCACTATGGGCCAATGAGGACTTTTACCACATCATTTGTAACATTACGGTCATGATTACACCGAATAATCCCTGTTCATAATCATACCAAGTTCATCTATGCACTACAGGCCACAGATGACTTTCAACAAAATATAAACATGAGGATGATGACAATGATATAAGAATTCAATAAAACAAGTTCAAGAACTAATTTATCTAGGAACTAATAACGTCCAAATTGTCAACATGATACTTCTTTGTAGAGTAAAATTCAAGAATGCTCAGAATAATATTTCTATGAAAAGATACTGGATGAATCGCAAATATCAAGGATATTCCACTAATTTCATGGAGCATAGAAGCCAAAACTTTAACCAACTGAGTATAATAAAGAATGGAATAACAAAAGAAATTATCAGGCATGTGATAGACCGCACAGGCAGGTTATTCCAACAGAATAATAAATAATGGAACCAGGTCCGACGTAAAACGCACAGACAGAATATTTCAACAGAATAATAAAGACGGAACCAGGTCCGACGTAAAATGCACAGACAAGATATTTCAACAGAATAATAAAGACGGAACCAGGTCCGGCGTAAAACGCACAGACAAGATATTCCAACAGAATAATAAAGAATGGAATAACAGAAGAATTTCACCAAGTATAGGGTAGCCCGCGTATACAGGTTATTCCAACAGAATAATAAATAATAGAATAATAGAAGTTCTCTTCATGAATACAAAAGAAATAATACCCCTTACCTTAAGAAGAAAAGTACTGGATATAGGAGTAGTGAAGTAGCAGAATACTTTTCTCCTTTATCTCTATAATTTTTCTCTCTAGAGTTTCAGTGAATTCGTAAGAAATAATGAAGGAGTGAACTTCTATTTATAGAAGAATGGACTGCATAGTAACTAATTCATGAACGGTCCAGATTAATTTACTTTTAATCGGACGATCCATATTTAAAGCAAAATCTTTTAAATAAATTATAATATATTCTATTTATAATCTAATAAAATGAATAACTTTATAAAAGTATTCTGTTTTATATAAAAAAATTTACTATGTAAAATACTATGCAGACACTAAACAACACTATGCATAATAAAATATAATATATTTTATTTATAGAATAACTTTATAAAAGTATTCTGTTTTATATAAAAAGCTTTTCTGTTTTATTACATTAATAATACTAATAAAACAAAACTGAGTGACTTATCACAAGTATCAATAATCAATACTGTGTGCTACTATACAACTACGCGTATTACTGTACTTTTAATACCGGGTGTTTCAACAGTTAACGGTAAAGCTTCCGCCGTTATTTTTATAAAGTATTTTTATCATTTTCTCAATCCGACAATAATTCTGTTGTGGGGTCCACCAATGATTGTGCCGTTATACGAATATTCCCTGTTAAAACAATATTTCCCGACCAATCGAATATTATATAACAACTTGCGTACTTTGTAAAATTTATAAATATTACCCACAACTATAACATTATATTAAATTCATTCCATAATATTTAAAAATGATATTTATAGAAAAATTATCTTTATTTATAAATGTTGGGGTCTTACAACCTCCCCTTCTTATGAAATTTTACCCTCAAAATTAGGGTACGTACCTGGTATGTCGAATAGGTAAGGCTACCTTGATCTCATCTCAGATTCTAACTCCCAGGTCATTTCCTCAACATCGTGGTTCCTCCACAAAACTTTGACTTGAGGTATAACCTTGGAGCGTAGAACATGTTCCTTCTTATCCAAGATTTTAACAGGAACCTCATCATACGTTAAATCTTCCGCTATTTCGTCAAGTTCTAACTCAATAATGTGGTGCGGGTCTTTCACATATTTATGTAACATAGATATGTGAAAAACGCTATGAACACGAGACATACTTGGCGGTAAAGCGAGTCTATAGGTCACAGTTCCTACTCGATCGAGGATTAAAAATGGGTCAATGAATCGAGGATTGAGCTTTCCTCTATTTCTAAATCTCGTAACTCCTTTTCATGGAGCAACACGTAACAACACATGATCTCCAATATCGAATTCCACGTCCTTTCGATGAAGATCAGCATAACTCTTTTGTCGATCTTGTGAGGTTTTTATACGTTGCCGGATCATTTGAATCTTTTTCGTAGTCATACATACCAACTCCGGTCCCAACAATGTTGCTTCACCCACCTCGTCCTAGCATACTGGAGAACGACACTTTCTTCCATACAACGCTTCGAATGGAGCCGTGCCAATACTTTTTTGATAACTGTTGTTATAGAAAAACTCTACCAATGATAAGAACTTATCCCAACTTCTCTTGAAGTCAAGGACACAGTCTTAATAAATCTTCCAAAGTTTGAATAGTCCTCTCTGAATGCCCGTCCGTCTGAGGATGATATGCTGAACTAAATCGTAAATCTGTGCCCATAGCTTTTTGTAAACTAACCCAAAATCGTGAAGTGAATCTTGGGTCTCGATCAGAAACTATAGATATTGGCATATCATGCAGTCTTACAATCTCGTTTATGTACATACGAGTAAGACGTTCAAGTGTATAAGTTTCTCGTATTGGTAAGAAATGAGCAGACTTGGTCAATCTATCAACAATGACCCAAATCGCATCTATGCCTTGAGAAACCTTAGGAAGACCGGTAACGAAATCCATGGTAATGTGCTCCCACTTCCATTCTGGAATTTCAAGTGGTTGCAATGGACCTTTTGGTACTTGATGCTCCGTCTTAACTTGTTGACAAGTTAGACACCTTGAGATAAACAGTGTTATCTCTCTCTTCATATTGCTCCACCAAAATGTATGACGAAGATCACGATATATTTTGGTACTCCCAGAATGGATTGCAAACGGTGTGTTGTGCGCCTCCATCATGATTTTATACTTTAAATCAGGGTCGTTAGGAACACAAAGTCTGGAGTTGACTCGAAGTATTCTTTTTTCATCGATTCCTGCTTCCGGCATAGCACCTTCTTGCACTTTCTTCCTCATACATATCAGCTCTAAGTCTGTAGTTTGAGCAGCTTTAACTTTATCGATTAAAATCGGTTCTACTCGTATATTTGCCATCATCACATGGGTCCCTGGAGTCTTTAACTCTATCTCCATCCTTTGCAAATCATACAAAATGGGCCTTTGTATTGACAATATCGCACTCGTACCCGTATATGATCTTCTACTCAATGCGTCAGCTACCACGTTCGCTTTTCCAGGATGGTATGATCATAATCTTTCAACAGTTTAAGCCAACGTCGCTGTCACATGTTGAGTTCCTTTTGAGTGAAGAAATATTTGAGGCTTTTATGATCCGTAAAGATCTCCACTTTCTCCCCATACAAGTAATGCCTCCAAATCTTTAGTGCAAAAACGACTGCTGCCAACTCTAGATCATGAGTAGGATAATTCCTCTCATATTCTTTGAGTTGTCGAGAGGCATAGGCTATGACTTTCCCATGTTGCATGAGAACATATCCTAACCATTTGCCCGAAGCATCACTGTAGGTGACAAATCCCTCCGAGCCAGATGGTATTGTCAGAACAAGTGCTGAAATGAGTCTCCTCTTCAGTTCTTGAAAACTCTTCTCACATTCCACGCTCCAACCGAATTTTGTATCTTTTCGAGTCAGCTGAGTTAATTGTAACGACCCCAAAATAGGTCCATTCCATCCAACCCATTCTGAGTCGTCAAATACATGGTACAGAAAACAACTACAACTTTATTACAACAATTGTCGTGCAAAATACAACAACACATATGCTGTGAGTTTAGATACAAATATATACCAAATGTGACATTGGACACCATCATGTATCAGCACTTCACAAAGGTACCTTACATAAAGGTATAGTCAAAAACTGTTTTATAAATTAGAATCTTTGGGAAGTGCTCAAGGAAACCTTCGTACATGGGAGGCCATGCGTCTAGGTTATGATAGATATCATATGGCCACAGAATTATTCTTGGTTGACCCAATAGACCCCAAAGAAAAACGAGAAGATTACTATCATATTCTTCCCAATGGTGAGTTTTCTCTTGACTTATCATTATCTCCACTGTCTCTAATTGAGAATTATACTTCAAACAAACACCAAGATTATATAGGTAGTGCCGATAGATATACTCAGCAAGTGGATGAGCACAACCTTGTCTTATGATGACACGAGGTTGTATGTCATTAGACATCTTGTATGATAGTGACAAAACACCCTTCCAACGTTGGGTTCGCCTCACTCTATTTTCTTCACCAAATATAACTACTAAATGATGACCACCGTTCTATTCCCTTGTTACCCCCGCTCGACCCAGCTACACTCTTATTACCTGAAAGGAATTGTGAAGCAAAAGGGTGAGCACAACTAGCTCAGTAAAGAATATCATGACTAAAGATAATTAAATTATCAATAGCCTTCATCAATAATAAATCAGAGATTTAGAACATATCGTAAATGATAAAAATTTCAACCATAGTTGCAGCGGAACGAGCAATCCATTAGAAGAGTCAAATAGACTATAAAGTCTATTATCTTCTCCATGTTAAAAATCCACCAACAATATTTTATCCATGTAATATCACTCAACAGTTCCTTTCCACAATCATATGAATAACTCATAATCATAATTGTGACTATAAATTTTTCTTCGCACCCAGGACGAAGAATATTTTCATCACCTGTCTTTACCTGAAACATCAAAGATCATGGTTATACCAAATCACAATTCCTGTTTATAATCATACTAACAAATCCATCTTTGCACTACGGGCCAAAGATATTCGTCAACAGTTTATCTTTGCACTACTGGCCAAAGATATTTAACAACAGTTCATCTTTGCACTACAGGCCAAAGATATTCAACAACATATAATCTTTGCACTACAGGCCAAAGATATTCATCAACAGTTCATATTTGCACTACAGGCCAAATATATTCATCAACAGTTCATATTTGCACTACATGCCAAATATATTAATATCTCAAAGAATTATAATCATTTTAGAATTTATATAAACAATAATTATAACCATGTTGATCAATTCACCTTTGCACTTAAGCTTAAGATATTCAATTATAAATTCAATGGTCATGATCATACCAGTCACAATTCAACTTTGCACTACAGGCCAAAGAGAACCCTAGTCATGATCATACCAATAATCTACCCATCTTTACACTCCAGTGAAAGAGAATTTCAACATCAGGGTTATAAAAATGTTATATATGATGATAAAAATAATATGATCAACATATAATTTTAATCTCAAGAGTAATATTCGTAACTCATGAATAGTAACCCCGACACAAAAGATAGAAATTCTACAATAAAATTCATACCAATATTTCGGTATAATGATATTGAAAGAATAACATTACTTAAATTTATAAACAATTTATTTTAATTGTTTACACTTTACTAATTAATGCATTTAATCATCATAAAATGCCAACTCTTACAATTTCATCATCAATAACCAAAACTCTCATAAAAAATCTGCATATACCTCGTATAGGATTCTCAAGCCATAAAATCCTATTTTCTAATTTTCTTACTTCACATAACATATTTAATTCATTTACTCATAACTAGTCCATTTTCATGAAAAATACCAAATCAGTTCCAAAAATATTTCTTTTCTGAGATTTAGCATAATATAGTCCCATATTGAACATATATTTTTCTCAGAATTTTTAAAACTCATTTACTATTTTTCATATGGCCAAAACCACCGAATATTTAGACATTTATAAAAAATTATACTTTTATCCAAAAATTCTGAAATTTACAGAGTATACTTCTATCATACACATGTACTCCCAATAAAAATTTCATCAATTTTGGAGTTAACCACAAGAAATTATAAGCGGTTATTTTTAAAATAGTCTTTTCCCGTAAGATTCATAACTCTTAATCTATACATCCAAAAATCACCATTTTTGGACACAATCAATAAAACTCATCAAAATATCATTTCAAATTTTTCCATAATTTTTTAAGATCAGAAAAATTACGAAACTGAAAATCATAACAACCCTTAAAATCCCTTAATATCCCTTACTATCCCTTACCTCAAAAGAGTAGTACTTCTGACTGGAATGCAAAGCCGAAGGAAACTTGCACTGAATAGTAACTCTCAAAGTATCTAAATACTCACAAAATATGCTTCATAATATAGAGAGAGAAAGAGAGAAAGCTTATGTTTCTGGTGTGATTTTCAATTCTAACTTAGCCCTCTATTTATAGGAAAATTTTGGTAGGTTTGACCTGCAACCTGATGGCTTTACCTGCTACTATTCCCACCCACCACATTTAAAATATAATTCAGTACATTTCTTCACCAACCACAAGTGGGGCCCACCAATTCTAGAATTTTCCACCAAAAATAATTTATAACCTGATTTCCGAATCAGCCACCTCTTAAAATTCATAACAAATCATACGTTCATTTTTAACGGTTCAAAATTTATGGACATATACTCAACTTATATATGTATAACATATCCAAAAATTACCACGATCCAACGGTCGGATTAAAAATTATAACCCCCGCAAAATATCTCAAAAATCCTATTTTGATTTTCAATACCTCCGTTCCGACAAAAATACAGATAAAAACCTCAACATTAACTCCTTCATTTTTAACCATAAAAATATATCCCTTATTTATATCCACATAATATAAATATTTCCTTATCATATGAATCAATAATTAATTATTCACAAATAATATTACAGAATCACATTTATGGCAACCAGGCCGTTCCAAGGAAAGAGGGGGCTTTCCAATAAGGATTTCTCCTTACTGGCGCGCAATTAGATGACCAAACCTCTCCTTAGACAGAACTTTCTAGACATTGCCAATAATGTTATCTAATAATATTATTCAAATAATATGAATTATTGATCTGATAAAGAAAAATACTGTGCAGCAACAATTATTGAAATAACAATAATATAAAATATTGAACAGTAACTACTGTAACAATTATTGAGTAGTGCTTTCTTACGTAAGAATCAATAATTTTAAAAATACTGTGCAATACCGTGTGCTACTGTGCAATAACGCGTATTACTGTATTTTAACCACCGGGTATTCCAACAGTGTTAACGGTAACAACTACGCCGTTATTTGTAAAAACTCAAATTTGTCGTTTTCTTCACCCGACAGTTATTCGTTATGGGGCCCACAAATAGCTGCGCCGTCGTACGAATATTTCCCGACAGAAAGAATATTCCACGACCAAACGAATATTCCCCGACAACAATGATTATTTTATAACCACTTGCTTATTTTGAAAAAAAAAATTCATATTTCACCCAATACTTTAAACTTTTATCAATTTAACCATTTACTGAATAGTAATTATAAGAAAAATTGAATACTTTTATTTCATAAAATTCGGGGTCTTACATTAATGGAGTAACGATTCGAGAAAACCCTTCTACGAATCTCCGATAATAAGCAGCTAAGCCGAGAAAACTACGTACTTCGGTCACTGTTTTAGGTTGCTCCCAGCTTTGAATAGCTTCAATCTTTATTGGGTCAACAGATATTTCACGACTTGATACTACGTGCCCAAGGAATGCTACTTCTTCAAGCCAGAACTCGCATTTCTTCAACTTGGCATAAAGCTTGTTTTCACGAAGCTTTTGGAGTATCAGCCTCAAGTGTTGCTCATGATCTTCACGGCTTTTGGAATATATATGAGGATGTCATCAATAAAGACGACCACAAAGTGATCCAAATATTCCTTGAATACTCGGTTCATCATATCCATGAAGGCAGCAGGAGCATTAGTCAATCCAAAAGACATAACTAAGAATTCATAATGCCCGAACCGAGTTCTGAAGGCAGTCTTTGGAATATCCTCAGTTCTAGCCTTTAGCTGATGATATCCAGAACGAAGATCGATCTTTGAAAAGAATTGTGCTCCTTGCAACTGGTCAAACATGTCATCAATACGTGGCAATGGGTACCTATTTTTGATGGTGACATGATTCAACTCCCGATAATCAATACAAAGTTGCATACTCACATCTTTCTTCTTCACGAATAGAACAGGAGTACTCCAAGGAGACGTACTAGGACGAATGAAACAAATGTCTAACAATTCCTGCAATTGGGTCTTTAACTCCTGAAGTTCAATAGGAGCCATTCGATATGGAGCTTTAGAAATGGGTTTTGTACCAGGTTCAAGGTCGATACAAAATTCAATTTCACGCTCTGGGGGTAGGCCAGGAAGTTCTTCGGGGAATACGTCAGGAAAATTATTAACAATAGAAATATCATTCAAATTTGACGTATTTTTGTTTAAATCTGTGACATGAGCTAAGAAAGCTTGACATCCATTTTTCAATAAACGAATAGCTTTATGGCTTGAGATGATCGTGATTGATTTTAATGGTTTGGTTGCTTGAATTCGCATAATAAGTTGGTTAGGAATATGAAAGCTAACAACCTTACGAAAATAGTCAATTTTTGCATGATGAGTAGTTAACCAATCAATCCCTAGAATCACATCAACTGCAAGTATTTTCAATGAAATAAGATCGACAGGTAATGTGAAGGTACCGATTTGAACCAAACAAGACTTATAAACAGTGAATGTAATGAAGGTTTCTCCTAACGAAGTTTCAACAGATAAGTCAAAGTCTAATTTCTTCGGAGTCAAATTTAAACGTTGAGCGCAGGTAGGAGAAATAAAAGAATGGATAGAACCGGTATCAAATAAGATATATATACTTTGCTAGAGTTTATGATAAGTTTACCCGTGATGACCTCGTTCGGGTTCCTTGCTTCGTGGGAGGTCATGACAAACGCTCTCCCTTGAACTACCGATTTTGTCTTGTCTGGGACGGCCTTTGATGCCTTCATCCCAGCTAGACTTGACTTTGGTGCACGACAAAATTGGGCTAGGTGACCTTCTCTTCCATAATTGTAACATGCTTTGGATGGTATCGCGTAATTTGGACTGATCTGTCCCTCCCCTCCACATTTGAAGCATATGATAGGTGGTCGTTCTCTTTCCTTAACGACGGGTGCTGATGCTGACGTCTTTCCATCATTATTGAATCTCCTCTTCTTGAAATGTCCATTCTTATTATTTTGGCCATGATTACCACCGAAGTGGTTACCACTTCTGGCATGTTGATTCCCTCCATGCTTATTATCACCGCTTCGATGACTGTTATCACTGGTATTATCATTTTGTCGGCTGCTTTCTCTTGGTTGAGTTGACTCGTTATCGTGCTCCAATAACTGAGCCCTATTTACAACATCTGAATACGAACACAGTTTATGAGAAATAAGATATTGACGTATCTCCGATTTCAAACCTCTTAAAAATATCCGCGTTATTCTCTCCTCATTATCAACTAAGTGGGACGTAAACCGGGAAAATTCGGCAAACATGGCTTCATACTGCGACACGGTCATGTTGTTTTGCTCCAGCTTGATGAACTCTACCTCTTTCATGTGACGAATACTTTCGGGAAAGTACTTGTCGTTGAACAGTTCTTGGAACTTCCCCCAAGACATCTTCAGTGCAGCAGGTTGAGTACGCTTTACAGATTCCCACCTGTAATTTGCCTCTGCCCGCAACATGAAGGTGGCAAAGGGAACTTTTTACTCCTCGGAGCATCCCAAGACATCAAATATCTTGTTGATTTGCTTTATCCACGTCTCCGCCTTAAGTGGTTTTGGCTCTCCAAAAAACACCGGTGGTCCCAGCTCCTTGAACTGTTTGGCGGTGACCGTCCGAGAGTTGCCAGTGTTTCCACCTGTATTTTGGACAGGAGCCACTCTCGCTTGATGTTGCATGAATTGCATAAAGCCTCTGAACATTCCATCGTTCATCATCTGGTCAGTGTTGTTGTTTGCCTAAGGATTGTCGCCTTCTTGATGCACATTATCCTGATTATTGATCTGTGGAGACTCAACGATCTCCTGTGCTCCATTGATATTCTCAACATTCTCGGATGTCATTTTCAAATACTGCCACAAAATAAGGGTTAATTAACATATCACATATTATCCCTATACTCTGACCGACCAATTAAATTCCAAATAAACTTAGGTAGGTCCTACTAGCGAAGGAATTCCCCGTCTCTCCCCTCCTAGTTCTTGTCTCACATATTAGCCAGAGATCATATCCCCACTACTAGAAAAACAAGAATACGTGACGAAATTTTGTAACAGTTTTTAAAAATAATCACAAAAGATAGTAATTTGTGATGGACTTTTTAAGCAATCACAAAATAATAATATATATGATGGCTCTTAATGATGACGAATCATGCCATTAATGTATTATAATTGTGATGGCTATGTCAATCACATCAATTTTTTCACGCAAAATAAATTTTCTTTTTATGACGCACTAAGTCATCACTTATAGATATACCCTTTTCGTGATTGTATTTAAGTTATCACTAATATTTTAATGTAAAGAATAATCAAAATAATATTTTATGACGGTCGTGACAATCATTAAAAACGATAGATTTTTGTGACGACTTTTATTTGCAATTACAAAATTAAGGTATTTTGTAATGAAAATTTCAAGCCATCACAAAATAATAAAATATATGATGGCTCTTAGTGATGATTAATTTTACCATCATTATAGAGTATTTGTGACGGCCATTGCAATCACCAAATCTTATGTGGATGTAATTTTGTTTAGTAAGTCAACTCACATATGCTTCCTTTTATATTTTGTTTTAAAATTATAATCATGATCTGGACTTTGGTGTAGTAGTAATACTCGTTATTTAGTTTGCAAATGGGAGAGGGTTCAAATCCTATAAGTTTAATTTAATATAATTAATATAGATACAATTAATACAGTAAAATAAATTATACGTAAATAGAGATTCACGTTCTTACAATTAATTCTTAAAGTCTTGTTTTTTTTGTGATGACTTTGACAATCACAATAGATTATGTATTAATGTGATTGTATTAATCATCGCAAAAGCACTAAGCTTTTGCGTGATTGTCAAAACCACCACGTAAAACCTTTTATGATGGGCGTATACAAAACGGGCATTGTGATGCTTAAAGCCATCATGTAAACCTTTAGTGATGGTTTTCCTACTTTTTGTGATGGATTTTGGCTATCACAAATAACCTTTTTTTAGTAGTGCCCTAAGCTTTGATACCAACTGTGACGATACCAAAATAGGTATACATCACCTATTCTGAGTCGCTAAATACATGGTACAGAATATAAATACAATCTTACATATACAACATGAGCTGTGAGTTTTAATACAAATATTGTCTTCTAGACATTATTCAAACTCAAAATAAGTCCTCAATACATTTATTATCATACTATTTCGTAGAATAGTGAGGACGACTAATGTTATCATCTGGACCGTCACTCCGTTCCTCGACTAGTCCCTGCTACGTTCTCATTTTCTGAAGAGAACAATGAAAGTAAAAGGGTGAGTTCAACTAGCCCAGTAAGAAATATTATGACTAAGATAATGCAGAATAAATTATCGTTAGCCTTCAATAGTGTTAAACTGATACAATATAACAAACATCAAGTTTAACTGCAGCGGAACAAGCAATCCATTAGAAGAGTCAAGTAGAGAATAAAATCAACTATCTTCTATGATTTAAAAGGTTTTTTTTATCACTTTTATCGCTGAGACTCAGCTTAATAAATAATCCACATCATCCCTGCACTACGACCAAGGATATTCATTAGTATCACGACCATTAATTATCCATGCACTACGGGCCAAGGATATTCGTGTATTCATCAATGGTCATGATCATGCCAACAACTGTCCATCAATGCAATACGGGCCAATGAGGACTTTTACCATATCATTTGTAACATTACGGTTATGATTATACCGAATAATCCCTGGTCATAATCATACCAAGTCCATCTATGCACTACAGGCCACATATAACTTTCAACAAAATATAAACATGAGGATGATGACAATGATATAAGAATTCAATAAAACAAGTTCAAGAATTAATTTATCCAGGAACTAATAACGTCCAAATTGTCAACATGATACTTCTTTGTAGAGTAAAATTCAAGAATGCTCAGAAGAATATTTTCATGAAAAGATACTGGATGAAGCGCAAATATCAAGGATATTCCACTAATTTTATTGAGTATAGAAGTCAAAATTTTAACCAACTGAGTATAATAAAGAATGGAATAACAAAAGAAATCACCAGGCATGCGATAGACCGCACAGATATGTTATTCCAATATAATAATAAATAATGGAACTAGGTCCGGCGTAAAACACACAGACAGAATTTTCCAATAGAATACTAAAAACGGAACCAGGTCTGGCGTAAAACGCACAGACAGGATATTCCAACAGAATAATAAAGAATGAAATAACAGAAGAATTTTACCAAGTATAGGGTAGCTCACGTATACAAGTTATTCCAACAGAATAATAAATAATAGAATAATAGAAGTTCTCTTTATGAATACAAAAGAAATAATATCTCTTACCTTAAGAAGAAGAGTACTGGATATAGGAGTAGTGAAGCAACAAAATATTTTTCTCCTTTCTCTCTACAATTTCTCTCTCTAGAGTTTCAGTGAATTCGTTAGAAATAATGAAGGAATGAGTTTCTATTTATAGAAGAATGGACTGCATAGTAACTAATTCATGAATGGTCCAGATTGATTTATTTTTAATCGGACGATCCATATTTAAAACAAAATCTTTTAAATAAAATATAATATATTCTATTTATAATCTAATAAAACGAATAACTTTATAAAAGTATTCTGTTTTATATAAAATAATTTACTATACAAAATACTATGCAGACACTATATATCACTATGCATAATAAAATATAATATATTCTATTTATAAAATAACTTTATAAAAGTATTCTGTTTTATATAAAAAACTTTTCTGTTTTATTACATTAATAATACTAATAAAACAAAACTGAGTGACCGATCACATAAGTATCAATAATCAATACCGTGTGCTACTATGCAACCACGCGTATTACTGTACTTTTAACACCGGGTGTTTCAACAGTTAACGGTAAAACTTCTGCCGTTATTTTCATAAAGTATTTTTGTCGTTTTCTCAATCCGACAATAATTCCGTTGTGAGGTCCACCAATGATTGTACCGTTGTACGAATATTCCCCGACCAATCGAATATTATATAACAACTTTCGTACTTTGTAAAATTTATAAATATTACCCACAACTATAACATTATATCAAATTCATTCCATAATATTTAAAAATGATATTTATAGAAAACTCATCTTTATTAAAAAAAATTGGGGTCTTACAAGAATACTTTTATAAAGTTATCTGTTTTATTAGACTATAAATAGAATATATTATATTCTATTATGCATAGTATTTTGCATAGTAAAATCTTTTTATATAAAACAGAATACTTTTATAAAGTTATTCGTTTTATTAGATTATAAATAGAATATATTATATTTTATTTAAAAGATTTTGCTTTAAATATGGATTGTCCGATTAAAAGTAAATCAATCTGGACCGTTCATGAATTAGTTACTATGCATTCCATTCTTCTAGAAATAAAAGCTCATTCCTTCATTATTTCTTACGAATTCACTGAAACTTTAGAGAGAGAAATTATAGAGAGAAAGAAGAAAAGTATTCTGCTACTTCACTACTCTTATATCCAGTACTCTTCTTCTTAAGATAAGGGGTATTATTTGTTTTGTATTCATAAAGAGAACTTCAGTTATTCCATTATTTATTATTCTGTTGGAATAACTTGTATACGTGGGCTACCCTGTACTTGGTGAAATTCTTCTGTTATTCCATTCTTTGTCATTCTGTTGGAATATCCTGTCAGTGCGTTTTACGCCGGACCTGGTTCTGTCTTTATTATTCTGTTGGAATATCCTGTCTGTGCGTTTTACGCCGGACCTGGTTCCGTCTTTATTATTCTGTTGGAATATCCTGTCTGTGCGTTTTACGCCGGACCTAGTTCCATTATTTATTATTCTGTTAGAATAACCTGTCTGTGCGGTCTATCTCATGCCTTGTGATTTCTTTTGTTATTTCATTCTTTATTATACTCAGTTGGTTAAAGTTTTGGCTTCTATACTCCATGAAATTAGTGAAATATCCTTGATATTTGCACTTCATCCAATATCTTTTCATGAAAATATTCTTCTGAGCGTTCTTGAATTTTACTCTACAAAGAAGTATCATGTTGATAATTTGGACGTTATTAGTTCCTGAATAAATTAATTCTTGAACTTGTTTTATTAAATTCTTATATCATTGTCATCATCCTCATGTTTATATTTTGTTGAAAGTCATCTGTGGTCTGTAGTGTATAGATGGACTTGGTATGATTATGACTAGGGATTATTCGGTGTAATCATGACTGTAATGTTACAAATGATGTGGGAAAAGTCCTCATTAGCCCGTAGTGCATTGATAGACAGTTGTTGGCATGTTCATGACCATTGATGAATACACAAATATCCTTGGCCCATAGTGTATGGATAATTTGTGGTTGTGATACTAATGAATATCCTTGGCCGTAGTGTAGGGATGATGTGGATTATTTATTAAGCTGAGTCCCAGCGATAAAAGTGATGAAAAACCTTTTAAATCATAAAAGGTAGTAGATTTTACTCTCTACTTGACACTTTTAATGGATTGCTTGTTTCGCTGCAGTTAAACTTGATGTCTATTGTATTTTATCAGTTTAACATTGTTGAAGACTAATGATAATTTATTCTGCATTATCTTAGTCATAATATTTCTTACTGGACTAGTTGAGCTCACCCTTCCTTTCACTGTTCTTTTCAGGAAATGAGAACGTAGCTGGGACTAGTCGGGGAACGGAGTGACGATCCTGATGATAGTATTAGTAGTCCTCACTATTCTGTTAAATAGTGTGATAATAAATGTAATAAGGACTTATTCTGAGAGTGGATATTGTCTAGAAAACAGTATTTGTATTAAAACTCACAGCTCTCTTGTTGTATATTAAAGATTGTATTTGTATTCTGTACCATGTATTTGGCAACTCAGAATAGGTGATGTATACCTATTTTGGGGGCGTCACAGTTGGTATCAAAGCTTAGGGATATGTTCCCTGGCTAAGATGTGAGACTAGAACTAGGAGGGGAGAGACGGGGAATTCCTTCGCTAGTATGACCTACCTAAATTTATTTGGTATTTAATTGGTCGATCAGAGTATAGGGATATTATGTTATATGTCAATTAACCTTTATTTTGTGGTAGTATCTGAAAATGACATCCGAGAATGTTGAGAATAGCAATGGAGCACAGGAGACCGTTTAGGTTCCACATACCAATAATCAGGATAATGTGCATTAGGAAGGCGACAATCCTCATGCAAACAACAACACTGACCAAATGATGAATGATAGAATGTTCAGAGGCTTTATGCAATTCATGCAACATCAGGCGAGAGAGGCTCCTGTCCAAAATATAGTTGAAAACACTGAAAACTCTCGGACGGTCACCACTAAGCAGTTCAAGGAGCTGGGACCACAGGAGTTTATTGGAGAGCCAAAACCACTTAAGGCGAAAACGTGGATCAAGCAGATCACCAAGATATTTGATGTCTTGGGATGCGCAGAGAAGCAAAAGGTTCCCTTTGCCACCTTTATGTTGTGAGGAGAGGCAGATTACTGGTGGGAATCGGTAAAGCGTACTCAACCTGCCGCATTGAAGATGTATTTGGAAAAGTTTCAAGAACTGTTCAATGACAAGTACTTTTCCGAAAGTATTCGTCACATGAAGGAGGTAGAGTTCATCAAGTTGGAGCAGAATAATATGACCGTGTCGTAGTACGAAGCTAAGTTTGTCGAGTTGTCCCTGTTTGCGTCCCACTTGGTTGATAATGAGGAGATAATGACGCGGATATTTTTAAGAGGTTTGAAACCGGAGATATGTCAATATCTTATTTCTCATAAGCTGTGTTTGTATTCAGATGTTGTAAATAGGGCTCAGTTATTGGAGCGCGATAACGAGTCAACTCAACCAAGTGAAAGCAGCCGACAAAATGATAATACCAGTGAGAGTAGTCATCGAAGCGATGACAACAAGCGTGGAGGGAATCAACATGCCAGAAATGGTAACCACTTCGGTGGTAATCATGACCAAAACAATAAGAATGAACATTTCAAGAAGAGGAGATTCAACAATGATGAAAAGACGTCAGCACCAACACCCGTTGTTAAGGAAGGAGAATGACCACCTATCATATGCTTCAAATATGGAGGGGAGGGACATATCAGTCTAAACTGCGCGATGTCATCCAAAGCGTGTTATAATTATGGAAAAGAATGTCACCTAACCCGATTTTATCGTGTACCGAAAATAAGTCCAGTTGGAACGGTGACACAAAATACCGTCCCAGACAAGTCAAAACCAGTAGTTCAAGGGAGAGTGTTTGTTGTGACCTCCCAGAAAGCAAGAAAATCGAACGAGGTCATCACGGGTAAGCTTATCATAAACTCTAGCGAAGTCTATACCTTATTTAATACCGGTTCTACCCATTCTTTTATTTCTCCTACTTGCGCTCAACGATTAAATTTGACTCCGGAGAAATTAGACTTTGACTTATTTGTGAAAACTCTGTTGGGAGAAACCTTCATTACATCCACTGTTTATAAGTCTTGTTTGGTTCAAATCGGTACCCTCACATCACCTGTCGATCTTATTTCATTGAAAATACTTGCACTTAATGTGATTCTAGTGATTGATTGGTTAACTACTCATCATACTAAAATTGATTGTTTTCGTAAGGTTGTTAGCTTTCATATTCTCAATCAACCTATTATGCAAATTCAAGCGACCAAACTATTAAAATCAAACATGGTCATCTCAAGCCATAAAGCTATTCGTTTATTGAAAAACGGATGTCAAGCTTTCTTAGCTCATGTCACAGATCTAAACAAAAATACGTAAGTTTTGAATGATATTTCTGTTGTTAATGAATTTCTTGACGTATTCTGAAGAACTTCCTGGCCTACCCCCAGAGCGTGAAATTGAATTTTGTATTGACCTTGAACCCGGTACAAAACCCATTTCCAAAGCCCCATATCGGATTGCTCCTATTGAACTTCAAGAGTTAAATACCCAATTGCAGGAATTGTTAGATATCGATTTCATTCGACCTAGTACTTCTCCTTGGGGTGCTCATGTTCTATTCGTGAAGAAGAAAGATAGAAGTATGCGACTTTGTATTGATTATCGGGAGTTGAATCATGTCACCATAAAAAATAAGTACTCGTTGCCTCGCATTGATGACCTGTTTGACCAGTTGCAAGGAGTACAATTCTTTTCAAAGATCGATCTTCGTTCTGGATATCATCAGCTGAAGGTTAGAACTGAGGATATTCTAAAGACTGCCTTCAGAACTCGGTACGGGCATTATGAATTCTTAGTCATGTCTTTTGGATTGACTAATGCTCCTGCTGCCTTTATGGATATGATGAACCGAGTATTCAAGGAATATTTGGATCACTTTGTGGTCGTCTTTATTGATGACATCCTCATATATTCCAAAAGCCGTGAAGATCATGAGCAACACTTGAGGCTGATACTCCAAAAGCTTCGTGAAAACAAGCTTTATGCCAGTTGAAGAAATACAAGTTCTGGCTTGAAAAAGTGGCATTCCTTGGGCACGTAGTATCAAGTCATAAAATATCTGTTGACCCGGCAAAGATTGAAGCTATTCAAAGTTGGGAGCAACCCAAATTAGTGACCGAAGTACGTAGCTTTCTCAGCTTAGCTGGTTATTATTGGAGATTCGTGAAAGGATTTTCTCGAATCGCTACTTCACTAACTCAGCTGACTCGGAAAGATACAAAATTCAGTTGGAGTGAGGAATGTGAGAATAGTTTTCAAGAACTCAAGAGAAGACTCATTTCAGCACCTGTTCTGACCATACCATCTGGCTAAGAGGGATTTGTCACCTACAGTGATGCTTCGGACAAAGGGTTAGGATGTGTTCTCATGTAACATGGGAAAGTCATAGCCTATGCCTCTCGACAACTCAAAGAATATGAGAGAAATTATCCTACTCATGATCTAGAGTTGGCAGCTATTGTTTTTGCACTTAAAATTTGGAGGCATTACTTGTATGGGGAGAAAATGGAGATCTTTACGGATCATAAAAGCCTCAAATATTTCTTCACTCAAAAGGAACTCAACATGCGACAACGACGTTGGCTTGAACTATTGAAAGATTATGATCATACCATCCAATACCATCCTGGAAAAGCGAACGTCGTAGCTGACGCATTGAGTAGAAGATCATATGTGGGTACGAGTGCGATATTGTCAACGCAAAGGCCCATTTTGTGTAACTTGTAAAGGATGGAGATAGAGTTAAAGGCTTCGGGGGCCCATGTGATGATGGAGAATATACGAGTAGAACTGACTTTAATTGATAAAGTTAAAGTTGCTCAAGCTACAGACCTGGAGCTGATGCGTATGAGGAAGAAAGTGCAAGAAGGTGTTATGCCGAAAGCAAAAATCGATGAGGAATGAATACTTCGAGTCAACTCCAAACTTTGTGTTTCTAACGACCCTGATTTAAAGTATAACATCATGATGGAGGCGCACAACACACCGTTTACAATCCATCCTGGGAGTACCAAAATGTATCATGATCTTTGACATACATTTTGGTGGGGCAATATGAAGAGAGAGATAGCGATGTTTATCTTAAGGTGTCCAACATGTCAACGAGTTAAGGTGGAGCATCAATTACCAAAAGGTCCATTGCAACCACTTAAAATTCTAAAATGAAAGTGGGAGCACATTATCATGGATTTCGTTACTGGTCTTCCCAAGATTTTTCAAGGCATAGATGCGATTTGGGTCATTGTTGATAGATTGACCAAGTCGGCCCTTTTCTTACCTATACGAGAAACTTATACACTTGAACGTCTTGCTCGTATGTACATAAACGAGATTGTAAGATTGCATGGTATGCCAGTGTCCATAGTTTTTGATCGAGACCCAAGATTCACTTCACGATTTTGGGTTAGTTTGCAGAAAGCTATGGGCACGGATTTATGATTTAGTTCGGCATATCATCCTCAAACGAACGGGTAGTCAGAGAGGACTATTCAAACTCTTGAAGATCTATTAAGACTCTGTGTTCTTGATTTCAAGGGAAGTTGGGACAAGTTCTTACCATTGGTGGAGTTTTCCTACAACAACAACTATCAAGCAAGTATTGGCATGGCTCCATTCGAAGCATTGTATGGAAGAAAGTGTCGTTCTCTAATATGCTGGGATGAGGTGGGTGAAGTAACGTTGTTGGGACCGGAGTTGGTACGTATGACTACGAAAAAGATTCAAACGATCCGACAACGTATAAAAACCTCACAAGATTGACAAAAGAGTTATGCTGATCTTCATCGAAAGGACGTGGAATTCGATATTGGAGATCATGTGTTGTTACGTGTTACTCCATGGAAAGGAGTTACGAGATTTGGAAAGAGAGGAAAGCTCAATCCTCGATTCATTGGCCTATTTTTAATCCTCGATCGAGTAGGAACTGTGGCTTATAGACTCGCTTTACCGCCAAGTATGTCTCGTGTTCATAACGTTTTTCATATATCTATGTTACGTAAATTGGTGAAAGACCCGCACCACATTATTGAGTTAGAACCGGACGAAACAGCGAAAGATTTAACGTATGAAGAGGTTCCTATTAAAATCTTGGATAAGAAGGATCAGGTGCTACGATCCAAGGTTATACCTCAAGTTAAAGTTTTGTGGAGGAACCACGATGTTGAGGAAATGACCTGGGAGTTAGAATCAGAAATAAAATTAAGGTATCCTTACCTCTTCGACATATCAGGTACGTACCCTAATTTCGAGGGCGAAATTTCAAAAGAAGGGGAGGTTGTAAGACCCTAATTTTTTTTTAATAAAGATGAGTTTTCTATAAATATCATTTTTAAATATTATGGAATGAATTTGATATAATGTTATAGTTGTGGTAATATTTATAAATTTTGCAAAGTACGTAAGTTGTATATAATATTCGATTGCATAGTAATACACGGTATTGATTATTAATGCTTATGTGATAAGTCACTCAGTTTTGTTTTATTACTATTATTAAGGTAATACAACAGAAACGCTTTTTATATAAAACAGAATACTTTTATAAAGTTATCTATTTTATTAGACTATAAATAGAATATATTATATTCTATTATGCATAGTATTTTGTATAGTAAAATCTTTTTATATAAAACAGAATACTTTTATAAAGTTATTCATTTTATTAGATTATAAATAGAATATATTATATTTTATTTAAAAGATTTTGCTTTAAGTATGGATCGTCCGATTAAAAGTAAATCAATCTAGATCGTTCATGAA
Source organism: Panax notoginseng (assembly GCA_016801055.1). NCBI lineage: Eukaryota > Viridiplantae > Streptophyta > Magnoliopsida > Apiales > Araliaceae > Panax > Panax notoginseng. The sequence continues at coordinate 16,743,606 of CM029020.1, forward strand.
TTAGTTACTATGTTGTCCATTCTTCTATAAATAGAAGCTCATTCCTTCATTATTTCTTACGAATTCAATAAAACTCTAGAGAGAGAAATTATAAAGAGAAAGAAGAAAAGTATTCTGCTACTTCACTACTCCTATATCCAGTACACTTCTTCTTAAGGTAAGGGGTAATATTTCTTTTATATTTATGAAGAGAACTTCTATTATTCCATCATTTATTATTCTGTTGGAATAACCTGTATACACGGGCTACCCTATACTTGGTGAAAATCTTCTGTTATTCCATTCTTTATTATTCTGTTGGAATATTCTGTCTGTGCGTTTTACGCCGGACTTGGTTCTGTCTTTATTATTCTGTTAGAATATTCTGTTTGTGTGTTTTACGTCGGACCTGGTTCCGTCTTTATTATTCTGTTAGAATATCGTGTCTGTGCGTTTTACGCCGAACCTGGTTTCGTCTTTATTATTCTGTTAGAATATCCTGTCTGTGCGTTTTACGCCGGACCTGGTTCTATTATTTATTATTCTGTTAGAATAACCTGCCTGTGCGGTCTATCGCATGCCTGGTGATTTTTTTTTATTATTCCATTCTTTATTATACTCAGTTGGTTAAAGTTTTTGGCTTCTATACTCCATGAAATTAGTGGAATATCCTTGATATTTGCGCTTCATCCAGTATCTTTTCATGGAAATATTCTTCTGAGCTTTCCCGTCTCTCCCCTCCTAGTTCTTGTCTCACATCTTAGCCAGGGATCATAACCTGGCTTTGATACCAACTGTGACGCCCCCAAAATAGGTATACATCACCTATTCTGAGTCGCCAAATATATGGTACAGAATACAAATACAATCTTAAATATACAACATGAGCTGTGAGTTTTAATACAAATATTGTCTTCTAGACATCATTCAAACTCAAAATAAGTCCTCAATATATTTATTATCACACTATTTTATAGAATAGTGAGGACTACTAATGTTATCATCTGGACCGTCACTCCGTTCCCCGACTAGTCCCTGTTACGTTCTCATTTTCTAAAGAGAACAATAAAAGTAAAAGGGTGAGCTCAACTAGCCCAGTAAGAAATATTATAACTAAGATAATGCAGAATAAATTATCGTTAGCCTTCAATAGTGTTAAACTGATACAATATAACAAACATCAAGTTTAACTGCAGCGGAACAAGCAATAAATAATCCACATCATCCCTGCACTACGGCCAAGGATATTCATTAGTATCACGACCACAAATTATCCATGCACTACGGGCCAAGGATATTCGTGTATTCATCAATGGTCATGATCATGCCAACAACTGTCCATCAATGTACTACGGGCCAATGAGGACTTTTACCACATCATTTATAACATTACGGTCATGATTACACCGAATAATCCCTGGTCATAATCATACCAAGTCCATCTATACACTACAGGCCACAGATGACTTTCAAACAAAATATAAACATGAGGATGATGACAATGATATAAGAATTCAATAAAACAAGTTCAAGAATTAATTTATCCAGGAACTAATAACGTCCAAATTGTCAACATGATACTTCTTTGTAGAGTAAAATTCAAGAATGCTCAGAAGAATATTTTCATGAAAAGATACTGGATGAAGCGTAAATATCAAGGATATTCCACCAATTTCATGGAGTATAGAAGCCAAAACTTTAACCAACTGAGTATAATAAAGAATGGAATAACTAAAGAAATCACCAGGCATGCGATAGACCGCATAGGCAGGTTATGTGAGACCCCGAAATTTATGAAATAAAAAATTTAATTTTTCTATTTTGGTAAATGGTTAAATTGATAAAAGGTTAAAGTTAAGGGTGATATGTAAAAATTTTTTTAAAGTAAACAAGTTGTCATAAAATACATGGTCACTATTCACGAGTTACTATTCACGGGTTACTATTCACCCAAATTACTATTCACTCTAGTATCGTTCACTCGAGTATTTGGGACACTTTTTGTGTCGGAGTACTATTCATAAGTTACTATTCATGAGTTACTATTCACGGGTTACTATTCATCTAAATTACTATTCACTCTAGTATTATTCACTCGAGTATTTGAGACATTTTTTGTGTCGGAGTTACTATTCACGAGTTACTATTCACGAGTTACTATTCACGAGTTATTATTCAGGAGTTACTATTCACCCGGACAATATATTTATTTTCGGTCCAAATCATTTTTGGGTACAATATTATTCCATGAGAAAATGTGCTAATTTTTCAGACCGTTGGTTGAAATTATATTAGTAAATCAATAATTCATTTAAATATATTATTATAATATTATATTATAGTAGTATAATGTGATTATATGATAGTATATTTTTTTTATAATTTGAATGGTAACATTATTATAGTAAATTCATGGTATACAAGTAAAATGAGGTGAAAGAGAACAATTTGAATTTGAATTCTGATGATGTAAGCGATGATGTCATCGAAACGACGAGGTAAGCAATGATGTCATCAGAAGGATGATGTAAGCAATGATGTCATTTGATCGATGGTGTATGCAATGATGTCATCTGATCGATGATGTAAGCGATGATGTCATAAATTATGGCAAAAAGACTATTTTACCCTTACTCTACCAAGCTTATAAATAGAAGCTCATTCCTTCATTATTTCTGAGGAATTCACTGAACTCTAGAGAGAGAAACTATAGAGAGAAAGAAGAAGAGTATTCTGCCACTTAACTACTTCTTTATTTCAGTTCTTCTTTAAAATGGTAAGGGGTGTTATTCTTTCTTATTCATGAAGAGAACTTGTGTTATTCCATTCTTTATTATTCTGTTGGAATAACCTGTATGCGTGGTTTACCCTATACTTGGTGGAATGACCTGTATATGCGGTTTACCCAATACTTAGTGATCTTCTTCTGTTATTCCATTCTTTATTATTATGTTGGAATAACCTGTTTATGCGAAGTACCGCATACTTGGTGAGATTCTTTTATTATTCCGTTCTTTACGATTCTGTCGGAATATCCTGTCGGTGTGAATTTCACCTGACCTGGTTCCATCATTTATTATTCCGCATTTATTATTATGTCGGAATATCCTGTCGGTGTGAATTTCACCTGACCTGGTTCCATATTTATTATTCCGCATTTATTATTCTGTTGGGAATAACCTGTCTGTGCGGTCTCTATCGCATGCATGGTGAATCCTTCTGTTATTCCATTCTTTATTATTCTGTTGGAATAACCTGTCTATGTGGATTGCCACATGCATGGTGAATGATCCTTTATATTCATTCCTTATTAAATTGTGGAAATGATCTGTATACGTAGATTACCGCATGGCTGGTGAAAATCCATTTGCAGTTTCATATATTCTTTATTATACTCCTTTGGTTAAAGTTTTGATTTCTATACTCCATGAAATTAGTGGAATATCCTTGATATTTGCGCTTCATCCAGTATCTTTTCATGAAAATATTCTTCTGAGCATTCTTGACTGTTACTTTACAAAGAAGTATCATGTTGACAATTTGGATATTATTAGTTCCTGGATAAACTAAATCTTGAACTTGTTTAATTGAATTCCTATAACATTGTCATCATCCTCATGTTTATTTTATGTTAAAAGTCATCTTTGGCTTACGTGCATAGATGGACTTAGTATGATTATGACCAGGGATCATTCGGTATAATCATGAACTGTGATGTTATAAGTGGTGTGGTAAAAGTCCTCAGTGGCTTGTAGTTCGTTGATGGACAGTTGTTGGCATGATCATGACCATTAATGAACATACGAATATCCTTGGCCGTAGTGCAGGGGTGATTCGATGATGTGGATTATTTTATTAAGCTGAGTCCCAGCGATCACAGTGTTGAAAAACCTTTTAAATCATAAAAGATAGTAGAGTTTATTTTCTACTTGACTCTTTTAATGGATTGCTTGTTCCGCTGCAGTTAAACTTGATGTCTATTATATTTTATCAGTTTAACATTGTTGAAGGCTAATGATAATTTATTCTGTATTATCTTAGTCATAATATTTCTTACAGGGCTAGTTGAGCTCACCCTTTCTTTCACTGTTCTCTTCAGGAAATGAGAACGTAGCTGGGGCAAGTCGGGGAACAGAGTGATGGTCCGAATGATAGTATTAGTTAGTAGTCCTCACTATTCTATTTAATAGTGTGTTAATAAATGTAATGATGACTCCTTTTGAGTATGAATACTCTCTAGAAGATAATCTTTGTATTCAAACTCACAGTTTATGTTTTGTCGTATTGTACACGACAGTTGTATTAGTAAGTTGTATTTGTATTCTGTACCATGTAAGTGGCGACCCAAGATGGGTGATGTATACCTAATTTTGGGGCGTCACAGTTGGTATCAGAGCTTAGGGATATACATCACCCATCTTGGGTCGCCACTTACATGGTACAGAATACAAATACAACTTACTAATACAACTGTCGTGTACAATACGACAAAATATAAACTGTGAGTTTGAATACAAATATTATCTTCTAGAGAGTATTCATACTCAAAAGGAGTCCTCATTACATTTATTAACACACTATTACATAGAATAGTGAGGACTACTAACTAATACTATCATTCGGACCATCACTCCGTTCCCCGACTTGCCCCAGCTACGTTCTCATTTCCTGAAGAGAACAGTGAAAGAAAGGGTGAGCTCAACTAGCCCAGTAAGAAATATTATGACTAAGATAATGCAGAATAAATTATCATTAGTCTTCAACAATGTTAAACTGATAAAATATAATAGACATCAAGTTTAACTGCAGCGGAACAAGCAATCCATTAAAAGAGTCAAGTAGAAAATAAACTCTACTATCTTTTATGATTTAAAAAGTTTTTCATCACTTTCATCGCTGAGACTCAGCTTAATAAATAATTCACATCATCCCTGCACAACGGCCAAGGATATTCGTTAGGGTCACGACCACAAATTCCATGCACTACGGGCCAAAGATATTTGTGTATTCATCAATGGTCATGATCATGCCAACAACTGTCCATCAATGCACTACGGGCCAATGAGGACTTTTACCACATCATTCGTAATATTACGGTCATGATTATACCGAATAATCCCTGGTCATAATCATACCAAGTCCATCTATGCACTACAGGCCACAGATGACTTTCAACATTTTATAAACATGAGGATGATGACAATAATATAAGAATTCAATAAAACAAGTTCAAGAATTAATTTATCCAAGAATTAGCAACGTCCAAATTGTCAACATGATACTGCATTGTGGAGTAAAATTCAAGAATGCTTAGAAGAATATTTTTATGAAAAGATACTGGATGAACCGCAATTATCAAGGATATTCCACAAATTTTATGAAGTATAGAAGTCAAAACTTAACCAACTGAGTACAATAAAGAATGGAATAACAAAAGAAATCACCATGCATGCGATAGACCGCACAGACAGGTTATTCCAACAGAATAATAAATAATGGAACCAGGTCCGGCGTAAACGCACAGACAGGATATTCCGACAGAATAATAAATAATGGAACCAAGTCCGGCGTAAACGCACAGACAGGATATTCCGACAGAATAATTAAGAACAGTATAATAAATAATGGAACCAGGTCCGGTGTAAAACACACAGACAGGATATTCCGACAGAATAATAATAAAGACGGAACCAGGTCCGGTATAAAACACACAGACAGGATGTTCCAACAAAATAATAATAAAAACGGAACCAGGTCCGGTGTAAAACACACAGACAGGATGTTCCAACAGAATAATAGAAGAATGTCACCAAGTATAGGGTAGACCGCGTATACAGGTTATTCCAACAGAATAATAAAGAATGGAATAACAGGAGTTCTCTTCATGAATATAAAAGAAATAATATTCCCTACCTTAAAAGAACTGGATATTGAAAAAGTGAAGTAGCAGAATACTTTTATTCTCTCTCTCTTATTCTCTCTATACTTTCTCTCTCTATAGCTTGAATGAATTCGTGAAAAATAATGAAGCCCTAGGCCTCTATTTATAGAAAAACTGAGGGTGGTTCTTAGTCTTAACGAAGGGTCAAATGACTCTTGGTCTTAACGAAGGGTCAAATGACTCTTGGTCTTAACGAAGGGTCAAATGACTCTTGGTAATATTGAAGGGACAACTACTATTGACGAAAGTAATTACTATTGACCAAGGTAAATACTATTGACCAAGGTAAATACTATTGACGAAGGTAAATACTATTGACCAAGGTAAATATTATTGACGAAGGTAATTACTATTGACCAAGGTAAATACTATTGACCAAGGTAAATACTATTGACGACGGTAATTACTATTGACGACGGTAATTACTATTGACGACGGTAATTACTATTGACGAAGAGACTCTTAGATGATGACATATGGCCCCCTATAAAAATAACCAAACTTACCACAACGTCTCAATTATTGATTTAATAATATAACATATTATACAGATGATACTATGACAATAATTTAAGAGATATGATGCAGCAATTACTGTAACAATAATTGAGTATAGCTGAGTGACTTCTCACGTAAGCATCAATAATCAATACCGTGTGCTACTATACAACCACGCGTATTACTGTACTTTTACTACCGGGTAGTTCAACAGTTTTAACGGTTTTAACGGTAACACCTCAGCCGTTATTTTTATAGAAAGATAATTTTATCGTTTTCTAACTACGACTATACTTCTGTTGTGGGGTCCACCAATGATTGTGCCGTCGTACGAATATTCCTCGACAAAAAGAATATTCCCCGACCAAACGAATATAATATGACAACTTGCATACTTTGTAAAATTTATAAATACTACCCATAACTATTATATCAAATCCACACCATAATATATAAAAAAAAAATATTTCGAGAAAAATTAAATATTTATTCATAAAATCTGGGGTCTCACAATCTCCCCTTCTTATGGAATTTCGCCCTCGAAATTTACGTACGTACTTGGTATGCCGAACATGTGAGGATACCTTGACTTCACTTTAAATTCTAACTCTTGAGGTATAACCTTTAAGCATCGAATATGATCCTTCTTATCCAAGATGTTAACACGTATCTCCTCATACGTTAAATCTTTCGTTATCTCGCCCGGTTCTAAATTAATAATGTGGTTCGGGTCATCCACATATTTACGTAACATCGATACGTAAAAAAAATATTCTGAACACGCAACATACTTGGCGGTAAAACGAGTCTATAGGCCACAGTTCCTACTTCATCGAGGATTTCAAATGGGCCAATTAAATCGAGAGTTGAGATTTCCTCTCTTCGTTGATTCTTGCTTCTAGAATAACGTCCTCTTAAACCTTCTTCTTCACATTTATCAGCTCTGAGTATGTAGCTTGAACGGCTATAACGTTATCGATTAAAGTCGATTTTACTCGTATATTCGTTATCTTCATATGGGTCCCTCGAGTCTTTAATTTTATCTTCGTCATTTGTAAGTTATACGAAACGAGTCTTTGTTTTAACAACATCGCCCTCGTAAACACATACGATCTTCTACTCAACACGTCAGCTACCACGTTCGCTTTTCCACGATGTTATTGAATGGTACGATCGTAATCTTCAACAGCTCGAGCCAACGTCTTTGGCGCATAATACGTTCGTTTTAGTTGAAGAAATATTTGAGGGTTTAAGAAATGGGTTTTGTATTGGGGTCAATACAAAATTTAATTTTACGCTCTGGGGTAGGCTAAGAAGTCTTCAAGAATACGTCAAGAAATTTATTAACAATAGAAATATCGTTCAAAACTGTGACCCTCATCCAAGACTTGGATAACACGTCACATTGATACCTATCAACTTGCCATCGTCATTTACAACGTTTCCTACGAAAAGTCTAACTTCGGTGCATTCCACACCAGGAAGTCAACAACGAAAGGAACGGGGATTTTTACTTATGGCTTGATATGACAATGATTGACTTTAGTGATTTGGTTACTTGAATTCACATAATAGGTTGGTTAGAAATATGAAAGCTAACAACCTTACGAAAAGCATGATGAGCAGTTAACCAATCGTTTCCAAAAATCACATCAATGCAAGTATTTTCAAAGAGATAAGATTGACAGGTAACGTGAAAGTGTTGATTTGAACAAGATTTATAAATAGTGGAGGTAACAAAGGTTTCTCCCTACGGAATTTCAACAGATAAATCAAAGTCTAACTTCTCCAGAGCTAAGTTCAAACATTGAACACAACTAGGTGAAATAAAAGAGTGAGTAGAACCGGTATCTAACACGGTATAGATTTCGCAAGAGTTTATGACTAACATACCCGTGAAAATTTTATTCAGGTTCCTCGTCACGAAAAAAACGGTCCCTCTTAAACTACTGGCCTTGGCTTTTCTGGGACGGCCTTTGGTGTCTCCATCCTATCTGAACTTGTCTTCGGTGAACGACAAAATCGGGCTAAGTGACCTTCTCTTCCACAATTATAGCATGCTTTAGACGGCATCGCGCATTTTGGACTGATATGCCCCTCCCCTCCGCATTTGAAACATATGATAGGTGGTCGTTCTCCTTCCTTAACAACGGGTGCTGGTGCTGACGTTTTTCCATCATTGTTGAATCTCCTCTTCTTGAAATGACCATTCTTATTGTTTTGGCCCTGATTACCACCGAAGTGGTTACCATTTCTGGCCTGTTGATTCCCTCCACGCTTGTTGTCACCGCTTCGATGACTACTTTCACTAGTATTATCATTTTGTCGACTGCTCTATTTTGGTTGCGTTGACTTGTTATCGCGCTCCACTAACTGAGCCCTATTCACAACATCTGAATACAAACACAGTTTATGAGAAATAAGATGTTGACGTATCTCAGGTTTCAAACCTCGCAAAAATATTCGCGTCATTCACTCTTCATTATCCACCAAGTGGGACGCAAACCGGGATAACTCAGCAAATTTAGCCTCATACTGCGACACGGTCATATTATTCTGCTCCAATTTGATGAACTCCACTTCCTTCATGTGACGAACACTTTCGGGAAAGTATTTGTCATTGAACAGCTCTTGGAACTTCTCCCAAGACATCTTCAGTGCGGCAGGTTGAGTACGCTTAATCGATTCCCACCAATAATCTGCCTCTCCTTGCAACATAAAGGCGGTAAAGGGAACCTTTTGCTCCTCGGAGCATCCCAAGACATCAAATATCTTGGTAATCTGCTTTATCCATGTTTCCGCTATAAGCGGTTTTGGCTCTCCCTTAAACTCTGGTGGTCCCAGCTCCTTGAACTGTTTAGCGGTGACCGTCCGAGAGTTTTCAGTGTTTCCACCTATATTTTGGACAGGAGCCGCTCTCGCCTGCTGTTGCATGAACTGCATAAAGTTTCTGAACATTCCATCATTCATCATCTGGTCAGTGTTGTTGTTTACATGAGGATTGTCACCTTCATGATACACATTATCCTGATTACTGATATGTGGTGAATCAACAGTCGCCTGTGCTCCACTGCTATTCTCAACATTCTCAGATGCCATTTTCAGATACTGTCACAAAATAAAAGTTAATTGATATGTCATATATTATCCTTATATTATGACCGACTAATTAAATACCATGCAAATAAACTTAGGTAGGTCATACTAGCGAAGGAATTTCCCGTCTCTCCCCTCCTAGTTCTATTCTCACATCCTAGCCAGGGATCATATCCCTAAGCTCTGATACCAACTGTGACGCCCCCAGAGCTTAGGGATATACATCACCCATCTTGGGTCGCCACTTACATGGTACAGAATACAAATACAACTTACTAATACAACTGTCGTGTACAATACGACAAAATATAAACTGTGAGTTTGAATACAAATATTATCTTCTAGAGAGTATTCATACTCAAAAGGAGTCCTCATTACATTTATTAACACACTATTACATAGAATAGTGAGGACTACTAACTAATACTATCATTCGGACCATCACTCCGTTCCCCGACTTGCCCCAGCTACGTTCTCATTTCCTGAAGAGAACAGTGAAAGAAAGGGTGAGCTCAACTAGCCCAGTAAGAAATATTATGACTAAGATAATGCAGAATAAATTATCATTAGTCTTCAACAATGTTAAACTGATAAAATATAATAGACATCAAGTTTAACTGCAGCGGAACAAGCAATCCATTAAAAGAGTCAAGTAGAAAATAAACTCTACTATCTTTTATGATTTAAAAAGTTTTTCATCACTTTCATCGCTGAGACTTAGCTTAATAAATAATTCACATCATCCCTGCACAACGGCCAAGGATATTCGTTAGGGTCACGACCACAAATTCCATGCACTACGGGCCAAAGATATTTGTGTATTCATCAATGGTCATGATCATGCCAACAACTGTCCATCAATGCACTACGGGTCAATGAGGACTTTTACCACATCATTCGTAATATTACGGTCATGATTATACCGAATAATCCCTGGTCATAATCATACCAAGTCCATCTATGCACTACAGGCCACAGATGACTATCCGGTTCATCATATCCATGAAGGCAGCAAGAGCATTAGTCAATCCAAAGGACATGACTAGGAATTCATAATGCCCGTACCGAGTTCTGAAAGCCGTCTTTGGAATATCCTCAGTTCTAACCTTCAGCTGATGATATCCAGAACGAAAATTGATCTTTGAAAAGAATTGTGTTCCTTGCAACTGGTCAAACAGGTCATCAATACGTGGCAATTGGTACCTATTTTTGATGGTGACATGATTCAACTCCCGATAATCAATACAAAGTCTCATACTTCCATCTTTCTTCTTAACGAATAGCACAGGAGCACCCCAAGGAGAAGTACTAAGACGAATAAAGCCAATGTCTAACAATTCCTACAGTTGGATCTTTAACTCCTGAAGTTCAATAGGAGCCATTCGATATGGGGCTTTGGAAATGGGTTTTGTACCGGGTTCAAGGTCGATACAAAATTTAATTTCACGCTCTGGGGGTAGGCCATAAAGTTCTTCAGGGAATTCGTCAGGGAATTTATTAACAATAGGAATATCATTCAAAACTGACGTATTTTTGTTTAGATCCGTGACATGAGCTAAGAAAGCTTGACATCCGTTTTTCAATAAACGAATAGCTTTATGGCTTGAGATGACAGCGATTGATTTTAATGGGTTGGTTGCTTGAATTCGCATAATAGGTCGATTAGGAATATGAAAGCTAACAACCTTACGAAAACAATCAATTTTTGCATGATGAGTAGTTAACCAATCAATCCCTAGAATCACGTCAAATGCAAGTATTTTTAATGAAATAAGATCGACAGGTAATGTGCGGGGTACCAACTTGAACCAAACAAGACTTATAAACTGTGGATGTAATGAAGGTTTCTCCCAATGGAGTTTCAACAGATAAGTCAAAGTCTAATTTCTCTGGAGTCAAATTTAATCGATGAGCGCAAGTAGGAGAAATAAAAGAATGGGTAGAACCGGTATCAAATAAAGTATAGATTTCGTTAGAGTTTATGATAAGCTTACCCGTGATGACCTCATTCGGGTTCTTTGCTTTCTGGGAGGTCACAACAAACGCTCTCCCTTGCACTACCGATTTTGACTTTTCTGGGACGGCCTTTGGTGTCTCCATCTTGGCTGAACTTGTTTTTGGTAAATGACAAAATTGAGCTAAATGACCTTCTCTTCCACAATTATAACATGCTTTAGACGGCATCGCGCAGTTTGTACTGATGTGACCCTCCCCTCCGCATTTGAAACATATGATAGGTGGTCGTTCTCCTACCTTAACAACGGGTGCTGGTGCTGACATCTTTCCATCATTGTTGAATCTCCTCTTCTTGAAATGACCATTCTTATTGTTTTGGCCCTGATTACCACCGAAGTGGTTACCATTTCTGGCCTGTTGATTCCCTCCATGCTTATTGTTACCGCTTCGATGACTGCTCTCACTGGTATTATCATTTTGCCGACTGCTCTCTTTTGGTTTCGTTGACTCGTTATCACGCTCCACTAACTGAGCCCTATTCACAACATCTGAATACAAACACAGTTTATGAGACATAAGATGTTGACGTATCTCAGGTTTCAAACCTCGCAAAAATATTCGCGTCATTCGCTCTTCATTATCCACCAAGTGGGACGCAAATCGGGACAACTCAACAAATTTAGCCTCATACTGCGACACGGTCATATTATTCTGCTCCAATTTAATGAACTACACCTCCTTAATGTGACGAACACTTTCGGAAAAGTATTTGTCATTGAACAGCTCTTGGAACTTCTCCCAAGACATCTTCAGTGCGGCAGGTTGAGTACGCTTAATCGATTCCAACCAGTAATCTGCCTCTCCTCGCAACATAAAGGCGGCAAAGGGAACCTTTTGCTCCTCGGAGCATCCCAAGATATCAAATATCTTGGTGATCTGCTTTATCCATGTTTCCGCTATAAGTGGTTTTGGCTCTCCCTTAAACTCCGGTGGTCCCAGCTCCTTGAACTGTTTAGCGGTGACCGTCCGAGAGTTTTCAGTGTTTCCACCTATATTTTGGACAGGAGCCACTGTCGCCTGCTGTTGCATGAACTGTATAAAGCTTCTGAACATTTCATCATTCATCATCTGGTCAGTGTTGTTGTTTGTATAAGGATTGTCACCTTCCTGATGCACATTATCCTGATTATTGATATGTGGTGAATCAACAGTCGCCTGTGCTCCATTTCTATTCTCAACATTCTCAGATGTCATTTTCAGATACTGCCACAAAATAAAAGTTAATTGATATGTCATATATTATCCTTACATTATGACCGACCAATTAAATACCATGCAAATAAACTTAGGTAGGTCATACTAGCGAAGGAATTCCCCGTCTCTCTCCTCCTAGTTGTATTCTCACATCTTAGCCAGAGATCATATCCCTAAGCTCTGATTCCAACTGTGACTCCCCCCAAAATTAGGTATACATCACCCATCTTGGGTCGTCAGATACATGGTACAGAAAATAAATACAACTTACTAATACAACTGTCGTGTACAATACGACAAAACATAAATGTGAGTTTGAATACAATTATTGTCTACTAGAGACTATACAAACTCAAAAGGAATCCTCATTATAATTATTGTCACACTATTTAATAGAATAGTGAGGACTACTAATACTATCATCTGGTCCATCACTCCGTTCCCCGACTCGTCCCAGCTATATTCTCATTTCCTGAAGAGAACAGTGAAAGAAAGGGTGAGCTCAACTAGCCCAGTAAGAAATATTATGACTAAGATAATACAGAATAAATTATCATTAGCCTTCAACAGTGTTAAACTGATAAAATATAACGAACATCAAGTTTAACTGCAGCGGAACAAGTAATCGATTAAAAGAGTCAAGTAGAGAATAAAATCTACTATCTTTTATGATTTAAAAGGTTTTTCAACACTGTTATCGCTGGGACTCAGCTTAATAAAATAATCCACATCATCGAATCACCCGTGCACTACGGCAAAGGATATTCGTGTATTCATTAATGGTCATGATCATGCCAACAACTGTCCATCAATGCACTACGGGCCAATGAGGACTTTTACCACATCATTTGTAACATTACGGTCATGATTATACCGAATAATCCTTGGTCATAATTATACCAAGTCCATCTATGCACTACAGGCCACAGATGACTTTCAACATTTTATAAACATGAGGATGATGACAATGATATAAGAATTCAATAAAACAAGTTCAAAAATTACTTTATCCAAGAATTAACAACGTCCAAATTGTCAACATAATACTGCTTTGTGGAGTAAAATTCAAGAATGCTTAGAAGAATATTTTCATGAAAAGATACTGGATGAAACGCAATTATCAAAGATATTCCACAAATTTCATGGAGTATAGAAGTTAAAACTTAACCAACTGAGTATAATAAAGAATGGAATAACAAAAGAAATCACCATGCATGCGATAGACCGCACAGACAGGTTATTCCAACAGAATAATAAATAATGGAACCAGGTCCGGCGTAAAATGCACAGACAAGATATTCTAACAGAATAATAATAAAGACGGAACCAGGTCCTATGTAAAACACACAAACAAGATGTTCCAACAGAATAATAATAAAGACGGAACCAGGTCTGGTGTAAAACACACAGACAGGATGTTCCAACAGAATAATAATAAAGACGGAACCAGGTCCGATGTAAAACACACAGACAGGATGTTCCAACAGAATAATAGAAGAATGTCACCAAGTATAGGGTAGACCGCGTATACAAGTTATTCTAACAAAATAATACGGAATGGAACAACAACAATTCTCTTCATGAATAAGAAAGAATAACACCCCTTACCGTTTTAAAGAAGAACTGAAACAAGAAAGTAGTTAAGTAGCAGAATACTTTTCTTCTCTCTCTCTATAGTTTCTCTCTTTAGAGTTCAGTGAATTCATAAGAAATAATGAAGGAATGAGCTGCTATTTATAGAAAAATGGAATGCATAGTAACTAATCCATGAACGGTCCAAATTGATTACTTTAATCTGGCGGTCCATATTTAAAGAAAAATCTTTTAAATAAAATATAATATATTCTATTTATAGAATAACTTTAATAAAGTATTCTGTTTTATATAAAAAGATGTTTTTGTTTTATTACGTTAATAATACGAATAAAACAAAACTTCATTATCGCTAAATAATTCATATTATTAACTGACAATAATTGAATCAAACTGAGTGACTTCTCACATAAGCATTAATAATCAATACCGTGTGCTACTATTCAACCACACATATTACTGTACTTTTACTACCGAGTAGTTCAACAGTATCAATGGTAAAACTTCCGCCGTTATTTTTAATGAAATATTTTTGTCGTTTTCTCAATCCGACAATAATTCTGTTGTGGGGTCCACCAATGATTGTGCCGTTGTACGAATATTTCCTGTTAAAACGAATATTCCCCGACCAATCGAATATTATATAACAACTTGCGTACTTTACAAAATTTATAAATATTACCCACAACTATAACATTATATCAAATTAACTCTATAATATTCAGAAATGATATTTATAGAAAATTCATCTTTATTTATAAAAGTTGGGGTCTTACAAATTCACTACGACTCACAAGTGAATTCTATAGAGAGAGAATCAGAGAGAAAGTGTAAGACCCCGAATTTTATGAAATAAAAGTATTTAATTTTTCTTATAATTACTATTCAGTAAATGGTTAAATTGATAAATGTTAAAGTTAAGGGTGATATATGATTTTTTTTCAAAATACACAAGTGGTTATAAAATAATCATTGTTGTCGGGGAATATTCGTTTGGTCGTGGAATATTCTTTCTGTCGGGGAATATTCGTACGACGGCACAGCTATTTGTGGGCCCCATAACAGAATAACTGTCGGGTGAAGAAAACGACAAATTTGAGTTTTTATAAATAACGGCGTAGTTGTTACCGTTAACACTATTGGAATACCCGGTGGTTAAAATACAGTAATACGCGTTATTACACAGTAGCACACGGTATTGCATAGTATTTTTGAAATTATTGATTCTTACGTAAGAAGGCACTACTCAATAATTGTTACAGTAATTACTGTTCAATATTTTATTTTATTGATTCAATAATTGCTACGTTGAAATTTTGTATTATTGTTGTTCAATAATTGTCACTGCACAGTATTTCCCATTATCAGATCAATAATTCATATTATTTGAATAATATTATTAGATAACATTATTGGCAATGTCTAGAAAGTTCTGTCTAAGGAGAGGTTTGGTCATCTAATTGCGCGTCAGTAAGGAAAAATCCTTATTGGAAAGCCCCCTCTTTCCTGGGAACGGCCTGGTTGTCATAAATGTGATTCTGTAATATTATTTGTGAATAATTAATTATTGATTCATATGATAAGGAAATATTTATTTTATGTGGATATAAATGAGGGATATATTTTTGTGGTTAAAAATGAAGGAGTTAATGTTGAGGATTTTATCAGTATTTTTGTCGGAATGGAGGTATTAAAAATCAGGGTTTTTGAGATATTTTGCGGGGGTTATAATTTTTAATCCGACCGTTGGATCGTGGTAATATTTGGATATGTTATACATATATAAGTTGAGTATATGTCCACAAATTTTGAACCGTTAAAAATGAACGTATGATTTATTATGAATTTTACGAGATGACTGGTTCAGAAATTGTTGAATTTTCGGAGTTTATCATTTTGGTGGAAAATTCTAGAATTGGTGGGCCCCACTTGTGGTTGGTGAAGAAATGTGCTGAATTATATTTCAAATGTGGTGGGTGGGAATAGTAGCAGGTAAAGCCATCAGGTTGCAGGTCAAACCTACCAAAATTTTCCTATAAATAGAGGGCTAAGTTAGAATTGAAAATCACACCAGAAACATAATCTTTCTCTCTTTCTCTCTCTATATTATGAAGCATATTTTGTGAGTTTTTAGATACTTGGTGAGTTGCTATTCATCAGTGCAAGTTTCCTTCAGCATCATATCCGATATCCAGTCAGAAGTACTGCTCTTTTGAGGTAAGGGATAGTAAGGGATTTTAAGGGTTGTTATGATTTTCAGTTTCGTAATTTTTCTGAACTTCAAAAATTCTGGAAAAATTTGAAATGATATTTTGATGAGTTTTATTGATTGTGTCCAAAAATGGTGATTTTTGGATGTATAGATTAAGAGTTATGAATTTTATGAGAAAAGACTATTTTAAAAGTAACCGCTTATAATTCCTTGTGGTTAACTCCAAAATTGATGAAATTTTTATTGGGAGTACATGTATATGATAGAAGTATACTCTGTAAATTTCAGAATTTTTAGACAAAAGTACAATTTTTGATAAATGTCTAAATATTCGGCTATTTTGGCCATATGAAAAATAGTAAATGACTTTTAAAAATTCTGAGAAAAATATATGTTCACTATGGGACTATATTATGCTAAATCCCAAAAAAGAAATATTTTTGGAACTGATTTGGTATTTTTCATGAAAATGGTCTAGTTATGAGTAAATGAATTAAATATGTTTTGTGAAGAAAGAAAATTGGAAAATAGGATTTTATGGCTTGAGAATCCTATATGAGGTATATGCAGATTTTTGATGAGGGTTTTGGTTATTGATGATGAAATTGTAAGAGTTGGCATTTTATGATGATTAAATGCATTAATTAGTAAAGTGTAAACAATTTAAATAAATTGTTTATAAGCTTAAGAAATGTTATTCTTTCAATATCATTATACCGAAATATTGGTATGAATTTTATTGTGGAATTTCTACCTTTTTGAGTCGGTGTTACTATTCACGAGTTACTATTCATGAGTTACTATTCACGAGTTACTATTCACGACAAAATTGGTTTCTTTTACTAACCAAATTATAGTTGATTTATGAATATTACTCTTGAGATTAAATCTATATGTTGATTATATTGATTTTATTATCATATATAACATTTTTATAACTCTGATGTTGAATTTCTCTTTCACTGGAGTGTAAAGATGGGTAGATTATTGGTATGATCATGACTAGGGTTCTCTTTGGCCTGTAGTGCAAAGTTGAATTGTGACTGGTATGATCATGACCATTGAATTTACAATTGAATATCTTTAGCTTAAGTGTAAAGATGAATTGATTAACATGGTTATAATTATGGTGTATATAAATTCTGAAATGATTATATATTTCTTTGAGATATGAATATATTTGGCCTGTAGTGCAAATATGAATTGTTGAGGAATATCTTTGGCCTGTAGTGCAAAGATGAATTGTAGAGGAATATCTTTGGCCTGTAGTGCAAAGATGAATTGTAGATGAATATCTTTGGCCTGTAGTGCAAAGATGGTCTGTTGATGAATATCTTTGGCCCGTAGTGCAAAGATAAACTGTTGTTGAATATCTTTGGTCGTAGTGCAAAGATGGATTTATTAGTATGATTATGAACAGGAACTGTGATTTGGTATAACCATGATCTTTGATGTTTCAGGTAAAGACATGTGATGAAAATATTCTTCGTCCTGGGTGTGAAGAAAAATTTAGAATCACAATTATGATTATGAGTTATTCATATGATTGTGGAAAGGAACTGTTGATTGATGTTACAGGGATAAAACATTGTTGATAGATTTTTAACATGGAGAAGATAATAGACTTTATAGTCTATTTGACTCTTCTAATGGATTGCTCGTTCCGCTGCAACTATGGTTGAAATTTTTATCATTTACCATATGTTCTAAATCTCTGATTTATTATTGATGAAGGCTACTGATAATTTAATTATCTTTAGTCATGATATTCTTTACTGAGCTAGTTGTGCTCACCCTTTTGCTTCACAATTCCTTTCAGGTAATAAGAGTGTAGCTGGGTCGAGCGAGGGTAAAGGGGAAATAGAACGGTGGTCTCTAGCTGTGGATGTTCTCCCGAAGCAGTATAGAAAAGTTCATTTAGTAGTTATATTTGGTGAATTCAATAGGGTAAGGTGTACCCAACGTTGGAAGGGTGGTTTGCCACTATCATACAAGATGTCTAATGACATACAACCTCGTGTCATCATAAGACAGGGATGTGCTCATCCACTTGCTGAGTATATATACGAGCACTACCTATATAATCTTGGTGTTTGTTTAAAGTATAATTCTCAGTTAGATACAGTGGAGATAATGATAAGTCAAGAGAAGACTCACCATTGGGAAGAATATGATAGTAATCTTCTCGTTTTTCTTTGGGGTCTATTGGGTCAACCAAGGATAATTCTGTGGCCATATGATATCTATCATAACCTAGACGCGTGGCCTCCCATGTACGAAGGTTTCCTTGAGCACTTCCCAAAGATTCTAATTTCTAAAACAGTTTTTGACTATACCTTTATGTAAGGTGTTATTGTGAGGTGATGTCCACGGTTGGAACATGAGTCACATTTGGTATATATTTGTATCCAAACTCACAACATATGTGTTGTTGTATTTTGCACGACAATTGTTGTAATAAAGTTGTAGTTGTTTTCTGTACCATGTATTTGACGACTCAGAATGGGTTGGATGGAATGGACCTATTTTGGGGTTGTCACAGTTGGTATCAGAGCTATAAGTAAAGAGCCCCGAGCCTCTCGCTGGTGACTTCCTGTTGATGGGGGATGCACCGAAGCCAGACTCTCCGTAGGGGACGCCGTTCTGCGGTGGCAAACTGATAGGTATCAATGTAAGGTGCTGACATAGGTTGGTGTCCAGAGTTACAGTTGGTATCAGAGCTATAAGTAAAGAGCCCCGAGCCTCTCGCTGGTGACTTCCTGTTGATGGGGGATGCACCGAAGCCAGACTCTCCGTAGGGACGCCGTTCTGCGGTGGCAAACTGATAGGTATCAATGTAAGGTGCTGACATAGGTTGGTGTCCAGAGTTACATTTGGTATCAGAGCTTGGGGATATGATCTCTGGCGGAGATCGGGGAATACAACTAGGAGGGGAGAGATGAGTAAATCCTTCGCTAGTGTGTCCTACCTAAGCTTATTTGTTGGTCAGTCATAATATCGGGATATTATGTGATATGTTAATTTGTTAAATTAACACTTGTTTTGAAGCTGTATTCTAGAATGTTATTTGAAATACAGGAGATGAGCAATGGAGAAATTATGATGACAGAGAAGATGGAATTTGAAATGAAAGGAAGGTATTCTCAACTCTTTGAAATACCAGGTACGTAAATTTCGGGGACGAAATTTCATAAGGAGGGGAGATTGTAAGACCCCGAATTTTATGAAATAAAAGTATTTAATTTTTCTTATAATTACTATTCAGTAAATGGTTAAATTGATAAATGTTAAAGTTAAGGGTGATATATGATTTTTTTTCAAAATACACAAGTGGTTATAAAATAATCATTGTTGTCGGGGAATATTCGTTTGGTCGTGGAATATTCTTTCTGTCGGGGAATATTAGTACGACGGCACAGCTATTTGTGGGCCCCATAACAGAATAACTGTCGGGTGAAGAAAACGACAAATTTGAGTTTTTATAAATAACGGCGTAGTTGTTACCGTTAACACTATTGGAATACCCGGTGGTTAAAATACAGTAATACGCGTTATTACACAGTAGCACACGCTATTGCATAGTATTTTTGAAATTATTGATTCTTACGTAAGAAGGCACTACTCAATAATTGTTACAGTAATTACTGTTCAATATTTTATTTTATTGATTCAATAATTGCTACGTTGAAATTTTGTATTATTGTTGTTCAATAATTGTCACTGCACAGTATTTCCCATTATCAGATCAATAATTCATATTATTTGAATAATATTATTAGATAACATTATTGGCAATGTCTAGAAAGTTCTGTCTAAGGAGAGGTTTGGTCATCTAATTGCGCGTCAGTAAGGAAAAATCCTTATTGGAAAGCCCCCTCTTTCCTGGGAACGGCCTGGTTGTCATAAATGTGATTCTGTAATATTATTTGTGAATAATTAATTATTGATTCATATGATAAGGAAATATTTATTTTATGTGGATATAAATGAGGAATATATTTTTGTGGTTAAAAATAAAGGAGTTAATGTTGAGGATTTTATCAGTATTTTTATCGGAATGGAGGTATTAAAAATCAGGGTTTTTGAGATATTTTGCGGGGGTTATAATTTTTAATCCGACCGTTGGATCGTGGTAATATTTGGATATGTTATACATATATAAGTTGAGTATATGTCCACAAATTTTGAACCGTTAAAAATGAACGTATGATTTATTATGAATTTTACGAGATGACTGGTTCAGAAATTGTTGAATTTTCGGAGTTTATCATTTTGGTGGAAAATTCTAGAATTGGCGGGCCCCACTTGTGGTTGGTGAAGAAATGTGCTGAATTATATTTCAAATGTGGTGGGTGGGAATAGTAGCAGGTAAAGCCATCAGGTTGCAGGTCAAACCTACCAAAATTTTCCTATAAATAGAGGGCTAAGTTAGAATTGAAAATCACACCAGAAACATAAGCTTTCTCTCTTTCTCTCTCTATATTATGAAGCATATTTTGTGAGTTTTTAGATACTTGGTGAGTTGCTATTCATCAGTGCAAGTTTCCTTCAGCATCATATCCGATATCCAGTCAGAAGTACTGCTCTTTTGAGGTAAGGGATAGTAAGGGATTTTAAGGGTTGTTATGATTTTCAGTTTCGTAATTTTTCTGAACTTCAAAAATTCTGAAAAAATTTGAAATGATATTTTGATGAGTTTTATTGATTGTGTCCAAAAATGGTGATTTTTGGATGTATAGATTAAGAGTTATGAATTTTACGGGAAAATACTATTTTAAAAGTAACCGCTTATAATTCCTTGTGGTTAACTCCAAAATTGATGAAATTTTTATTGGGAGTACATGTATATGATAGAAGTATACTCTGTAAATTTCAGAATTTTTAGACAAAAGTACAATTTTTGATAAATGTCTAAATATTCGGCTATTTTGGCCATATGAAAAATAGTAAATGACTTTTAAAAATTCTGAGAAAAATATATGTTCACTATGGGACTATATTATGCTAAATCCCAAAAAAGAAATATTTTTGGAACTGATTTGGTATTTTTCATGAAAATGGTCTAGTTATGAGTAAATGAATTAAATATGTTTTGTGAAGAAAGAAAATTGGAAAATAGGATTTTATGGCTTGAGAATCCTATATGAGGTATATGCAGATTTTTGATGAGGGTTTTGGTTATTGATGATGAAATTGTAAGAGTTGGCATTTTATGATGATTAAATGCATTAATTAGTAAAGTGTAAACAATTTAAATAAATTGTTTATAAGCTTAAGAAATGTTATTCTTTCAATATCATTATACCGAAGTATTGGTATGAATTTTATTGTGGAATTTCTACCTTTTTGAGTCGGTGTTACTATTCACGAGTTACTATTCATGAGTTACTATTCACGAGTTACTATTCACGACAAAATTGGTTTCTTTTACTAACCAAATTATAGTTGATTTATGAATATTACTCTTGAGATTAAATCTATATGTTGATTATATTGATTTTATTATCATATATAACATTTTTATAACTCTGACGTTGAATTTCTCTTTCACTGGAGTGTAAAGATGGGTAGATTATTGGTATGATCATGACTAGGGTTCTCTTTGGCCTGTAGTGCAAAGTTGAATTGTGACTGGTATGATCATGACCATTGAATTTACAATTGAATATCTTTAGCTTAAGTGTAAAGATGAATTGATTAACATGGTTATAATTATGGTGTATATAAATTCTGAAATGATTATATATTTCTTTGAGATATGAATATATTTGGCCTGTAGTGCAAATATGAATTGTTGAGGAATATCTTTGGCCTGTAGTGCAAAGATGAATTGTAGAGGAATATCTTTGGCCTGTAGTGCAAAGATGAATTGTAGATGAATATCTTTGGCCTGTAGTGCAAAGATGGTCTGTTGATGAATATCTTTGGCCCGTAGTGCAAAGATAAACTGTTGTTGAATATCTTTGGTCGTAGTGCAAAGATGGATTTATTAGTATGATTATGAACAGGAACTGTGATTTGGTATAACCATGATCTTTGATGTTTCAGGTAAAGACATGTGATGAAAATATTCTTCGTCCTGGGTGTGAAGAAAAATTTAGAATCACAATTATGATTATGAGTTATTCATATGATTGTGGAAAGGAACTGTTGATTGATGTTACAGGGATAAAACATTGTTGATAGATTTTTAACATGGAGAAGATAATAGACTTTATAGTCTATTTGACTCTTCTAATGGATTGCTCGTTCCGCTGCAACTATGGTTGAAATTTTTATCATTTACCATATGTTCTAAATCTCTGATTTATTATTGATGAAGGCTACTGATAATTTAATTATCTTTAGTCATGATATTCTTTACTGAGCTAGTTGTGCTCACCCTTTTGCTTCACAATTCCTTTCAGGTAATAAGAGTGTAGCTGGGTCGAGCGAGGGTAAAGGGGAAATAGAACGGTGGTCTCTAGCTGTGGATGTTCTCCCGAAGCAGTATAGAAAAGTTCATTTAGTAGTTATATTTGGTGAATCCAATAGGGTAAGGTGTACCCAACGTTGGAAGGGTGGTTTGCCACTATCATACAAGATGTCTAATGACATACAACCTCGTGTCATCATAAGACAGGGATGTGCTCATCCACTTGCTGAGTATATATACGAGCACTACCTATATAATCTTGGTGTTTGTTTAAAGTATAATTCTCAGTTAGATACAGTGGAGATAATGATAAGTCAAGAGAAGACTCACCATTGGGAAGAATATGATAGTAATCTTCTCGTTTTTCTTTGGGGTCTATTGGGTCAACCAAGGATAATTCTGTGGCCATATGATATCTATCATAACCTAGACGCGTGGCCTCCCATGTACGAAGGTTTCCTTGAGCACTTCCCAAAGATTCTAATTTCTAAAACAGTTTTTGACTATACCTTTATGTAAGGTGTTATTGTGAGGTGATGTCCACGGTTGGAACATGAGTCACATTTGGTATATATTTGTATCCAAACTCACAACATATGTGTTGTTGTATTTTGCACGACAATTGTTGTAATAAAGTTGTAGTTGTTTTCTGTACCATGTATTTGACGACTCAGAATGGGTTGGATGGAATGGACCTATTTTGGGGTTGTCACAGAAAGAAGAAGAGTATTATGTTACTACACTATTTCAGTATCTAATCTCCTACTATGGTAAAGGGTATTATTTCTTTCGTATTCGTAAGGGATGTTATTTTTGTTCAATATTCGCTTGAAATAATATTTTCTTCCATACTCTATAATATGTAAATAATATTATTTTGTTTTAGATTTCGAATTCTATACTCGTTTTGTTAAAATTTTGGCTTCTATACTCCATAAAATTAGTAAAATATCCTTGATATATGCTCTTCATCCAGTATCTTTTCATGAAAATATTATTCTGAGCATTCTTGATAAGTTTTTAACTTTTTCATGCCAGAGTACTATTCACGGGGTTACTATTCTTGAAGTACTATTCACGAAGTACTATTCACTTGAGTACTATTCACCCGAAGTACTATTCATGATAAAAATTGATTCATTTTTTGTCTAAATTATTTTTTGTACAATATTATTCTTGAATTTTACTCCACAAAGCAGTATCATGTTGACAATTTGGACGTTATTAATTTCTGGATAAATTAAATTATAAATCTTTAAAAATTTATCCTTGAACTTGTTTTATTGAATTCTTATATCATTGTCATCATCCTCATGTTTATATTCTGTTGAAAGTCATATGTGGCCTGTAGTGCATAGATGGACTTGATATGATTATGACTAGGGATTATTCAGTATAATCATGACCGTAATGTTATAAATTATGTGGTAAAAGTCCTTATTGGCCCGTAGTGCATTGGTGAACAATTGTTGGCATGATCATGACCATTGGTGATACTAATGAATATCCTTGGCCCGTAGTGCAGGGATGATTCGATGATGTGGATTATTTATTAAGCTGAGTCTCAGCGATAAAACTGTTGATAAACTTTATAAATCATAGAAGATAGTAGATATCATGCTCTACTCGACTTTTCTAATGGATTGTTTGTTCCGCTGCAGTTAAACTTGATGTTTATTTTATTTTATCAGTTTAACACTGTTGAAGGCTAACGATAATTTATTCTGCATTATCTTAGTCATAATATTTCTTTCTGAGCTAGTTGAGCTCACCCTTTACTTTCATTGTTCTCTTCAGAAAATGAGAATATAATTGGGAATAGTCAGGAAATGGAGTGACGGTCCAGATGTTTGCATTAGTAGTCCTCACTATTCTGTGAAATAGTGTGATAATAAATGTATTGAGGACTCCATTTGAGTTTTAATAATGTCTAGAAGACAATATTCGTATTAAAATTTACAGTTTATGTTTGTCGTATTTTACACGACAGTTATATTACTAAGTTGTATTTGAATTTTGTACCATATATTTGGCGACTCAAGATGGGTGATGTATACCTATTTTGGGGGCGCCACACTACTATACAACAATTAGAAAGTAATTACAAGATTACTGCATCAAAAAAATAATTAAAAAAAGAGTGCAACACAAATTTATTACCTTCAATTCAGATACTAACCCGTAGTTACTACACATTCATAAATTAGTTACCTTCATATAAGTGTTTGGTTACTTAGGTTTAATTGTTTAATCTTTTATTGGTCACCACGTCATGATACTCAGTGATTTGATTATAAACTAAATACAAATAATGTATTTCAGATTTATGGTTACTAATTAGATATATTTTGATTACTGTGTATAATGTTGATTTGATCAATATTCACCGTTTTTGTATTATTTTTAATGCTTCAATTGAACTTTATTTTACGATAAAAAAAGTCTGATATAGTACATCAGCACAAAAAGTGTAACTACAAAAACATCTGGATATTTACTGTAACTAACCAATAACCAGACATATGATAACCTTTTTATTCATGTAAGGATTGTGTTACACAATATTGAATAATATTTTATATTTTTTTCTTCTTATATTAAGTAAGAGAAAAATCACACGACTATTCTATAATTCAATCACGGTTTAACAAGATAAAAAAAACAAATACATGTAACACTTGGTAACTGTTCTGAATTTTTTTTATGATTATTTGGTTACCCATAAAAACTAAAATGGTTACATGTGTATGAAAGTTTTACTATCAACTTCACCATATTCAAAATAATTTTATTTTTAAAAGGTTATTTATAAGTAAACAACATGTTGAAGTTTTGTCACTCACTAATGCGCATTTGGTTACCTTTAAAGGAAAGAGTCCAAAAAACCCAATATGAATAACTACTGGTATTACAGTTTATGACATTTATGTCAAACTACTCACAATATCAAACTACTGGTAATAGAATCAAAGACCAATCAACAATATCCAACTATATAAGCACTAGTAACCAAAACACAATCAACATGTTTCCAAAACCAAAACACTTCTACTATAAGAAGTGGTTTCCAAATATATAAACACTATTAACTAAAACACAATTAGCAACTTCCTTTCAATACCACCAGCCGGACATTAGAGAACTACTCGGAGGAAGAAGAGGAAGTCGAAGTCGATCCCCGTATCATCGGGGACGATGAGCCCGACGACGATAAAGAAGAAGGAGAGGATCTCTTCAGCGACAATTACATGGAGTTAGTTGTTGAACACAATCAACAGCTTCCTTTCAACACCACTAGCCGAACACTAGAGAACTACTCGGAGGAAGAAGAGGAAGCCGCAGTCGATTCCCGTATCATCAGGGACGATGAGCCCGACGACGAAGACGAAGAAGAATAAGAAGAAGAAGGAGAGGATCTCATCAACGATAATTACATGAAGTTAGTACCAAATGTACTAATTTTATAAATAAAATATTAAAAATGTATTAATTTTATAAATATTTTTTAGATGCATTTTTATTATAATTTTTTCTAAAAATGTACTAGAAAGTATAAATAACCTATTTTATTTTTGAATATACATATATTTTTAAACTAGTTGTGAACTTTAACTGTTGAAATATTACAATACTTCAAATTTCTTCCTATAATTAAAGTTTATGACATTTATGACCTAGTTGTGACTTTTATTCAAAAATTTGCATGCACATAAAACTCAATGTTGTGTATAAATAAATACATTGTAAAATTTCCCACGTAACGTAACAAATCTAATATTAAAGCCATTTTCATACATATACACTACACCTGCATACCTAAATTTCTGAAAAGTCAAGCTCCTCTTCTGCATATTTCCAAAATCCTTTATTTATAATATTCTTTTATAATAATACTCCAGTCCATTTACCCTTCTAGTCTTAAGATTATCAATATCTCTAACAACTTCGTCTTCTTCTTCAACCGCCAGCTTATTTACTTATCCCACTGCTTACCTTTCACATAGTTAGGCTTTTAGATAATTTACAACTTTACAAGAAGAAAAACCATTATTACCTTCAACCCACAAAATTTCTCCCCTTATATTTGTATAAATTTTGGTTTTTATATATAGGAGGGGAGCAGAAATTTGAAAGTTTAACATGTTGGGTTGGAGCCCAATTGTTCAGTTGATTGTTGTTCTGAGCTGCTGGTTCATGTTGTTTAGATTTACAAAGTCGAAGCTGCCACAAGAAGAAGGTGAGGTAGATTTGAGATTGTCACTATACACTCTGTTTGGATGCTAAGAAAATGCTTAAATTTTTGTGGGTTTACTTAATTTGTTGATTGATTGACATTGTTTATAGGCATAGCTGAATTGTGCTTATTTGGGAAATTTTTAGTGTTATGGAGCAGTTTACAAAAGAGGAAGAAAAGTTTTTTTGCGATTTTTTTCCTTTGGTTTTCTGAGGAACCAAACATATTGTTTAGTAGAAGTGGGTTCATGAAGAATAAGGGATTTTTTAAAGTGTTTGAATTCAAAGATTTAATATGCTTTTGCTATACAGTATATAGTTATTATTATATTTTCAGTCTTTCTCAAATTTCTTATGGTTTTAGTTGAGCCTGCTACAATTTTTTTGTTTAGTTTTCTTAAAGCTTTTTAATCTACACAAGTAAAATTATGAGTCAGTAACAAATCCCATTAAATTTTCAAAAGATTTAGTTCTGTCAATTGCTGTATTGACAGGACATAGGTTATGAGGTTAAATAAAATGTGGGTGCTCAGTGCGGAAATTGTTTCTAGGCATGGACGTTTCTGGAGCTAATTGACATAAAAATGCTTGTCAAGCCAGCCCTGTAGTAGTGGGAGAGGGCACAGTTTAGAGTGCATTCATATAGTTCGTACACAATGATGTAACAAAATTTTACTATAATTTAGAAGAATCCTAGAATTTTTTTGTTAAAATAAATCCTTGGAGGAATTGAATTTGGGAAGCTGTTATGGCTTCATCTTAAATTATCCAACTAGTTTATAGTTTTGATGGGTTTAAGAACCATAAGATCTTCATACAGATGTTCACGATACCCTTATCCATCCTAACCGCATGAGTTTTTCATCACATAATCTCTAGCAATGAATTTCCCAACTACTGATTAAAGCGGTAAACCGGAAACTTATTCCTTTGATGTCTAGTTTGACTTTGAGACCTTTAAATGGGATTTGGGTAAACTGGTGACTTTAAGATAAAAACTTAAATAGTGGTGCAATTTTGTAGTTGCAGTTCATACCAAATAATACTATGTTAAACCTGATAACAATAGTGAGCGTCTTTGTTACGCTAGTCGGATAATATTGATAAAATGACTTGGTTCGTTTAAGTTTTACCTTTTTCTATAAACTTCTGATGTGAGTTTTGAGAATCTGCCATCATTTGTTGTTAATTTTTGGTCCGTCTATGTCAAATAGTTGATGCTCTGCAACAAATCAGCTCTACAATGGGAGCAACTTATTGGAAGTTCGATGGTGATTCGTGCCAAATTGAAATGGTTGGGATTACTCCGGAGGGACCTGTGGGATCTGAAAGAAGTGTTGATTGTGAGTGCAACTCTGAGAACAACACAATCTGTCATGTCGTAAGGATGTATAGTATCCTTATCCTACTCTTCCATGCAATATTGTTATTTGTGATTTAAATATCAGAGTTAATTGACAATGTCACATTGCAATCTTCACCATAGTAATAACATAAACATGGTCTTGGAGCATACTACCAAATGAATATGAACTCTATTTTCCAAAAACCATCATTTACTATGCCTTAAAGATGTTCGCCGATAAATTGGTTCAAATTGTTCAATGATATAGGCGCCTTTTGTTTGGTCGAGAACCTAACTATCCTTTATGTACCTCATAGAACATTGTTCTTTCTATTTTTTAATGTGGCCCATCTGGTGGTTGAGACTTATCATCTAGCTTAACATATCAAATGTGGGCACCTTTGCCACCCAGCTAGAATATATTTCTCTATACAAACTTCTTATTTAGGCTTGAAGCTCAAAATTTTGATATCTCATATATGCAGCATGCTCAAGGGTTATAATCTTCCAGGCGTTCTTCCACCAGAAGTAGTGAAACTTCCTCACCTTCGTGAAATGTAAGAGCCTTTCCAAAATCAGTGTGACACTCCTGGTACAGAAACAAAATCATGGAAATGAATCTAATTCTATCCTTGTCCAATTCTTGTAGTGATTTTGCTTACAATTACTTAAGTGGTACGATACCACCTGAATGGGGTTCAACGCAGTTAAACTCGGTGTACGCTCCCCTTTTTACTATTTATTTCTATGAGAAATTTTAAATATATATATATATATATTTTGTAAAATTAACCACCAAAATTTTGATACAGCTCTCTTCTTGGAAATCGTTTGTCAGGGGAAATTCCAAAGGAATTGGGAAACATTACCACTCTCACATACCTGTAGGTCTTGATGCTTTATTTTTCACTATCAAACAACAATTATGCGATATAGAGGTCATTGTTTTAGAAGTTACATCTGAGTAGAAACTGTACCAGCAACAGGACAACTTCTATTACATATATGTTCTTTTCACAAATCTTATTTAGACCACAACTGCAGTGTGTATATTTCATAACCCACTATGTTATCCTTCTATTTACTCCAGTTCATTCTAAGAGTATATTCAGAATGTGTAGTTTGTTTCAATTCTACTGGTTTAGTGATCTGGATGATGATTTTTGATCAGAAATCTTGAAGCAAACCAGTTTTCTGGCACTGTACCTTCTGAGTTTGGGAAGCTGCCGAACTTGGGAACTTTGTAAGACCTTATCATATCTAGTTATCGTATGATTTACTAATTAAATCAAAGTTACACAATTATATGGGAGACCTAACCAGTTCATCTGCTGGATGATATTGGAATTGCAGAATGTTGTCATCCAATCAACTGTCAGGGAGGTTGCCAATGACCTTTGCTGGGTTAACAAATATCACAGATTTGTAAGCTCGTTAGTAGTGTATTTTATGAAGCCACCCTTGTTAATCACACTATCTAGTAAGCCCATTTTCTTGCTAAATGCAGTAGGATCAATGATAACAATTTTACCGGACGAATACCTGATTTTATACAGAAGTGGAAACTACTTACAAGACTGTAAGATCTTTATCCATCGATATACCTTTTAACATTTTGGTAAATGAACTTGCGTAATACTCTTCTTTCTATAATTAATGAATTAATTTTGTCAATCAAGAGAAATGTGTGCAAGTGGGCTGGAGGGACCGATTCCTTCAAATATATCTCTTCTGGAAAACTTAAAAGACTTGTGAGTTTAGGACCTATTAAATGATTACGTTTTGTGTGATTTCCTTATTTTCATTACATTATCTAATTAAAAAAATTCAGTTTTAAGGGATCGACTCATTGTCTTCTAATTTTCACAGGAGGATTACTGACATAAATGGGCCAATTCAAGGATTTCCTAATCTAAGTAGCAGTACAGGCTTAGTAAGATTGTATGTTTCAAAAAAATGAATAATTGTGTCTATCTATTGGCAGAAAGATTTATGCATATTATCCTGCATGCTTTTGACATTCTTTATCCGTGGTGTCAGGGTGCTGAGAAACTGCAACATTTCAGGAGATATTCCTACATATGTTTGGCAAATGAAAGTTATGGAAATGGTGTAAGTAATGCATGCAAAAGTTCGGTGAATGAATAAGTGACTTTTGCTGTCTGCTATATCCAAGCCTTTTTTTAATAAGTAAATGCTTATTTAAATAAAGGCATCAAAAGGGGATGCTGCCCAAGTGAGTCTTATAAGAAGTATGGACAACAACCAAACGAACCCTTGAAACAGGAACACAACTTAAACATCGAAAAACAATCTCAAGCTACTGTGATAAACCTCGACACAAACGCAGCAAAAGACTCCAGTGAATCGGGAAGAATTCTTGTGCTAAAAAAATAGGAGACTCAAGGATAAAGAAACTACTATGAACAATGGAGCTCATTCTCTTCAAAATATCTGCAATTCCTTTTTACCCACCATAAGTCATTGGGAACCATATTCCACTTTAGCCTAAAACTCATTTTAGTCCCTCTCTAGCGTGCAAGAAGAATCAAATTGACTACGAGATACCAAAAAAACATAAAGATTGTCACCCATAAATCCTTAACAGACTCACAATGAACAAGTGATCTGCCTATAATCCGTTTTACATATATAACAACCCCTCCATAAAGAATTCTAGTTTAGAGTAGCCCTCAAGGGGTTGTCCATGAAAGAATGCCACCTTCCGTGGGACACGTACAAGCTAAATGCTCTTCCAAGGGAACCTTACCCCCTGGACTTGCGAGGTGCTATTAGTATGATAAAACCAAAAAGCTTCCACTCTGGTGTGGACACCTAAAAACCAAGTCCCATCCTCCTTGATATGGCCCCAACTTTGAAAAAGTGACAACAACCCATCAATCTCCTCAAGCTCCCAATCTTTAAAAGAGCCTTTGAAACACTAGTTGACATGACGAATGTCTCTTTACATCAAGGGTCCAATTTCCAACATGTGGACTTCTTAGGGATCCAGTACTACTCTTGCTCAAGCATGCTTAACTTCGGATATCCATTGGTAATGCAATGTATGAGATATATATGCGACTATGCGTCTTTCTGAAAAGTACAAAAGGTACATGTGCATTAGTTTCCCCATTATCCTTCCTTAGTAATTGAGTGTTAAGCTCTTGCACTTGCTCCAAATAAGATTCGTTGTTTGCGTCCATTAGAAAAATCTTCTAGTTGATTCAAGTCCTTTCGACATAGATACCCTCCACACACAAATAAAAGAAAGAAAGATGAATAAAGTCAAATAAGCTTGGTCTTTTGGGGATTATATTAAGAATATAAGCCACCTTCGTATGGTTCTTTTAATTTTTTTTTTCTCAATACATATTTTATTTATGTGGATTTTTCCCTATATTTATTGTGTGCTTTGCTTTTTCTTAGTCCACTATTGTATTTCTCTATCCTCTAAGTTCCTTTGTTGCTATTACAAGTGATTATAAGACGAGACTCCATAAATAAACATGGCTTTCAGAAAAGCCTCAATCCATATGGAGTGTTACTTTTCTCCCACCTCCGTTTGTTTGATGACATCCATTTATTGTGATATGGACAGGGATGCAAGCTTTAACAGATTAGGGGGTGAAATTCCAAATGACATCAGCGCTAGGAGTTTGAGATTCGTGTAAGTATGACAACAAATTTCAGGTTTATTGTAGCAGGTTTTTCCAAGAGTTTTTTTCAAGTTACTGATATAATTTTTGAATTTAGAAAAGAAAATGTTAAACCAGCAAAGTTTTGGAAATACTTTCATTTTGTTTTTCTATTATTAAAATCTTATATTTAACCTATCTAAGAAAATAAGATTCTCTCAAGCTACTGTAGGTTTCTTTAATTCTTTTACTTGCTTTTGTTCCAAAATTGTTTCACAAAAGCTATCAATTCATTTTAAAACTGCCGTATTGTTCAAGTATTTGAGATACTAACAACTGCTGCTGTAAATAGGTTTTTAACCGGCAACATGCTAAGTGGAAATGTCCCAGAATCAATCTTGAAGGACGGAAATAGCGTGTATGTCATTATCTAGGATGCTTATTTAACAAATGTGTGTGCCTCGTGAGGGTGGGTTCACTTGTGCTCGCGCATGGGGCTGGGGGTTGCAGCATCTGTATATATGTTAAAGATTGCAAACTGTTTCTATATGATCCTTGAAGCTCATGAGTTCGTTACATTACATATGTATCACATTTATTAACGAAATTATGACATCTACTCTTTGATGATTCTGTGCAGTGATCTTTCTTACAATAATTTTACATGGCAGGGCCCGGAGCAACCCACTTGTCGGTCGAACATGTCAGAATAGTTCTTTTGTTTGTTTGTTGTTGCTGTATGCTACCCAGTAAATTGGTAAATTATGAAGTACTGATTTTTTTCTTTTGTTTGTTTTTTTCATTAGGAATCTTTACATCAACTTGTTCAAAAGCTCTTCCTGGGAGAACACCTTGTGAGTTCCTGTTTTTGCTTCTCTGAATTTTTAGTTTAAATTTTGTAGCTGAAAGTGAAGAAGCTTCTACTTAATCGCACTTCTTTTCTACTTAACGTGTTCATTCTAACTTTTCTTGCATACTAATCTGTAACAGAAGGGGAATTCTTCCGTGCACAAAAGATTTCACCTGTCCTAAATGTAAGTTTACTGTTTTGGAGAATATTTACTTCTAAGTACCTGAAAATTGTTTTATAACTGTCAGTATTTAATATCATATTCTTATTTTGATGAATAAGTCCAGTTTATTGTATTAATGAAAGAGAAAATGTGAAGACTCTGACATGAATATATTAATATGACTTTATGCTGCATTTGGATTGAAAAAATGGAATTGGTGAAGGAATGAAATAGAGAAGCGAATGGAATGGAATGGTGAGCGGAGTGATTCATTTCATTCCTAGCTAGAATGAGTCATTCCATACTCTTTCCCAAGGAATAAAATTCACAAATTTGATAAGAATGAGAATGGTTTCCATTACAATGGAACAACCAAACACAATTATTTCCATTCCATAGGAATGAGTCATTACATTCCCACCTTGATTCTTGCAATCCAAACGTAGCATAAATCTATGCAATATTCAGGACATACCTTATTTTTACAACTCCCTATGTTAAACATCCGTACTTTTTCAGTAGAAAAAAATAAGCTGTAGATGATCAAATTCAGCTTGTGAGCCAACTTCAGTTTATTTATTAGGAAAAGATGGTTGTAAACTGATGCTACTTTCAGTATGTTGTATATCCTTTGATTTAAAAAGGCAGTTTAGTGTTTTGAAGTTTTGATGTTCTACGCTCGTATCATGAAACATTCCCAATGAGAGATTTGACAAACACTGCTAGTCCGGTAATAACCAAACACCTTATAGATGAGAGCTCATTAAGCATGTTTAAATTCACTTTAAATGAATCTTTGCAAAATTTGAAAAAATAAGGAGAGATGTTTTTTGTAACACCTCCTTCTTGAAAAGGAAAGGGAGGTCAAGTGCGAAGCACAACAAACTTCAAAATAAATAAACAGAGCACTTACAACCTCAAAATATTAATAATGGTGATCCAATAATAAAGTAATAAGTACAATTCTCCAAACTGAGTCAAAACTTAAAATTCGAATCAACCTAAATGGTCAAAGGCAAAACTATCATCACACTAGCCCTGAATTACCCCTGCAAACCTGCCGGAAGAAAAACACAGCATGAGCCAATTGCCCAGTACGGATACAGATATACAAAAGATATACAACTGATATACGAAAATAACTGAGACAAAATACTGAACAAGCCTCAAGTGTAAATACGAACGAAAATATAATATCCAAAGATCTGAATGGGATATAGCTGAATCAACATAATTGACGAAACTAATAAAAGAATAAAGAAATAACGAACTGAATTAACTAACTCAATGACTTGAACTGAACAGAAACCAACAAAACTAATCCAATAAAATAATAGGCTGAAACAAATGGCTGGAGTTATTTCATACTGAATGAGCTCAGAAATATATCTTGCCACACATGCAAGTCAAACTAATGACACACAGGCAAATCAAATGATGCCACACATGCAACCAAAATAATGCCACACAGGCAAATCACACATTGGACCGCGAATCCAAATGTATGCAAATCGGATAGTGTATTTGACACAATATCACCAATCCGCAGAACAGAAAACTAGGGTTAACCCATACGCCTCCCATAACAAAACACCAAATGGCCCACTTACTCCGGAGCTCAAACAGAGACGCCGTGGACTAATCACACTGCCACGAAAATGTCATGTCTCTCGTGCCAAGACGACATGCCTGTAGTACCCCCACAGGTGGTTAGTTAAAGTATACCCTACGGTATATTCTAAAAAAATACCATGTCGCAACACATGCGACATAATACTAACAAAAGGGTTCTATATGTACATGTTGAACCAAATCAAATTATAGTCACAAGGTCTCAAAAAGAAGGTAGTAACATGTACCGCTCTACAATTATCAAAAATAAATACTAAACATGATATCCTAATTCAAAGAGTACAAATACGAGTCATGTGTATCAACTCCAAAATGAAACTAATATATTTATTTCACATGAAACAATTATGTGAAATCATAACCTAATTCGAAATAAGGAAACAAACGAATAAATCAAATTTAACAAGAGTATCGCTGAAAGAGTACGAAATTCGTACCTGGATTAAGCAATGTAATACCCGAAAATTATATTCCAAAAATAATTCGCTTAGGCTCCCTCCGTCCGAACTAATTAAACAAAATAATAATAAATATAAATACACTTGTAAAAAATATTCTTACATCTTGACCCCGTTTATAAACTTAATTATATTATTGTTATTGTCATAATTTGTAAATTTATAAATTCTATAATTATATACCTCTAATTGATAACTCTTTTTCGTCTTAAACAAGGCTTTATTTTTAGATACATAATGAAACTATATTTATCTTCCACCACCATCTGTAGAACTTTCCATTACAATACTATACATAATACTATTATTACATATACATGTATATAATAATAAATCTAACTAACTTATTATTTTTTTCATAATTGATTTGTTAATTAAAAAAAATATCTAGTACCTACGGATCACAAGTGAAAGGCCATTCACGGCCATAACCAACTAACCACATCATTGGCCAATTTAATAATAGGTAAAAAAAAACATGGTCTGACCATATGCCTTGAATTCACCCATACAAATCACAATATATATATAATAAATTAATGTAAAACATTATCCTCCTAGTTACTGTATATGCATATATACATATACCCATCCGCAAATCATTTGCCATTTAAACTTGGTCATTATCATTATTATACTACTTAAAGAATCCATACTGCTAAAATAATTTTCAAACCGTACCAGACTTGGTTCCTTGATCGTCAATTTCTTTTCTTTTTGCAGCCGCCGCTTGTCTCTTTGTCCATCTCTTTTTCTCATGTTGAGTCGCCACTCTTCCTCTTCTCTATTTAATCAGTTTGTATAAGATATATTGTGAGGAAAATTAGGTTTTACTTAATATTTACGTATCTTATTGTTTCCCCTAATTTTAATAGAATTTTAATATTACCTACGTATAATTTAAACCCAAATAAATTTTAAGGCCCAAATTAATGTAAATAAATATAATTTGATCCAAACATAAGAAAAGGCCAATTAAAATATAGATTTAAATATTATTTATTTATTTATTTTATTTATTATTTGTTTTTTTTACCGGTTATTACATCACCTACCTCTTAAAAAGGATTCCGTCCTTGAAATTCAAAAGAATGGAACATATCTAATTTTCAAAGAGATGCGGATACTCCGCTCGAATAGACTCCTCAATCTCCCAAGTAGCTCCGCGCTCTGGATGATCTTTTTTTTTTTCACAAAATTCTAACAAATGGGATTGTCTTCCTCCTCATAACCCGCTTTTGACAATCTAAAATTATCTCACGTTTCTTACTTCTTCAAAATTGTAGAGGACGAAAAACTGAAGGAACATGATTTGGATTCACTCAATTCTGACATCAGATGAATTAATTATAATTTTTCTAATGGACTGCAGCGCGTATAAGTATTCTACTCGGAAATTCAACTAATCAAATTAGAATATGATTAAAGTTACAACTTCGCTCTTTAAATATAAATATAACTCAATATAGGAGCTACCAAAACTCTAATGGACTCCTCATTTTTAATTTAAACAATTATTTAATTATCTACTAAAACAATTTAACTTTTCAAACAAAACAAGGAAAGAGGGAAACAAAATCATTTACCTTTTCTAATTTAAATATAATTGTATAAAATAAAATTAATTAATATTTAATTATATAAAAAAAATATGGGTTATTACAGTTTTCACCCCTTAAAAATAATTCCGTCATCGGAATTCCAATAAGCTACAAAAAAAATTAGTTAAGACGCAGCGCCGCAATTTTAACGATTAACGTTGATAAGTCATCGGTTCACGTAATTATCAATGTACTTGTAAAAGATTCGTCAGCTACCGTGTCAAGCCTTGGTAAGGTTCTTTGCGTTAAATCACATGATCCACTGTTGGTGCGAGTCTCCCGTTAATATCTTTGAGTTTCATTCTTGCAAACGTACGTACTCTTCGGAACGTAATTCGAAATCACAAACATCTTTCTTCATCTAAATATGATTCAAATAACCAAAATATTTAAAATTATTTTTAACTCGTTAAAATGTTTATATTCCACACATGACAAAGATCTAACAAATTATTTTTATTTAATTTTCATAAAATCATACAAAACTCCAAGGATATCGGATAAACTAAACAACTTAACAAATTATATCAACTTTTCGTAAATCCTCAAGAGCTTCAAAATATTCAAACCTCAATTCGAACTAGCTAGTTCTTAAATATTATTACATCAAAGAATATACTACTAAGATCTCTTTATCATCATATCAACTCTAAGTCAAATATTCTACTATCTGCATAAGCAAACTATAGCTTTCAAAATCTCTTAAAGATTCATCACTTATTATATATCTAATCATTCAATGAATCAATCATTCGCTTAATGCAATTCTTAACCCAACAAATTCCAAGATCTCCACATACTATCACTCAAAATTTCATATAAGACAACTCCAATATTCTACTAGGAAATAATTACAAAATTCATTTACTCCAAAAGATTAATCTAATTACCTCGAATCTCTACAACAACTCAAAATTACAAGAGATCCTCTGTACTTAATAATTTTCACTTTATCATATTATCCCACCGATTCACATACCTCAATTTATTCACAACTTAACAAAAAATCAAAATTTTACCCAAATCAAATCCTCAATTCCAAAATCATAATGATTGTCACAAAATAAAACAAATCTAACAAATAATTTTGCCAAAATCAAATTCTCGTCGATACAAATACTCACATCATAATCATATAATCATTTCTTAACTAAATAAAATATGACATTATTCTCCTTAATGATCCAATCACAATCCTTAACTAATATTATTGCTCCAACGCATAACAATAATAATAATAAAAAATTATCTCACCTTTCTCAAATTAACTACAACTCAAAGAGCTAAAAACACTTGGTAAAAATCAAGACCAACCAAACAGAGAACAAAATCGAATCAAACTCCTACGTCTACCCAGTGATTTACCCACAACTCACAGGTCAAACCTAAATAGGTTTTCTACAAGAAAGAACCTAAGCTCTGATACAATCTCTTTAACACCCCCTTCCCGAAAAGGAAAGGGAGGTCAAGTGCGAAGCACAACAAACCTCAAAATAAATAAACAGAGCACTTACAACCTCAAAATATTAATAGTGGTGATCTAATAATAAAGTAATAAGTACAATTTTCCAAACTGAGTCAAAATAATCAAAACTTAAAATTCGAATCAACCTAAATGATCAAAGGCAAAACTATCATCACACTAGCCCTGAATCACCCCTGCAAACCTGCCGGAAGAAAAACACAGCATGAGCCAATTGTCCAGTACGGATACAGATATACAACTTGTTGGGCCATGATATTTCTCCTATTGGATCTTGAAGATTGGGCCTAATTTTCATATAATATCTCCTTAATATTGGGCGGGGTCAATGGATTGGTCCATTAGATCTTTTAATATCTCTATCTTTGACTGGTAATGATGAAAAAGGAAGACTGTTGACCAAAGGTCTGCAGATCATTAATGTGGATGGAAATATAACCGGCCGGCGGTATGCACAATGAAGAAAAAAGGTGACAACCTGCATGCAGTCGACAGAAATCACTGAAGAATGGGGGGCTGTGTCAGATGATAGTGGGTGACACGGTAAACTGGGTGGGAGAGTATAACCTAGCAAAAAAGACTTCATGAAAAGGTACGCATACACACGACCCACGAATTTCATCTCTCTAGAGACGCTAGATATTTTATCCTCCATTGTTAAACCTTGAACGGTCTGTACTGACTCTCACGCCGGAGCTATCCCCCGACGGTCCAGCCGTCAAGCTTTTGGTGTTGACTGTGTTTACCGTGCAGGATTAGGGCGTCTTACGTGATTGGGACGTCACCAAAGATCTTGGCGTTAACATTGGCGCTAGAAGGAGGGGTAAGTTCTAGTGTCCTGAGTATTTTTCAATCACACACATTGTGGTCGTTCTACGTCAGTGTTCATGGGGAAGAGTAAAACGCCAACACCCGAAGGGCAGGCGATGGCTGTGAGCTCGTCGTTGCCCCGTATTTCGGTAAAGGATCGTCTGGGTCCTTCTAAAAGTGCTCACGATAGTACGGCCTCCAAGTACGATTCGGGAGATCTTCGTCCGAAGATTCATGGTAAAGCCAGACGGAGGCTGGTCTTTGATACAGATAAAGAACGAGATCATAGTCGAGGGCGAGCAGAAGGTTCACCGACCAAGACTCATCACCGAAATGGTCAGGAGGACAGAGCTGTCAAGTTGGCGAGAATGGCAGACGAAGCGGATAGGGCCTTAGAAGTCCTTTTAAAACAGAGAGAAGATATAGCCGAACAAATGCTTCGGGTGGCCGAATTGAGAGACGAGACATCCAGGCATATACAGTCCGAAAGACGGAGTAGGCATAAGGAAATGCAACGACGAGTGGGGAAAGAGCCGGAGCATTCTGTACACGTATCTAGGGGTCGTTCTCGCGACAGAAGGAGGTCAAGGAGCAGAACTCCCTTGGCCTCGAAGAAGGCACTAATGGTCGTTGATTCTCAGCATCGAGACGACGACAGGCAAATGAGTAGGTCAAGGGAAATCGCGCCAGAAACCAGAAGGAGAGAGCACCCACGTGAGTATTCTCGACATGAGAATAGACTTGTACGCAGGAGTAGATCCAGGAATCCAACAAAGGCAGCAGGGTCAGATAGAAGAGGTCAGTCTGTTCGGGATCAGAAGTTTGCCCAGGAGATAGAAGTCTCCTCACAGCCAGAAGGTGTAAATTTTTTGGCAAAAGAATTGAAAGAGCTTAGAAAGCAGTTAGCAGAGTTCCAACAGGTGAAGGACACCCCGGGGAAGAAGACATCTCCTTTCTCCTCGAACATTCTTAAGGAAAAGGCAGACGTCACTAAGAAGCTGCCACGGATGGAGAGTTACGACGGATCTGGAGATCCTTATGACCATAGCCAGGCGTTCGATCGGCTGATGAATTATTATGACTTTACCGATGCTGCCAAGTGTCACACGTTTGTCACAACACTAAGAAAAGATGCGAGGCAATGGATGAGAACTTTACCGTCAGATTCAATTTCCTCTTGGACCGAGCTCTGTGACAAGTTCCATGCCCGCTTTGGGAGCAACCGAAGAAGAGGAAAACCTACGGGTTCTTTAGCCCAGGTCAGACAGTTCATCAACGAATCCTTAGGCCAATATGTGAAGAGATTCAGAGAAGCAGTTGGTCAGGTGTCCGACTTAAATGATCTCCAGGCGGTAGGGTTGTTTCAGAATGGGTTAGATCTGGTGAAGTCTGAAAAGCTAGTGAAGAAACTGATGTTCCATCATCCGAAGAGCCTGGCAGAAGCTTTCGACAGGGCAGAGGGTTATATTGTTGTGGAAGAGGCCATGAATAGCCTGAAGCGCCCTTCTTCGGACCAAATGAAAGAGGCAGATTTGCCTAGGACTAAAGGCGATCAGAGGAAGACGGGGGGATATAATGATCGGCCAGAGGGCAGTTCGAAGAAGTATAACAACTCATGGCGACAGGGGAATAGTTGTCCACCTGCGTCCGCCCCTAAAGTGAATAAGGTTTACACCAGACTGAATACGGATAGGTCGGTGATTTTGGACCAGATCAGGAACCAGCCATTCTTCGAGCCACCTCGCGATAATTACAGGACAGGGCAGGGCAACTCTCGGAAATATTGTGGCTATCATCAAGCCGCGGGCCATGATACTAATGAGTGTTGCAATCTGAAAGATTTTGTGGAGAAGAAGATTCAAAGCGGTTTGCTGGTTCAATATGTGGCAGGGAGGGACCGACAAGATCAGCAGAATGTGGATCGTACTGTTCAAACGGTTCAAATGGTTCCGCCCGTCCAAAATGCTCCAATACCACCGCCAAGGCACGTCGTCGATGTGATAACCGGTGGGACAGCAGGTAAAATAGTGGAGAAAAAAAGGAGAGGATATTTAGATTCAGTCATGTCCGTGGCGGGCACTGCCCCGAAGACCGACAGAGCATTTCTCGGAACGGTTATCTCTTTTATCGATGCAGATTATCCTTCGGAGCCCATCGAGCCACATGAAGGAGCGCTGGTGATCACTGGGCAAGTGGGTTCGATGGATGTGAAACGAATGATGATAGACAACGGGTCTTCGGTGGACATTCTGTATGCCCATGCTTATCATAGGATGCATCTCGATGGACGAAAGATGGAGGTTGGACAGGAGGCTCCTTTGTACGGTTTTAGCAACGATTCAGTCCGGGTTGCAGGCACTATTGAACTCCCAGTGGTCTTCGGCACGGCTCCTCAGCAGGTAGAAATAACATGTAAATTTTATGTTGTGCATGTAGATTCGGCTTACAACGCCATACTGGGAAGAACTACTTTGATGACTCTCCAAGCAGTGACTTCCATCCCTCATTTTAAAATCAAGTTCCCTACGACACATGGAGTGGGAGAGGTAGCAGGGGATTTGAATCTGGCCCGACGCTGTTATCGGAATGCTGTCATTTCCTCAGGAGTAAGGGTCAGCAAGCAGAAACAAACCATGACAATCGAGATCGAACCCTTTACTGAAAGCAGTTCGGAGCTGTCGGTTATTCCCACAGGAGATACAGAGGAGATCGAGCTGGTCCTTGGAAAGAAGGATAAAATAGTGAAGATTGGTTCAGGTTTGCCGGAACCTCTTCGGACAAATTTTATGAAACTTCTTCGCTGTTATGCGGATATCTTTGCATGGGAGCCGCAGGACATGCCCGGGATCAGTCGAAAGATTGCCGAACATCGGCTGGATGTGGATCCATTAAAGAAGCCAGTTCGGCAGAAAAGACGGATCTTTGCACCTGAACGACAAAGGATCATTGATAAAGAGATCGCGAAGCTGATAGCTGCTGACTTCATCTTCGAGATAGACTATCCGGAGTGGATGGCAAATGTAGTGTTGGTACAGAAGCAGAATGGGAAATGGCGGGTTTGCATCGACTACACCAACCTGAATAAAGCTTGTCCGAAGGATTTCTATCCTTTACCCCATATTAACCAACTTATTGATGCGACTTCGGGGTATGCACTACTAAGCTTTATGGATGCTTTTTCAGGTTATCACCAAATTTTCATGTGCGAGGAGGACATTCCAAAGACAACATTCATCACACACCGTTCGGTGTACGCCTATAAGAAGATGATCTTCGGCCTGATTAATGCTGGAGCCACCTACCAGAGAATGATGAATTTTGTCTTCCAGAAGCAGCTGGGAAGGAACATGGAGGTGTATGTAGATGATATGATCGTGAAGAGCACGACGACTCAGAAGCATTTAGATGATCTGGAGGAGTGCTTTCAGACAGTCCGCCATCGCAAGTTGAGGTTCAACCCTACTAAGTGTACCTTCGGACTCGGTGCAGGGAAATTCCTGGGTTATCTGGTCAGTCAGAGGGGCATTGAAGCCAATCCGGAGAAAATTCAGGCTATTCTAGACATGAAGACTCCTCAGTCGTTCAAAGACGTTCAACGTCTAACCGGTAGGATTGCTGCTTTAAGGAGGTTCATATCCAAATCTGCAGAGAGATGCTTACCATTCTTCAACACATTGAAGGGACCGAAAAATGCGAAGACATTCCAATGGACTTCGGAGTGTGAAGCCGCCTTTCAAAGCATAAAGACCTATCTGTCTTCTGCCCCCCTATTGGTGAAGCCTACCCCAACAGAGACCTTGTATTTGTACCTTGCAGCGAGTTCGTTAGCGGTTGGAGCAATGCTGGTTCGGGAGGTCAGTGGAAAGTAGCATCCGGTCTATTATGTCAGCCATGTCCTAAGAGATGCTGAAACCAGGTATCCAAATATTGAAAAATCTGCTTTTGCTTTAGTAATTGCTAGCCGAAAGCTTCGGCAATATTTTCAAGGCAGGCTCCTGATTGTCTACACGGATCAACCACTGAAGAAGGTGATGGGTAAGCCAGAAGTTTCGGGGAGGTTAGCAGCATGGACCATGGAACTGTCCCAGTTTTTCATTGAGTATCATCCCCGAACCGCTATCAAGGGACAAGCTTTGGTCGATTTTATGGTGGAATGTTCATTCACCGAAGCAGATGCTGAGTTACCAGAAGCTGAGATATCTGATCGAGCAGTTGCAGTTTTTTAGCACGGTCAGAATGCATGGACACTATATGTAGATGGGTCTTCTACGGTAAATGTTAGTGGGGCAGGGATTATCTTGACAAGTCCAGAGGGATTCAAGGTGCAGCAGGCCATCAGGTTTGAATTTAAGGCTACAAACAACGAGGCCGAGTATGAAGCGGTGTTGGCAGGAGTTTGGCTGGCGAAGAG
Source organism: Panax notoginseng (assembly GCA_016801055.1). NCBI lineage: Eukaryota > Viridiplantae > Streptophyta > Magnoliopsida > Apiales > Araliaceae > Panax > Panax notoginseng. The sequence goes on from CM029020.1 coordinate 16,787,174, forward strand.
TCTAGATGTACAGAAGTTGATTGTTTACAGTGACTCTCAGTTGGTCGTCAAGCAGTTATCAGGAGATTATGAGGCTCGTGGGACAAGGATGATCAAATATTTGGCGGAGTTGAAAGACCGACTTTAACACTTTGTCTCTTATGAGTTTCAGGGCATTGAGCGTAACGACAATTCTATCGCCGATGCATTGTCAAAGTTAGCCACCACTGATGCCGTTATTTTTAATGGGTCAGTCTATTTGGAGGTCTTGCAGCACCCGAGTATCCAACACGAAGCAGTGATGTGCATTGAGAGATCTAACTGTTGGATGACTCCCTACATCGAATATTTGGCAGATGGCGTCCTTCCTTCGGATCAGATGCTCGCGAAGAAGGTCAAGTATAAGAGTGCGAACTTCGTCCTTATTGATGTGGATCTTTATCGAAGGGCATTTTCGTCACCATTATTGAAGTGTTTGGTTCCGTCTGAAGCTGAGTATACCCTTCGGGAGGTTCATGAAGGCATCTGCGGTGATCACATGGCTGCTAAATCACTGGCATACAAAGTTCTTCGGCAAGGGTACTACTGGTCAACGATCTTCAAGGAAGCTACTGAGTATGTGAAGAAGTGTGACAAGTGTCAGCTCAATAGTCCGATCCCACATCAGCCACCAGAAGAGCTATACTCGATCTTATCTCCTATACCCTTCGCTGTCTGGGGGGTTGATATACTGGGGCCGTTGCCAAAAGCTAAAGGACAGATCAGTTTTGTTATAGTTGCTATTGATTACATGACCAAATGGGTAGAGGCGAAACCACTTCGGCTGATAACGGAACAGGAGTGTCTGAAGTTTATGAAAGAATCCGTAGTGTTTCGCTTCGGAATTCCTAAGGTGGTGATATCAAACAACGGACGCCAGTTTGTGGGATCGAAATTCGAAGGATTTCTGAAAGAATTAGGGGTCCAGCACAGGAAGACTTCGGTGGCTCATCCACAATCAAATGGGCAGGTCGAGGTGACTAACAGAACACTTCTGAACGGGATCAAGCGCAGATTGGACGAAGCCAAAGGAAGATGGCCGGAAGAGCTACTCAGTGTATTGTGGGCTTACAGGACTACACCGAGGACAACAACAGGAGATTCACCTTTCAGACTGGCCTATGGTATTGATGCCTTAGTCACAGTCGAAATTGGATCTCCAAGTCTTCGTGTTAGTCAGTTCAGAGAGATCTACAATGACGAAGGACTGAAGGCCAACTTGGATCTGTTAGAAGAAGTCAGAGAAGTGACTTTGATCAAATTAGCAGCCTACCAGAAGAGAGTTGCCAAACATTACAACAAAGGGGTAAAGCTCCGAAGGTTTGAGGTGGGAGACTTCGTTCTCAGAGAAGCCGAAGCATCTACACCACAGAACACGGGGAAGCTAATGCCGAATTGGGAAGGACCATATGAAGTAACTGAAGTACCAAAGCCCGGGACGTACCGACTGAAGGCATTGGATGGATCCGAAATAAAGAACACTACGCTGGCAGACTTCGGAAATATTTCCAGTAGAGATCGAGTCAGTTAGCCGGAAGTCTGTATATGGTTGTTCAAAATCAATAAAATTCACTTTTTCACGATTGATGTTCTTCCTATTTGGCACTAAGTTCACAACGAAGTAAGGAGGTATGGTCGGACTCGCTGTCCATTTGATGACAGCCTATTTATTCGTTATCCTGTGTGGTAGTCGAATCCTATGATCCTTTTTAATATTGTTTTTACCCCGAGTGGTAAATCAATGGGCACCGAAGTAAGGAGGTATGGTCGGACTCGCTAGCCATTCGATGACAGCCTATTTATTCGTTACCCCGTGTGGTAGTCGAATTCTATGATCCTTTTTAATATTGTTTTTACCCCGAGTGGTAAATCAATGGGCACCGAAGTAAGGAGGTATGGTCGGACTCGCTGGCTATTCGATGGCAGCCTATTTATTCGTTACCCCGTGTGGTAGTCGAATCCTATGATCCTTTTTAATATTGTTTTTATCCCGAGTGGTAAATCAATGGGCACCGAAGTAAGGAGGTATGGTCGGACTCGCTGACCATTCGATGGCAGCCTATTTATTCGTTACCCCGTGTGGTAGTCGAATCCTATGATCTTTTTTAATATTATTTTTACCCCGAGTGGTAAATCAATGGGCACCGAAGTAAGGAGGTATGGTCGGACTCGCTGACCATTCGATGGCAGCCTATTTATTCGTTACCCCGTGTGGTAGTCGAATCCTATGATCCTTTTTATATTGTTCTACCCCGAGTGGCAAACAAATGACCTTGTATACTCGTTCTACCCCGAGCGGTAAGCAAGATCTTGATGGTGCAAAGAGGATCAGCCGAATACACCTTACACATGACTGATCTCATACTTCGGTAACGACAAACATACATCACTTTGTTTTATGCAAGTGTTGAGTTCGGTTCAGTTCATTTAATTCAGTTCATTTCATTCTTTAACTTAACTGTTATATGCCTTATCTGATTCACTATCTAAGTTAAATCCATACAGATTAATTGATGCTGAATAACTAACAAGAAACGAATCAAAACAGAAGTTATAATCGAACATAAATGGTGGTTCATTGATAAATTCAAACATTCATCCATCTATTCAGTCCTGACAATTAACTATTACAAAGATTAAAAAACATAGTTTTTACAAATCATCAAAATATCAGAAGAAAGCAGAAAAGACTTTCAAGCACCGCCTTCACCTTCGGAGTCGATCAGAGCTGGGTCTAGCTGAGCAGCAGCCAACTTTTCCTTACCACGCTCCCGGCAATCTTCATACCCTTCGTAATATACCTTCAGAATCTCTGCGCCAAGCTCGTCAGACGCACGATAATCCGCCTGTATCTGTTTACACAGTTCTTCGGTCAGAGGAGGATCTCGTTCTTCAAGTACCTTTATCTTGTCACGAAGTTTGCGACGTTTGGTCCTATGGATTTTTCTATCACCCTGAGCCTTCGTCTGGACTTCGCCAAGTTGTATTGACAGGTTTTGATTTGTTGCAGCAAGACCCTCATTGGTAGTCTTCAGGGCTTCGGTTTCTGCAACAAATCTAATATTCATATTGGCCAATTTCTGTTCATTGGCTTTTGTCATATTCAGTTCTTCTCTAACCGAGCTCAGCACCTCGTAGGTTTCCCTCAGATCCCCCTTGGTTTGGGCCAACTCCCTCTGAAGGCTTTCATTAACATGAAGATTGGCTTCATGTTCATTTCTCTCCCGGGCCAATGTAGCTTTCAACAGGTTGTTCTCCCTTCGCAGAGTCTCCTCATCGGATTCAGCATTTATATGTCGGGGACGTAAACGTCCGAAGACTGCATTTGCCTGCACATATGTGACGATATCCAGTTAATCTCAGATATTTAAACAAGAAAAGAAATATTTAACCAAGACAATTGTCATTTACCTTTGCCAGATAACTCATGCCTTCATCAAGAAAATTCCCGTTCGTATGGTTATCGAATCGGCGATCGTCAGTCTCTTGAACGAAGGCATCGAAGAGCCGGAAAGGAAAATTCACGTTATATCGGGGCCACAAGGTCGGCATTCCCGTAGCCTCTTTATGGAATTTTTGTGATGAAGGCCTTGGAGGGGAAGGCATAGGTTGATCACGAGGAGGAGAGGGATCCGTATATATATTTTCTGGGGAGAGAGATCGAGCCGGGGACGGGACACTGTCAGAAGGTTGCTTTCTCTTTCGAGATGGTGTTACAGTGGGTTCAGTTCGTTCTTCCTCAATGTTGGTTCGAGTCCCCATTTGGATTATTGTGGGAAGAACACCCGAAGAAGGTACCCTAAGCTCGTCGGAGGTTAAGGGGGTAACTTGGGTTCTCAACTTCTTGATCCGAATAAGCTGCCTTCGATCACCTGCAGGTAGATCTAACAGACTTTTTCGGGCTGGCAGAGTCGGGTTGATAATCGGTGGTGTCGAGTCGATAATTGGCTGAGTTGGGCCGACAACTGATGGCGTTGGATCGACAGTTGGTGGTATCAGATCAATAGTTGTGGGTGTTGGATTGACAGTTGGTTCAGTTTCGGAAAGGGCTTCGGAATCAGATGGGATAAAAATTGGTCGAGGTCCTCGAGTGGCTCTTCTCTTTCGACGAGGTCGAAGGACTTCTTCTGGGATAATAGGTTCATCATCCGCAAGTGTTTGGATTGGGGGCTCAGTAATGTGGGTTTCAACAGTTGGTATCTCAGTAGGGGGTTTGAACTTGGAAGAGGCTTCCGGATGGGGAGGGTCGGCGTCGACCTCTGCAGTTTTGCCGGCTATGTTACCTTCGGAAGGGACTTCCTGTTGGGAGGACTCGGCAGTAACTTCTACGAACCTCCCAGCTAGAAAATCTTCCAACTCTTTCACCTCCGAAGACGATGGTTTGATCAAAGTTACTGCAGAAAATTAACAGTCTTACATCAAAATCAATACCACAGCAATTTTCAAAATATTGATAAAGTAAACCCATACTTACATATGTGGTCGTATAACCACGCTTACTTGGAGAGAAGCCCGTATTTCCATTCTTCCTTCGGGAAGTTGTCAAACAGTTCCGTCATTTCAACCTCGCGTTCTTCGGAAACGTCTCCAAAATCAGCAGAGATCTTCTCATCAGTGGCCCAGTTCGGTAAGGAGGAAATTTCAGGTCCCTTGACGTAAAACCATTTTTCGTGCCATCCCCTATTACTGGAGGGGGTGTTAACCAACGAACGTCTCTCGAATTTCTCCCCTGTCTTCGAGGAATATTTGCTTATGGCCTTGAATCCTTTCTCTCTGGATTGACCGATCTTGTACACTGTGAAGAAGAAGTCGAGTGTAGGCTCTATACCTAACTCGTGGCAGAAAGCGATGAACGCTAGGATGTGAATGTAAGAATTCGGCACCAATTAGGCGAACCCAACACCCAGAAACCCTAAGAGGGTCACTATGAAAGCATGGAGAGGAAATTGAACTCCTTTCTCCAGGATGGTCACCGGAGCAGCCGTCCATCCTTCAGGACGTTGGTACATTCGCTCCTCAGATCCGGGGGCTCTCACCAGATGGGTATTCGGAATATGGCAGCGAGTGCGAATCCTCTTCAGGTCAACCTCTGTGATTGTTGACGGAATATTGGCATGTGCGTACCGTTCCTTACTCCTGTAGTATTCGGAAGGGTTGGAAAGGGGTTTCATTACCGGATTCTTGCTAGAAATTGCAGGTGTCGGATGAGAGGATGAGGCCTCTTTGTCGGAGTTTGGGTTTGGTGGAATGGCCGTAATAGGAGTCGCCCGAATTGGAGAATTTTGACTAGTGCTAGGGGTTGCCATCGATCGTATTTTGCAGAGAAGGTGAAGAAAGCTATGGAAGGAAGAAAAGAGCTCAAAGGTCTGAAATTTAAATTGGCAGGTAAAACTGTCAAATTTGGTAAAGTTTACCTCTTATACTGACGGTTGCACGAATTACGAAGGCGGCACATCTAATTTCTGGCAATGATAAGAACTCGAATGGGGAGCGTCCGGGTTAATCCTCAGAAATTTTATCAAATTGGGCCTCTCGTTTGGACTTCCGGTTTTCAGCCCATCTTTTTCTAATTTAATCCTTAACTGTTTGGGCCTTTTACGTTGGACATCCGGATATCCTCTGCTTTAACTTATGGATCAAATCGGGTATGTCTTAATCACCCCTTATTATGGACCATTCATAGTTTTCTATCAAAAAATTCTGTTTAATAAAAAACTAGGGGGCAATGTTGGGCCATGATATTTCTCCTATTGGATCTTAAAGATTGGGCCTAATTTTCATATTATATCTCCTTAATATTGGGTCGGGTAAATGGATTGGTCCATTAGATCTTTTAATATCTCTATCTTTGACTGGTAATGATGAAAAAGGAAGACTGTTGACCAAAGGTCTGCAGATCATTAATGTGGATGGGAATATAACCGGCCGGCGGTATGCACAGTGAAGAAAAAAGGTGACAACCTGCATGCAGTCGACATAAATTACTGAAGAATGGGGGGCTGTGTCAGATGATAGTGGGTGGCACGGTAAACCGGGTGGGAGAGTATAACCTAGCAAAAAAAGACTTCATGAAAAGGTACGCATACACACGACCCACGAATTTCATCTCTCTAGAGACGCTAGATATTTTATCCTCCATTGTTAAACCTTGAACGGCCTGTACTGACTCTCACGCCGGAGCTATCCCCCGACGGTCCAGCCGTCAAGCTTTTGGTGTTGACTGTGTTTACCGTGCAGGATTAGGGCGTCTTACGTGATTGGGACGTCACCAAAGATCTTGGCGTTAACACAACTGATATACGAAAATAACTGAGACAAAATACTGAACAAGCCTCAAGTGCAAATACGAACGAAAATATAATATCCAAAGATCTGAATTGGATATAGCTGAATCAACATAATTGACGAAACTAATAAAAGAATAAAGAAATAACGAACTGAAGTAACTCAATGACTTGAACTGAACAGAAACCAACAAAACTAATCCAATAAAATAATAGGCTGAAACAAATGGCTGGAGTTATTTCATACTGAATGAGCTCAGAAATATATCTTGCCACACAGGCAAGTCAAACTAATGACACACAGGCAAATCAAATGATGCCACACATGCAACCAAAATAATGCCACACAGGCAAATCACACATTGGACTGCGAATCCAAATGTATGCAAATCGGATAGTGTGTTTGACACAATATCACCAATCCGCAGAACAGAAAACTAGGGTTAACCCATACGCCTCCCACAACAAAACACCAAATGGCTCACTTACTCCGGAGCCCAAACAGAGATGCCGTGGACTAATCACACCGCCACGAAAAGTGTCATGCCTCGTGCCAAGACGACATGCCTGTGGTACCCCCACAGGTGGTTAGCTCAAGTATACCCTACGGTATGTTCTAAAAAAATACCATGTCGCAACACATGCAACATAATACTAACAAAAGGGTTTTATATGTACATGTTGAACCAAATCAAATTATAGTCACAAGGTCTCAAAAAGAAGGTAGCAATATGTACCGTTCTACAATTATCAAAAATAAATACTAAACATGATATCCTAATTAATTTAAAGAGTACAAATACGAGTCATGTGTATCAACTCCAAAATGAAACTAATATATTTATTTCACATGAAACAATTATGTGAAATCATAAATTCGAAATAAGGAAACAAACGAACAAATCAAATTTAACAAAGAGTATCGCTGAAAGAGTACGAAATTCGTACCTGGATTAAGCAATGTAATACCCAAAAATTATATTCCAAAAATAATTCGCTTAGGCTCCCTCCGTCCGAACTAATTAAACAAAATAATAATAAATATAAATACACTTGTAAAAAATATTCTTACATCTTGACCCTGCTTATAAACTTAATTCTATTATTGTTATTGTCATAATTTGTAAATTTATAAATTCTATAATTATATACCTCTAATGGATAACTCTTTTTCGTCCCAAACAAGGCTTTATTTTTAGATACATAATGAAACTATATTTATCTTCCACCACCGTCTGCAGAACTTTCCATTACAATACTATACATAATACTATTATTACATATACATGTATATAATAATAAATCTAACTAACTTATTATTTTTTTCATAATTGATTTGTTAATTAAAAAAAATATCTAGTATCTACGGATCACAAGTGAAAGGCCATTCACGGCCATAACCAACTAACCACATCATTGGCCAATTTAATAATAGGTAAAAAAAATATGGTCTGACCATATGCCTTGAATTCACCCATACAAATCACAATATATATATAATAAATTAATGTAAAACATTATCCTCCTAGTTACTGTATAAGCATATATACATATACCCATCCGCAAATCATTTGCCATTTAAACTTGGTCATTATCATTATTATATTACTTAAAGAATCCATACTGCTAAAATAATTTTCAAATTAGTTCCTTGATCGTCAATTTTTTTTCTTTTTGCAGCCGCCGCTTGTCTCTCTGTCCATCTCTTTTTCTCATGTTGAGTCGCCACTCTTCCTCCTCTCTATTTAATCAGTTTGTATAAGATATATTGTGAGAAAAATTAAGTTTTACTTAATATTTACGTATCTTATTGTTTTCCCTAATTTTAATAGAATTTTAATATTACCTACGTATAATTTAAACCCAAATAAATTTTAAGGCCCAAATTAATGTAAATAAATATAATTTGATCCAAACATAAGAAAAGCCCAATTAAAATATGGATTTAAATATTATTTATTTATTTATTTTATTTATTTTTTTATTTTTTTACCGGTTATTACATTTTTAGATTTTTAGAATCTAGATTATTCGATTCAGCAATTTAAGGCAAAAGTGTCTCCAGATAAGCATAAGTAGTTTTTTTGCTTATTTATCTTATTTCAACAATATTTGGTTGGCCAATCGAAACAGTGTTTCCCAATAATTCAACAGTAACAATAGTTAGATTATTCAAGTAATTTTGATAGCCTAAATAAGTGAAAAAGTGGAAGGGAATCCAAACAGGTCTAATGTAACTTATAAGCTAGCTTATGAAAATTTCTCAATACGTACTGCAGTGATGTATAGAAACTTTTGCTGCTTACACTTATGTGTGTTTACTTTGTAGTCTATATTTTGATTTAGAGATGTGCGTTTAAATTACTCTATTTGCATATGGCAGATGGGTGTTCTCTACATGTTAATAGTGGTGGGAATGAATTGAAGGTCAAAGAAAGTGATGGCGAAATCGTGTATGAAGGAGATGCTGAAGTTGAAGGTGGTACAGCAAGATATTACTTAAGTAATAATTACTGGGGATTTAGTAGCAGTGGGGACTTCATGGACGATAATAATTATCAAAATAAACGTTATGTTAAAACTGTGCCATCAACAAACATCCCTGAATTGTATAGTACAGCACGCCTTTCTCCACTTTCTCTTACTTACTTCCGTTATTGTTTGGAAAACGGGAGTTATGCTGTTAGTCTGCATTTTGCAGAAATACAATTTACAAATGACAATACATCCAACAATCTTGGGAGGCGGATATTTGATATTTATATTCAGGCAAGTTTTTAAATTTGTGATCAAATGTGTATTTCGTCAAAGAATTTCTAGATTGAAGCTCATTGTTTCAGGGAGAATTAGTTCAAAAGGATTTTAATATTGAAGATGAGGCTGGTGGGGCCCAACGGCCTTTGGTCAAACATTTTAATGGCAGCGTGACAAACAATATCTTAGAGATCCGATTTTATTGGGCTGGTAAAGGGACTACACGTATTCCTGGTAGAGGAGTTTATGGTCCCCTAATATCAGCTATTTCGGTTGAGCCAAGTAAGTATCTCCCCCCCCCCCCCCAAACAAAAAAAAATGAAATATATGCATGACACGAAAACCATTCATTTAAATCAAGGGATAATTATTTAAATGAGTTTTCAGGTACATGGTATGTATTTCTCGTCTGTATTGAACAAAATCAGTGACCCTTTGTCTATGTCTACAAAAGTGAAGCCTGTAGATGTGCTAAGAAGTATCTAACAAGTAGCTAAATAGTAATAAAGAAAGGAAAAGGACATCGAGCTTTAATTGCAGCAACCCTTTCCTTTCTTTTTCTTTTTCCTTAATAAGTTTTTGAAGAACTGATCAATCATTTCAGTGACAATATATTCCTTTTCTCATTGATAATATTTGTACTTATTTAAGGAAGCTACTAATGTTCCACAGATCCTTATTTTTTTGCATTTTATACAAGTCCTCATCACATACATAGTACTTTTTTCAAGGTTACAGGAGATTTGTTCTTGGCACACATTAAATGAATTACTTAAATAGAACATATATAATTGTTAGAAGAGAAGAGTACAACAGAGAAACGTAGAGGCTTAGGCAATTGAAACAGCTAGTCAGCTATTATTTCTATATTGAAATTCTTTCAAAGTTGATAAAAAGAAAATTATTTAAAAGTTTACAACCATGGATCATATTTACACAAACATCAAAGTTCAGCCATGATTTTAGATTCTTTAGGTGCTTGTAAGAGTTTATACTGCACATGCATGCATGCATTCTTGTCATTTTAGTTAATTGTTTAGCAAATGTAATGCATCTATGCTTAAACTACTGAATCAATCTGTATCTGGTCATGTTTCTGGTTGTGCTATGTCTGTTGTTGTCTACTACCAGCATAACTGTTTTGATTTGAATTTTTGATCAGACTTCAAATCTTGTACAACTGGTGGAAAGAAGAACACCATTGTTTATGTTACTGTTGGGGTTGTGGCATTATGCGTTATTGCTTTAATCTTTGCAATCCTTTGGTGGAGAGGATGTTTGAAAGGCAAAAAAAGTAAAGGAAAAGGTGAGAGCTATATCAATGTTGAATACTAGCGTAAAACAAGAAATTCATATATATGCTTAGTATTATTATTTTTCATTTACCTGCAATAGTTTCGATAATGAATAAATAACTCAGATGCATAACAAGAAAATAGTTTTAAAGAGATTATATGAAGATCTTTATATCCTTTCACTTGGATTGTAAATTGTTCGTGTGTTACTGAATATAGACTGCATCAGTTGTCAAGAAAGGCAGTTTATTGTGTTGACTGAATAAGCATAGATCTTGAGACATACATGGCAAAGTTCTCTGTAATTAGGTTGTTCTTTCAGAGATATTGGCAACTATTACTTTTCCTTCTTATAAAATTTCAATATTGTGCAGAAAAAGTCTTGCTGAAGAAGATTCCATGTGTGTTTTCCAGTAAAGAGAGACTTTATAAATTAGTTTGAAATTTCACTGTATTAAAATTTGAATGGATGTTGCCAAGTGTATGCATTGTTTAGCATCATGCTATATATTTTCCTTGGACAGACTTCGTAGGAGCAGAGTTGCAAACAGTTTCCTTTTCCCTAAAGCAAATAAAAGCTGCTACTAACAACTTCGATTCCATAAACAAGATTGGAGAAGGTGGTTTTGGTCCTGTTTATAAGGTACTCTAATTAAAACTAGTTCAGAACTGGATTTAATTCTGTTTTATGCCCATGTTTGTACTCTTAACTGAAGTACTGTTGCAGGGTCTGTTATCTGATGGGATGCTAATCGCAGTGAAGCAGCTATCCTCCAAATCAAGGCAAGGGAATCGTGAATTCTTGAATGAGGTTGCCATGATATCCTGTTTACAACACCCGAATCTTGTAAAGCTCCATGGATGTTGTATTGAAGGAGACCAGTTATTACTGGTATACGAGTACATGGAAAACAATAGTCTTGCCAATGCTTTGTTTGGTGAGTTCTGTTCTGGTTATGTCATGCGGCTTCATTGGGAATTAGTAAATAATGCTTTTACAAAATACAAGTCTTAATGTATGCGGCTTTAGCAATATTTGGGTATTGGTGATCTTTAGGTTCGGAAAATAGCCGACTGATACTGGATTGGCCAACAAGGTTTAAGATTTGTATTGGAATCGCTAGAGGCTTGGCTTTTCTTCATGAAGAATCAAGACTCAAAATTGTTCACAGAGACATCAAAGCTACTAATGTGCTGCTTGATGGAGACCTAAACCCTAAAATTTCTGACTTTGGCTTGGCTAGGCTTAATGAAGATGAGAAGTCCCACATAAGTACTCGAATTGCTGGAACAATGTGTGTTTAATCGTTTACCTCGTCTCCTCTCTTATATTATGTACCCTTGACATTATGTTTCTGGATTGACAAGGCATATAAGAAACTGTGACATCTTAATCTTTGTTTTCAGAGGATATATGGCTCCAGAATACGCACTATGGGGTTACTTGAGTGACAAGGCTGATGTTTACAGCTTTGGAGTCGTGGCATTGGAAATTGTCAGTGGGAAGAACAACAACAATTACATGCCAAGCAACAATTACATTTGTCTATTAGATTGGGTACTCTAAAGGAAATTCTTAGCCTAAATATTGGATAATTTGCACCAATCATTGTTGCAGAGTGCTTTCTATCCTTTTAATTTTCTAAAAGTTACGAGACACTGAATATTGCAGGCCTGCCATTTGCAACAAAGTAAAAACTTTGAGGAGCTTGTTGATCAGAGGTTGGGGTCTAAAGTCAACAAGGAAGAAGCAGAAAGAATGGTGAAAGTAGGACTCATGTGTACAAATGCATCTCCATCGCTCAGACCTATCATGTCCGAGGTAGTGAGCATGCTCGAGGGACAATTAACCATTCCAGACGCAATCCCAGAGGCTAATACCTATGTTCATGATTTAAGATTCAAAGCCATGAGGGACTTTCATCAAGATAAACAAATTCGGAGTTTCACTGGGAGCAGCCAAGCCCAGAATTCGACTACTATCCAAACAGATATGCGCTCTTCAATTTTATCTACTCAAGGTTTCACTGGGAGCCAAACCCTGAATTCGACTGCAGTCCAAGCAGATAAGCGCTCTTCCTCTACATCTTCTGAAGATTTATTTGAAATCCAACCGGACACGAGACCGCACTAACAATATTTGAATCATAATCTGCATGATTGGCTAGTGCAGCAGTTTTTGTGTTACTTGACAATGGACTACTTATTGGCTGGGAGCTGGTTCTGAAAGAGTATATTGAATTTGTACCTATTGTTAATTCTGTTAACTTGGGTTGATAATGTAAATCCATATATTTCTGAGCTTGATATTAGGGAGTTAGGAAGCTGAATTTTGTGTAATAATACTAATTGAATACATAAAATCTTGATGCTAGTCTGAAATTCTATTAAAGCCCAAAAGTTTGAGAAATGACTTGCAAGTTTTATGTTCACTAATTTAAATTATGTGTTGTTGATTCACAAGGGTGAGAGGCACTACTAAGTAATATTTAATTTAGTCAGACCTTTCATTGTAAAATGTAGGAGCAAGAAATGCTCAATACTTGTTTATTTTCCAATGGAAAAACCATAAAGCTTAATGATCTGTAGGCATCCATCATCAATTATCAAGAGCAATGAACAATGATTCTGGTTGACTACCTAAATTTTCTGTATTTTTTTATGGATGAGATGGGTGGAAAAATAGATCTAATGCCCCTCCTAGTACCATATAAGAAAAAATGAAAAAAAAGACCAGATTTGCTTGGTAAATGAGTTGGGCTTGAATAAAACTAGGTTAAGTTTACTCGAAAATAATTATTTAAAAAAATAATTTAAAACCACATTATATTTGAAAAGCCTATACTATTTATCAAACATTTGAGTAAATTGATTTAATATGTCTGGATATTGTCACATGTCAATAGTTTTATTTAATAAATTATTACAAATTTAATATTACCTATACATAACCTAACTCCATATTACTTACCAAAAAATAGAAAAATAATTACTCTGAAGTTTATTTGAAAAGAATAATTATGCCGCTTAAAAGTCAAATGAAACAGGCAACTGGATTGGATATATCATTATATCCTCAAGAGGAGAGAGAAAGACCATTAAATTGGCAAGGAAGGAAAAGAAAAGGCCCAGTCAACATTGAATCATCCGATCAACACACAACGCGTTTTTAATTTAATAATACTACTAGAAACAGGCACCCATTATTATTACAGTCAAAAAGCTCATCCTCCTCCTCCTTCAGACAAACACCCCCACCCACACACAAAGTCCAAAATCCAAAGTCCAACAAAAAAATCTCAACAAAACAGGGCACCAAATTGAGAAATGGAGTGAAGCTCTCTGCAAAAAACCCACCAAATTTAGTGTTGTTATTTCATCTCTCATCAATGAAAGATCCCTCTTTTATGGAGCCAAGAAAGAGCACGAGCTCAGATGCTTTGAACACCACTGTCTGCAACTCAATCCAAGCACTGGGTCGAGGTTTTGATGTCACCTCTGATATTAGGCTTCTTTATTGCAAAGGAATTCCTGGGTCTCGTTTGGTTCAAATTAATGATGGGGTTACTAAGGATCTTGTTGTGTCTGATGATTTTGTTATTCCAAATGTCTCAGTTGATATTGAGTGTTCTAGAGGGGAGAAAGTCACTGAGACCACCTCTGTTTGTAGCTTCCATGAGGTTTGTGTTTGATTTTTTTTTCTTCTTTTTTTGGTTTGATTGTTGTTTTGTAGCTCAGGTTCTTATGTTTGTTGATTTGAATGTGGTTTGGTGCTGAAATAAGTATTTGGGTATCTCTTAGTTCTTGAATCCCTTTGTTTTTTACTTTAGTTAATGCTGGTTTTAGATTAATTAATATCTGTGTGTTTGATTTCTTGAATAGTTCTTGTTGGAATTTATGTTACTTGATTTTGTTTCCTTGTTCTGGTTAGAAAGGGAGTGGAATTATCATGTTGGTTATTTATCAATTGTGGTAGGCTGGTTGAGGATTGAACTGTTCTGAATTTAGTTACTGAATTTTGTTCTTGTTGCTTTTGCTTTTAAGGGTTTAAAGACTAAACTAACCTAAATATCCGGGCTTCAGTTAAGTTTCCGATATAAAAAGTATTAGTAATTTTTCATTATTTTTTTCTTTTAACTTTATTGATTCAAGTTAATTGATATTGATCTATTCACATCACTAAGAAATGCTCCTCAGGTCACTATCATCTTTATTGAAACTGAATCCACTCACTCAAAACTGGTTCCATTTTCCCTATAATTGTTTGGGAACTTTGATATATTTAAGCAAAATTTTAAACAAAAATAACAAGGGTTGCCTTTGACAGAACAAGGTGCACCTTTCTACATTGTAGCTGGAGTTCCGTTGTGGGCATATAATTTACTGAACAAAACTCCTCTCTTCATCTCTGCAAGTGAATTGCTTTCTTTGTCTCTTTTTTTGCAAGCAAAATTGGTCTCTCATACATCTTCTTTCATTTTTCTAAAAGGAAAAAAAATGTTAACAAGCCTCAAGTGTCATATCGAAAGAAAACTAATCAAAGTTTTGATTTATACATCTGTGTTTTGTGAAAATAGTGGAAATTAAGATGTCCAATATTCCTGATTTCCTGCACGAATTAAAATCCTTTTTCAGTTTGGCCTGTTACAACTTATTAATTGATAATTGAAGCGAGCTATAACATTATACCCAAACTTTTTGTAAATATTGTAATGCTTCCTTTATCTGGATTTTCTTACATAAACATATTGCTCGCTATAGATGAATGCAATGATTAATGTTCTTTATAAAGTGTTTTGTCTTTTAACATTGTTTCAAATGTGAATTGCTTGTAAGTTCGGGCCTTAGCAGTTAACATGTTTTTAGATTCTTGTTGTATTCGTATTTTGTATTTACTTTTGTATCTTGTATCCTACTTTTGTAATTTCAGATGGCAATATATTTCAATGAGAAGTCTGAAATATCGGGACATGTTCCACTGGGCAGCTTTAATGCCATGTTCAATTTAACTGGCTCTTGGCAACTTGATGCTGCAACTACAAAATCTCTAGCTATGATTGGTTCTGTCATTCCATTATTTAAAGTTGAACTAGCAAATTTAGATTTAGTTTTGAATGAGGAAGTCAAGCGTGCTGTTCCATACTCTTGGGATCCTGCATCTTTGGCTAGGTAAATTTCACTAAACTGTCGTTGTTATATATAACATATTCATAATTGCTTGGATTTAACAATTACAAAAGCTGTATTTTGGATAAAAGCCTGTATATTCCTTTCGGAAAGAAAAATACGTAACTGTGAAGTGTAATGTTGGTTTGAATGGCAATTCAAAAAATTACAAGATAATAATTAGAAATGGAGGCTTCAAATCAGATAGCTAGAACAAACTGAAAGCTTGATGCAATCTGATTCCTGACATGACAGTTCCTCTTTTCAGCTTTATTGAAAATTATGGCACCCATATTGTTACCTCAGCAACAGTTGGTGGAAGAGATGTAGTGTATATCAGGCAGCATCAATCATCACCTTTATCAGTATCAGACATTGAGAACTATGTGAAAGACATTGCAGATCAAAGGTACTCGGAATTGAGAAGTCTTCCAAGTGCCGCCCCCTTAAAGTTCAAGGATAAGGTTAGTTTTCCCCTTATAAAAAAAAATAAGAAGATTGACTCACCTTAATGGTCCCACCCTTGAATGAGATTTGATCCATGGGGCACACTGTTTTCATCTGGGATATCTCCTTGTCTGAAAAGTTACTTATTCCTTTCTGATGCATATAACTTCCTAGCGGTAGTTATGGTTGTCAAAAGACTGACAACATGACATAAAGTTTCTTGCTGCAGGATGTTACAGTTATTTTCAGAAGAAGAGGAGGTGACGATCTTGAGCAGAGTCACATAAAATGGGCAGAGACTGTACAAACATCACCTGATGTGGTCAACATGACATTTATCCCCATTGTTTCATTGCTTGAAGGGGTGCCTGGGATAAAGCACTTGGCCCGTGCCATCGAGTTATACTTAGAGTGTAAGATCTATTCTTGTGTTTATTGGGTTCATTAGTTTCAGATTTTAACTTGATTCCAGCATCTTATTCTGATTCTTCAGCACAATTACGCATTGTAAAAGTTTCCTAGATGGATTTAGATTCTTATTTAATACAATAATTTATATGATATAATTCAGATGGCTATGAAACTGGTTTAAAAGTGTACCACCTTATTTCAATCATGATGTTTGATTTTTTTAATTGTAAATTATGAGTAAAATATTAATAAAGATAACATTGTTTGCTAAGATGGTTCTAAATATATACGTTGAGCTGGATGAACAATAGGAAGGTCATTCATTTGTTTATCGCAATACATCAAAACGAACTTTGAGTGCAAAGAGGACTGATATTGCATAGTTTCAGGGTATAAGTCAGACCAAGCAATTAGTTTTACAGTAAACAATGGACTTAGTAATTTAATTGTCTATTCATAAGATTCACTTATTTCTAGTGAAAGAATTATAGAATTCTACTTGTAATTAGAAAAATAAATTAAGGATATGCATTGATGGAAACACTTCCATCTTATCATTACCAAGTATATCTGACATCTGTCACTTTCCTTCTTTTTTTTCTTTTAGACAAGCCGCCTATAGAGGATTTACAATATTTCTTGGAATTTCAAATTGCTCGAGTTTGGGCGCCGGAGCAGAGTAGCCTCCAAAGAAAGGATCCTGTGTGTCCATCCCTTCACTTCAGTTTGATGGGCCCCAAGCTTTATATAAGTCCAGATCAGGTATCATGCTTAGTTTCTGATACTCTGTTGCTGAATTTGCTGCCATGAACCAAAGGTTTAAAATTGTTGGCAATTCTTCATATTCAATTCATCTAGAGATCGATGGACTAGGTTGTGCTTAATCAAATTATTTAAGAAAATCAGTGAAGGAAAGTGCCAAAGCCTAAGGCAATTTCCTAAAACAAAGTCCTCTTATTAGTAATGAAAAACACACCAGATATCATATAGTTCATCATCTTCTCGTCTATGATCAGTCGGTTTTAGTTTGAACAAACAAGCATTATTGCTGTTAATTTGCTTTAGTTAATATTCGATGGTGCTTTATTGTAGGTTACAGTTGGGCGAAAGCCAGTAACTGGACTTAGACTCACTCTAGAAGGCAGCAAACAAAACCGACTTGCTATCCATTTGCAGCACCTAGTCTCTCTTCCAAAAATTCTTCAACCCCATTGGGATGCGCACATGGCCATAGGTGCACCGAAGTGGCAAGGTCCCGAGGAGCAAGACAGTCGTTGGTTTGAACCAATCAAGTGGAAGAACTTCTCGCACGTGAGTACTGCACCTATAGAGCACACTGAGACATGCATAGGAGATCTCTCTGGTGTTTACATTGTCACAGGGGCACAGTTTGGAGTATGGGATTTTGGTGCCTCCAAAAGTGTGTTACACCTTAAACTTCTCTTCTCCAAAGTTCCGGGATGTACAATTCGTCGATCTGTATGGGATCACAGCCCCTCCAACGTCTCTAGTGCACAAAGGTCTAATGGAGCTTCTACTTCACTGTTAAATGAACGAGCAACGGATAGTTCAGGCCACATAGGAAAACTTGCCAAAATCGTGGACATGACAGAAATGTCGAAGGGACCTCAAGATATTCCAGGTCACTGGTTAGTTACAGGGGCTAAGCTCGGGGTAGATAAGGGAAAAATTGTTTTGCGCATAAAATACTCTTTATTGAACTACTAATTAGGCTGTTTTATTGTTGGAGTTTTCCCTTTTTTGAGTAGAAAGCATAGCTAAGCATTCTTTGCACAGGCGATTGTATCTTAAGTTTGCTGTACATTTTTTTTATTGTTTTTTTTTTTTTGGATTTTGCACTCTTAAATTGACAGATTTTCTTAGATATTTGAGGGATTTTGTATTTGATTTTGGTTATTTGAAGGACAGATCTCTGTCTTGGAATATACTAATCTTTTTGTTCAAATATATAATTGTGGGATTGTTGGAATTTGCAAAAGATCATATCATGAAATGCTTCTTGAAATTAAATAATTTGGATTATCCCTGGCTACTTGGTGTGGTTTGTTTTGTTCTCAATAAACATGAAGAAATAGAAAGTAAAAAGGTCATTAAAGTGACGTGTCTACTCAAGAATCTGGCTGATAGCATTGGTAAGGATTCAGCCTCCGGTTGTGGGAAGTATTGGCAAGGATTCAGTCCCCGGTAGCGGATACTGGGTTTCGATTCTAACCCTCCCTCCCTCCCTCCCTCCCTCCCTCCCTCATAAAGTCATACTTCATAGGTTATTCTCCTGTACTTAACAAGATGATGGAAAAAACTTTCGGTACTGGTCAAACTGCTTATTTTAAATATTTCTGCCGGCATATTTTTGGATTAGGAACAACTTAAATTACCAATGGTATTATTGGTGACATAATATATATATATTTTTGGATTAGGAACAACTTAAATTACCAATGGTATTATTGGTGACATAATATATATATATATATATATATATATATATATATATATATATATATATACACTTTAAAATTTTTTTGCTTTTATTTTTAAATAACTAAAAAAAAATATTTAATATTTTATGGAACTGAAATTTTTCCATAATACAATGTTTTGGGGGTGATTTGAATGGTAGTACAGTCTGCACAGACTGTACATACATATTTTGTTATACGTACCCAAATCACACCAAAAACACTGTATTATAAAAAAATTTCAATTCTATAAAATATTAAATATTTATTTTTAGTTGTTTTAAAAAAAAAAGCAAAAAAAAAAAAAAGTCCGGACGGGATAAAATCCGGGTGTCCGGACTGGAACCGGACTCTATATATATATATATATAGTCCTAATCTTAAGTTCACCCCTTATCCAACTCACCCAAGCTCACCCCCTTCAGTGACGGATCCGACGACGGTTCGGTCATACAACCGTCGTCTATACTTTTAGCGATGGACAACATATAGTGTCGCTAAAAGTATAGACGACGGTTGTATGACCGAACCGTCGTCGGGTCCGTCGCTAAAAAGGGGGTGAGCTCGGGTGAGTTGAATAAGAGGTGAGCTTAAAATCCGGATCGATATATATATATATATATATATATATATATATATATATATATATATATATATATATATATCCTTAGCATCTATTTGCTTTGGATCAAAAAGTGGCATATAGAATCTATACCTTTCATTAAAAAAATAAAAGGACTCGGATTGAAAAGAGACCGCGTCGTCCGCTAGTACTTCTAGCGGACGTGGTAAAAACATGTTTTGGCCAATTATGCCCACATACAAAGCCCCACTTCCTGGTCCGCTAGAAGGACTAGCGGATGCAACAAAATAATTGATTATGCGTTGTTGAGATTAGGGTTCCTACTTGAAGTTAGAGAGAGAGGCTCCTCCTTCTCTCTACATTTTCCCCCCCTCATCCTCCTCTTACTTCCGTCACCTCCATCTATCCTTCTCCTCCCTTACTCCTTCTCCTCTTCGGCCCACCATTTCTCCATTTCCCTTTGACCCATTATCAAGCTTGGATCTAATTTTGGCCTTACCGGCGGCGGAATAGGATCTTTCTCGAAACTCTCGTTCTTTGATCTATTTAGCAAAGTCTAGGGCATTAGATCGTGGTTTTTCACTGTTCTGATGAGTAGGGGGTTTGACATGGGTGGGTTTTGGTTTTGGAGGTATGTTCTGAAGTGGGCCTTCGCTTGGGGCTTGGTTTTAGAGTCTCAGATCTGGATGATTTGCTGGGTTTGGGGTTCTCGGGAGGGGATTTTGTTCTGCCGGTGGGTGCTTTACCGGTGGTTCTGCTTGCTCAGATAGTTTTTTCTTTTATTCGTGTATTTTCCAATCGGATTGTATGCTTTCACCAATTATCGTTTATTCTTCCGATTTGGATGTTTATTAATGGATTTTGGGTTTTGATTTAGATACCAGATTCTGGATCGTACCAGATTTGGCTTCTGGTTTCTTGGATGGCTGTTATCCGTTTGAAATCCGTTTTGAATGACTATGGTTATTGTCTATCTCTTACTATTGTAAAAATTTGGTTGGATTGATTATGTTACCCACTTGATTTGTTATTCCTGTTGCCGGAGTATCTCGTCGGTTTTGCAGGTGGAGCCCACGTGGGCATGACAGATATGTGAAGGAGATGATTCGTGGGACCCACACATTTTCAAAATTTAATGTTGTTGCATCCGCTAGTACTTCTAGCGGACCATGAATTAATGGGGGCATAATTGGCCAAAACATGTTTTTACCACGTCCGCTAGAAGTACTAGCGGACGACGTGGTCTTCTTTTCAATCCGAGCCCTTTACTTTTTTAATGAAAGGTATAGATTCTATATGTCACTTTTTGATCCATAGCAAATAGATGCTATGGATCATTTCCCTATATATATATATATATATATATATATATATATATATATATATATATATATATATATATATATAGAGTCCGGATCCAGTCAGGGATCCCGGACTTTACCAAAATACGGATTTTTTTTCTTTTCAAAACAACTAATTTTTTTTTTTAATATTTTATGCAACTGAAATTTTTACATAATACAGTATTTTGGGTGTGATTTGGATACATATAACAAAACATCATGTTTTGTTATATGTATCCAAATCACACCCAAAACACTGTATTATGTCAAAATTCCAGTTCCATAATTTATTTATTTTTAGTTGTTTTAAAAAAAGCAAAAAAATAAAATAAAATTAAAGGTCCGCATTTTAAGCCTGTCCGGGAGTCCGGACAGGATCCTTTCTCCCTCTCTCTATATATATATATGTGTGTGTGTGTGTGTGTGTGTGTGGTAGAAGTTTTTTGTCAACGTTGTCAATTTAAAGTTATCCTTACAACACATCGTGACCGTCTATCCGATTATCCAACGGTTTAATAGTGCTCTCGTCCGCAGTTTAGTTTTTAATATTCTGCAGTTTAATACTGCGGACGGGATGGATTACCAAAATACCCTTCCTTTACAATTCCTTCGTCCGCCGTATTAAACTGCAAAAAGAATAAAAAATTGACATTCGCAGTATTAAACTGTGGAGCCTTATGGTACCGTACCTTTATCCTCTCTTGTTCTTAATGTTGTCCCCTCTCCTACACCAACCTTACAAATTCCTCCCCTTCCTTTTCCAGCTTCATCTACTTCTCCAATATCACTAATTGATGTTCCTGACCCTAGGATTGATCATTCGGTTATAATCGAACCGAATAGGCTATTCGGTTATAACTGAATACCAAAATTTTCATAATTTAACTATCCGAACTACTAACCGAATTTGGGTAATAACCGAATTACCGAATTATATGTTCAGGTATTCGGGTAATAACTGATACTAAAATGGTTGGACAAATTTACAGAGACTCAAAACTCAAAAGAAATTAAGAATATTCAACCCAAAAGAATGTCTCTTTTACAATTGTAACAAGCTCAATAGACAATTATTATCTCAGGAGCATGTAAAAGAAGTAAAACAAAGAGATCCTAACCTCTCAGTTTCAAATGAATTCAACAAAATTCAGCTCAAAAGTCAAGTCACACGGAAGAAGAAAAAAGATTTCAGTCGAGTTGGTCCAATTTCCCAATACGCCTAGCAATCAACAGCCATAAGGGTTCTGAAATCAATCCCCAAAACATCTCAATTGAAATCTCCACCAGCCCAGAAATCAAATTTACAAAAAATATAATGTGACGCCCCCAAAATAGATATACAACACCCACTCTGAGTCACCAAATACATGGTACAGAAAGCAAACTACAACTTTAATAATACAATTGTCGTGCAAAATACGACAACACATACTGTGAGTTTAAATACAAATATTGTCTTCTAGACAATATCCACACTCAAATAAGTCCTCATTATAATTATTCAAACACTATTTTACAGAAATAGTGAGGACTGCTAAAACATCTTTTTAGAACCATTACTCCATACCCCGACTCGATCCTGCTATGTTCTCACCTCCTGAGAAGAAAAATAGAACAAAAAGGCAATGGGTTAAAGAATATTATGACTAAGATAATATACAACAAATTATAATTAGTCTTCAACAGGGAAAAATCTGATAAAATATAATAGACAACAAGTTTTAGATCAACAACTGTAGCGGAAACAACAAACCATTAGAAGAGTCAAGTAGAGAATGAGTTCTACTATCTTCTAATATTTAAAAGTCCATCACCAATATTTTATCCCTGTAACAACAATCAATAACCATCTTTAATCAAATATTCATCTTTGCACTACAGGCCAAAGATATTCATTTGTATCACCAGTCGGTCATGTTCATCTCAACACCTGTTCATCTTTGCACTATGGACCAAAGATATTCATCAGTTAATCATTCATCTTTGCACTACAGGCCAAAGATATTCAGTAATATCATCATTTAGGACTTAGGATGATGAAAAATATCTTAAAGAAAACGAATCTAGTGAGACAGAATGACAAATAGTAGGGATTCGTATAACAGTTTATCGAAGATCAATAATACTTCATAGTAATCAATTGTGAAGCAGAATTCAAAAATAAAGATCAAAACATGAATACAATCAAAGATAGTAACCATAATAGACATTTTGGACAAAAAAAAGAAAATTTTATTTTTCGGTGAATAGTGTCGTATTTGTGAATAGTGCCATATACGTGAATAGTAACCCCGACACAAAAAGTTCTAAATTTGATAAAAAGTTCATATCAATATTTCAGCATAATGATATTAAAGAAAATAATATCATTTAAGAAGAAAATAATATCCCTTACCTCAAAATAACCGTACTTCTGACTGAATTTCGGATATAGTACTGACAGAAACTTGCACCGTATAGCAACACTCAAAGTATACTCACAAGAATACGCTCGATAATATAAAGAGAAAAAGAGAGAAAACTTGTTTCTGGTGTGATTTTCAATTCTAACTTTGTCCTCTATTTATAGGAAAATGTTAGCACGCCGAAGCAGACTTGATCTGCAACCTGATGGCTTTACCTGCTACTATTCCCACCCACCACATTTGAATAAAAATTTCAGCACATTTCTCACCAACCAAAAGTGGGGCCCACCAATTCTAGAATTTTCTACCAAAATGATAAATTATGAAACTTCAACAATTTCTGAACCAGTCATCTCTTAAATTCATAACAAATCATACGTTCATTTTTAACGGTTCAAAATTTGTGGACATATACTCAACTTATATATGCATAACATATCCAAAAATCACAACGATCCAACGGTCAGATTAAAAATTATAACCCCCGCAATATATCTCAAAAACCTTGATTGATTTTTAATACCTCCATTCCGACAAAAATACTGATAAAATACCTCAACATTAACTCATTCATTTTTAACCACAAAATATATCCAACATTTATATTCACATAAAATAAATATTTTCTTATCATATGAATCAATAATTAATTATTCACAATTAATATTACAGAATCACATTTATGACAACCAGGCCGTTCCCAGGAAAGAGGGGGCTTTCCAATAAGGATTTTTCTTTACTGGCGCGCAATTAGATGACCAAACATCTCCTTAGATAGAACTTTCTAGACATTGCCAATAATGTTATCTAATAATATTATTCAAATAATATGAATTATTGATCTGATAATGGAAAATACTGTGCAGCAACAATTATTGAAACAACAATAATATAAAATATCAACGCATCAATTATTGAATCAATAAAATAAAATACTGAACAGTAACTACTGTAACAATTATTGAGTAGTGTCTTCTTACGTAAGAATCAATAATTGGTGCAATACCGTGTGCTACTGTATTTTAACCACCGGGTATTCCAACAGTATTAACAGTAACAACTACGCCGTTATTTATAAATAACTTATACTTGTCGTTTTTTTCATCCAATCGCTTTCCATTATGGGGCCCACACAAGGCTGCGCCGTCGTACGAATATTCCCCGACAGCAAGAATATTCCACGACCAAATGAATATTCCCCGACAAAATGAATATTTTATAACCACTTGCTTATTTTGTAAAATTTGCACATTTCACTCATTACCAAAGTATTATATCAAATTAACACCTTATTATTCACAATAATATTTAGAGAAAATTTAATTTTATTCATTAATAAGTTGGGGTCTTACAACCTCCCCTCCTTATGAAATTTCATCCTCGAAATTGACGTACATACCTGGTGTTTCGAAAAGGTGAGGATACCTCGTTTTCATTTCTGATTCCAACTCCCAGGTCATTTCTTCAATAGCATGGTTTCTCCACAAAATCTTAACTTGTGGTATAACCTTCGTGCGTAGAACATGCTCTTTCCTATCTAAGATCTTAACAAGTACCTCCTCGTACGTTAAATCTTCGGCTATCTCGTCTGGTTCTAACTCAATTATGTGGTTCGGGTCTTTCACATATTTACGAAGCACAGATATGTGAAAAATATTATGAACACGAGACATGCTTGGAGGTAATGCGAGTCTATAGGCCACATTTTCTGTAAGACCCCAAATTATTAATAAATGAAATTTAAATTCCCTCTATTTATTATTTTGAAATAGTAAGTGTTAAATTGATTAATGAGGTTAGTTATGGGTAAAATGCGCAAATATTTCAAATAAGCAGGTGGTTATAAAATATTCATTATTGTCGGGGAATATTCGTTTGGTCGTGGAATATTCTTCCTGTCGGGGAATATTCGTACGACGGCGCAGTCTTTTGTGGGCCCCATAACGGAAAGCGATTGGATGAAGAAAACGACAAGTATATGTTTTTTATTAATAACGGCGTAGTTGTTACCGTTAATACTGTTGGAATACCCGGTGGTTAAAACACAGTAATACGCGTTGTTACACAGTAGCACACTGTATTGCACCAATTATTGATTCTTACGTAAGAAGACACTACTCAATAATGGCTACAGTAATTACTGTTCAGTATTTTATTTTATTGATTCAATAATTGCTGCGTTGATATTTTATATTACTGTTGTTTCAATAATTGTCACTACACAGTATTTCCCATTATCAGATCAATAATTCATATTATTTGAATAATATTATTAGATAACATTATTGGCAATGTCTAGAAAGTTCTGTCTAAGGAGAGGTTTGGTCATCTAATTGCGCGCCAGTAAGGAGAAATTCTTATTGGAAAGTCCCCTCTTTCCTGGGAACGGCCTGGTTGTCATAAATGTGATTCTGTAATTTTATTTGTGAATAATTAATTATTGATTCATATGATAAGGAAATATTTATTTTTGTGGATATAAATGAGGGATATATTTTTGTGGTTAAAAATGAAGGAGTTAATGTTGAGGTTTTTATCAGTATTTTTGTCGGAATGGAGGTATTAAAAATCAGGGTTTTTGAGATATTTTACGGGGGTTATAATTTTTAATCCGACCGTTGGATCGTGGTAATTTTTGGATATGTTATACATATATAAGTTGAGTATATGTCCACAAATTTTGAACCGTTAAAAATGAACGCATGATTTATTATGAATTTTACGAGATGACTGGTTCAGAAATTGTTGAATTTTCGGAGTTAATCATTTTGGTAGAAAATTCTAGAATTGGTGGGCCCCACTCTTGGTTGGTGAAGAAATATGCTGATATTTTTATTCAAATGTGGTGTGTGGGAATAGTAGCAGGTAAAGCCATCAGGTTGCAGGTTAAGTCTGCTTCGGCGTGCTAACATTTTCCTATAAATAGAGGGCTAAGTTAGAATTGAAAATCACACCAGAAATAAGTTTTCTCTCTTTCTCTCTCTAGATTATTGAGTGTATTTTGTGAGTATTTAGATACTTTGAGAGTTTCTATTCATCAGAGCAAGTGTCTTTCAGCCTTATACCGGTATTCCGACCAGAAGTACTGTCTTTACGAGGTAAGGGATGTTATTTTATTCAAAAATGATATTATTTCTTCAATATCATTATGCCGAAATATTGGTTGGAAATTTTTATCAAATTTGGAACTTTTCACGTCGGGATTACTATTCATGAGTTACTATTCACGAGTTACTATTCACGAGTTACTATTCACCGAAAAATAAAATTTTCTTCTTTTCGTCCAAAATATCTATTCTGGGTACTAGCTTTGATTGTATCCATGTTTTGATCATTCTTGAATTCTACTTCACTATGAATAATTATAAGGTATTTTTGGACATGGATAAATCGAAATACGAATCCTTAATATTTGTTATTTTGTTTCACTGGATTCGTTTTATTTAAGATATTTTTCATCATCCTCAGTCCTAAATGATGATATTACTGAATATCTTTGGCCGTAGTGCAAAGATGAATGATTAACTGATGAATATCTTTGGCCCGTAGTGCAAAGATGAACAGGTGTTGAGATGAACACGACCGACTGGTGATACAAATGAATATCTTTGGCCTGTAGTGCAAAGATGAATATTTGATTAAAGATGGTTATTGATTGTTGTTACAGGGATAAAGTATTGATGATGGACTTTTAAATCTTAGAAGATAGTAGAACTCATTCTCTACTTGACTCTTCTAATGGTTTGCTGTTTCCGCTGCAGTAATTGATTTAAAACTTGTTGTCTATTGTATTCTATTAAATTTTTCCCTGTTGAAGACTAACGATAATTTGTTCTGTATTATCTTAGTCATAATGTTCTTTACTGGGCTAGTTGAGCTCACCCTTTTCCTTTTTGTTCCATTTTTCTCAGGAGGCGAGAATGTAGCGAGTACTAGTCGGGGTATGGAATGATGGTTCTAGAAGTTACTTTAGTAGTCCTCACCATTTTTGTGAAATAATGTATCAATAATTGTAATGAGGACTTATTTGAGTGTGGATATTGTCTAAATGACAATATTTATATTTAAACTCACAGTTCTTGTGTTGTAATAATAAAGATGTAGTTGTTTCTGTACCATGTATTTTGGCAACTCAGAATGGGTGTTGTATACCTATTTTGGGGGCGTCACAGTTGGTATCAGAGCTTAGGGATATGATCTCTGGCGGAGATCGGAGAATAGAACTAGGAGGGGAGAGACGAATAAATCCTTCGCTAGTGTGTCCTACCTAAGCTTATTTATTGGTCAGTCATAATATAGGGGTATTATGTGATTTGTTAATTTATTTAATTAACCCTTGTTTTATGACAGTATTTGAGAATGTCGACTGAGAATATTAACATTTGAGTAAATGAGACCCTGGAGACACCGATGCTTACCAACGAGGAGAACGTGCAACAGGCTGGCAATGTTCCTCCTGTGAACAACACCAATGAGCAGATGATGAATGATGGAATGTTTAGAAGTTTTTTGCAATTCATGCAAAACCAGACAAGGGAGACTCGTGTTCAAAATACAGGAGGAAATGATAGCAATTCACGGTTTGTCACAGCCAAACAGTTCAAAGAATTGGGACCACCAGAATTTAAGGGAAAGCCAGATCCGATCATGACGGAAACGTGGGTCAAGCAAATTACCAAGATATTCGATGTCTTGGGATGCACGGAGGAACAGAAGGTTCCATTCGCCACCTTTATGTTCCGTGGCGAGGCAGATTACTGGTGGGAGTCTGTGAAGCGTACCCATCCAACCGCACTCAACATGTCTTGGGAGACATTTCAAAAACTGTTCAATGACAAGTACTTTCCTGAAAGTATTCGTCATATGAAGGAGGTAGAGTTTATTAGACTAGAGCAGAATAATATGACGGTATCTCAATACGAGGCAAAGTTTGCAGAGTTGTCCAGGTTTGCACCTCATTTGGTGGAGAATGAGGAACGTATGACGAGGATGTTTTTGAGAGGTTTGAAACCTGGCATACGGCAATATCTCATTTCTCATAAATTTTCTCTCTATTCAGATGTTGTCAACAGGGCTCAATTATTAGAGCGAGATAACGAGTACGGTCAACTGAGGGATCACAACCAGGATCATATCGGTGACAGCAGTTATCAGAACAATGATAACCAGCGGAGAAAGAAAAATACAGACAAGAACGGCAACCACTCTGGTGGTAATCGTGGCTATGAAAATAGAAGAAGCGAGTCGGGAGGAGATTTTAAAAAGAGGAGATTCAACAATGACAATACGAAGACGTCAGCACCAACTGGTTCCAAGGGAGGAGAACGACCACCGGTTATATGCTATAAGTGCGGAAAAGAAGGACATATCAGCCCAAACTGCCCACAACAGTTTAAGGTATGTTATAATTATGGAAAGGAAGGATATATCGCTCGAGATTGCACTGTAGCAAAACCAAGTCCAGCGGGGATGGTGACTCAAAAAGCTGTCCCAGAAAAGATAAAGTCAACGGTTCCTGGAAGAGCGTTTATCGTGACTGGTCAACATGCGAGGAACCCAAACGAGGTGATCACGGGTAAGCTAATCATAAATTCATGTAAAGTTTATACCTTATTAGATACCGGTTCTACCCATTCTTTTATCTCTCCTGCTTGTGCTCAACGTTTAAACTTGACTCCGGAGAAGTTAGACTTTGATTTATCTGTGGAGACTCCGTTAGGAGAAACTTTCATCACATCCACTGTTTATAAATCTTGTGTGATCCAAGTTGGCACCATCACCTTACCTGTTGACCTTATCTCTTTAAAGACACTTATTTTTGATGTGATTTTAGGGATTGATTGGCTAACTACTCATCATGCCAAAATTGATTGTTTTCGTAAGGTTGTTAGTTTTCATATTCCTAACCAACCTGTTGTACGAATTCAAACAACTAAGCCATTAAAATCAATCACTGTTATATCAAGCCATAAAGCCATTCGTTTATTAAAAAACGGATGTCAAGCTTTCTTAGCCCATGTTAGGGATTTGAATAAAGACACGTCAAATTTGAATAATATTCCTGTTGTTATTGACTTTCCTGACGTATTTCCTGAAGAACTTCCCGGTCTACCCCCGGAACGAGAAATTGAATTTTTATTGATCTTGAACCTGGTACAAAGTCCATTTCTAAAACCCCATATCGAATGGCTCCTATTAAACTTCAGGAGTTAAAAGTCCAACTACAAGAGTTGTTGGACATCGGTTTCATTCGTCCTAGTACATCTCCTTGGGGTGCTCCTGTTTTATTTGTAAAGAAGAAAGACGGGAGTATGCGACTTTGTATTGATTACCGGGAATTAAACCATGTCACTATTAAGAATAGGTATCCGCTACCTCGTATTGATGACCTGTTTGACCAGTTACAAGGAGCACAATTCTTTTCAAAGATCGATCTTCGTTCTGGATATCATCAGCTGAAGGTTAAAACTGAGGATATTCCAAAGACTGCCTTCAGAACTCGGTACGGGCATTATGAGTTCCTAGTTATGTCTTTTGGAATGACTAATGCTCCTGCGGCTTTCATGGATATGATGAACCGAGTATTCAAGGATTATTTGGATCAGTTCGTTGTTGTCTTTATTGATGACATCCTCATATATTCCAAAAGCCGTGAAGATCATGAGCATCATTTGAAGCTGGTACTCCAAAGGCTGCGTGAAAATAAGTTATATGCCAAGTTGAAGAAATGCGAGTTCTGGCTTGAGGAAGTAGCTTTCCTAGGGCACGTGGTGTCAAAACATGGAGTATCTGTTGACCCGGCGAAGATTGAAGCAATACAAAGTTGGGAGCAACCAAAGACGGTGACCAAAGTACGCAGCTTTCTGGGCTTAGCTGGTTATTATCGGAGATTCGTGGAAGGGTTTTCTCGAATCGCTACCCCGTTAACTCAGCTGACTCGGAAAGATATCAAATTCGTATGGAGCGAGGAATGCGAGAAGAGTTTTCAAGAGCTTAAGAGGAGACTCATTTCGGCACCTGTTCTGACAATACCATCTGGTTCGGATGGATTTGTTATCTACAGTGATGCTTCAGGCAAAGGGTTAGGATGTGTTCTCATGCAACATGGGAAAGTCATAGCCTATGCCTCGCGACAACTCAAAGAATATGAGAGGAATTATCCTACTCATGATTTGGAGTTGGCAGCAGTAGTTTTCGCGTTGAAGATCTGGAGACACTACCTGTATGGGGAGAAAGTGGAGATCTATACAGATCATAAAAGCCTCAAATATTTCTTCACCCAAAAGGAACTCAACATGCGGCAGCGACGTTGGCTCGAGCTGTTGAAAGATTACGATCATACCATCCAATATCATCTTGGAAAAGTAAACGTAGTAGCTGACGCATTGAGTAGAAGATCATATGCGGGTACGAGTGCAATGTTGTTAACACAAAGGCCCATTTTGTATGACTTGCAAAGGATGGAGATAGAGATGAAGGCTCCAAGTACCCACATGATGATCTCAAATATACGAGTAGAACCGACTTTAATCGATAAAGTTCTGCTCAAGCTACGGACATAGAGCTGATGCGTATGAAGAAGAAAGTGCAAGAAGGTTCTATTCCAGAAGCAAGAATCGATGAAGAAGGAATACTTCGAGTCCACTCTAGACTCTGTGTTCCTAACAATTCTGATTTGAAGTACAAGATCATGATGGAAGCACACAATACACCATTTGTAATCCATCCTGGAAGTACCAAAATGTATCGTGATCTACGACATACATTTTGGTGGAATAATATGAAGAGAGAGATTGCAAAGTTTATCTCGAGGTGTTTAACTTGTCAACGTGTAAAGGTGGAACATCAAGTACCAAAGGGTCCATTGCAACCACTTGAGATTCCGAAATGGAAGTGGGAACACATTACCATGGATTTCGTTACGGGTCTTCCCACGGTTTCTCAAGGCATAAATGTTATTTGGGTTATTGTTGATAGATTAACCAAGTCTGCTCATTTCTTGCCGATACGGGAGACTTATTCCCTTGAACGTCTTGCTCGTATATACGTAGATGAGATTGTGAGACTGCATGGCATGCCAGTATCCATAGTTTCGGATCGTGACCCAAGATTCACTTCAAGATTTTGGGTTAGCTTGCAAAAAGCTATGGGCACAGATTTACGATTTAGTTCGGCATACCATCCTCAAATGGACGGACAATCAGAGAGGACTATTCAAACTCTTGAAGATCTATTAAGACTTTGTGTCCTAGATTTCAAAGGGAGTTGGGATAAGTACCTACCATTGGTGGAATTCTCTTACAATAACAGTTATCAGGAAAGTATAGGTGTGGCCCCATTTGAAGCATTATATGGACGAAAGTGTCGCTCTCCAGTATGCTGGGACGGGGTGGGTGAAACAACATTGTTGGGACCAGAGTTGGTACGCATGACTACAGAGAAGATCCAAATGATTCGACAACGTATACAAACGACACAGGATCGACAAAAGAGTTATGCGGATCTTCATCGAAAGGACGTGGAATTTGACATTGGGGATCATGTATTATTGCGTGTGGCTCCATGGAAAGGGGTTACAAGATTTGGGAAGAGAGGAAAGCTCAATCCACGATTTATTGGTCCATTTCAGATTCTTGACCGAGTAGGAAATGTGGCCTATAGACTCGCGTTACCTCCAAGTATGTCTCGTGTTCATAATGTTTTTCATATATCTGTATTACGTAAATATGTGAAAGACCCAGACCACGTTATTGAGTTAGAACCGGACGAGATAGCTGAAGACTTAACGTACGAAGAGGTACCTGTCAAGATCTTGGATAGAAAGGAGCATGTCCTACGCACGAAGGTCATACCACAAGTTAAAGTTTTGTGGAGAAACCATGCTATTGAGGAAATGACCTGGGAGTTGGAAACGGAAATGAAAGCGAGGTATCCTCATCTTTTCGAAACACCAGGTACGTACGTCAATTTCGAGGACGAAATTTCATAAGGAGGGGAGGTTGTAAGACCCCAAATTATTAATAAATGAAATTTAAATTACCTCTATTTATTATTTTGAAATAGTAAGTGTTAAATTGATTAATGAGGTTAGTTATGGGTAAAATGCGCAAATATTTCAAATAAGCAGGTGGTTATAAAATATTCATTATTGTCGAGGAATATTCGTTTGGTCGTGGAATATTCTTCCTGTCGGGGAATATTCGTACGACGGCGCAGTCTTTTGTGGGCCCCATAACGGAAAGCGATTGGATGAAGAAAACGACAAGTATATGTTTTTTATTAATAACGGCGTAGTTACCGTTAATACTGTTGGAATACCCGGTGGTTAAAACACAGTAATACGCGTTGTTACACAGTAGCACACTGTATTGCACCAATTATTGATTCTTACGTAAGAAGGCACTACTCAATAATGGCTACAGTAATTACTGTTCAGTATTTTATTTTATTGATTCAATAATTGCTGCGTTGATATTTTATATTACTGTTGTTTCAATAATTGTCACTACACAGTATTTCCCATTATCAGATCAATAATTCATATTATTTGAATAATATTATTAGATAACATTATTGGCAATGTCTAGAAAGTTCTGTCTAAGGAGAGGTTTGGTCATCTAATTGCGCGCCAGTAAGGAGAAATTCTTATTGGAAAGCCCCCTCTTTCCTGGGAACGGCCTGGTTGTCATAAATGTGATTCTGTAATATTATTTGTGAATAATTAATTATTGATTCATATGATAAGAAAATATTTATTTTTGTGGATATAAATGAGGGATATATTTTTGTGGTTAAAAATGAAGGAGTTAATGTTGAGGTTTTTATCAGTATTTTTGTCGGAATGGAGGTATTAAAAATCAGGGTTTTTGAGATATTTTGCGGGGGTTATAATTTTTAATCCGACCGTTGGATCGTGGTAATTTTTGGATATGTTATACATATATAAGTTGAGTATATGTCCACAAATTTTGAACCGTTAAAAATGAACGTATGATTTATTATGAATTTTACGAGATGACTGGTTCAGAAATTGTTGAATTTTCGGAGTTAATCATTTTGGTAGAAAATTCTAGAATTGGTGGGCCCCACTCTTGGTTGGTGAAGAAATGTGCTGAGATTTTTATTCAAATGTGGTGTGTGGGAATAGTAGCAGGTAAAGCCATCAGGTTGCAGGTTAAGTCTGCTTCGGCGTGCTAACATTTTCCTATAAATAGAGAGCTAAGTTAGAATTGAAAATCACACCAGAAATAAGTTTTCTCTCTTTCTCTCTCTAGATTATTGAGTGTATTTTGTGTGTATTTAGATACTTTGAGAGTTTCTACTCATCAGAGCAAGTGTCTTTCAGCCTTATACCGGTATTCCGACCAGAAGTACTGTCTTTACGAGGTAAGGGATGTTATTTTATTCAAAAATGATATTATTTCTTCAATATCATTATGCCGAAATATTGGTTGGAAATTTTTATCAAATTTGGAACTTTTCACGTCGGGATTACTATTCATGAGTTACTATTCACGAGTTACTATTCACGAGTTACTATTCACCGAAAAATAAAATTTTCTTCTTTTCGTCTAAAATATCTATTCTGGGTACTAGCTTTGATTGTATCCATGTTTTGATCATTCTTGAATTCTACTTCACTATGAATAATTATAAGGTATTTTTAGACATGGATAAATCGAAATACGAATCCTTAATATTTGTTATTTTGTTTCACTGGATTCATTTTCTTTAAGATATTTTTCATCATCCTCAGTCCTAAATGATGATATTACTGAATATCTTTGGCCGTAGTGCAAAGATGAATGATTAACTGATGAATATCTTTGGCCCGTAGTGCAAAGATGAACAGGTGTTGAGATGAACATGACCGACTGGTGATACAAATGAATATCTTTGGCCTGTAGTGCAAAGATGAATATTTGATTAAAGATGGTTATTGATTGTTGTTACAGGGATAAAATATTGATGATGGACTTTTAAATCTTAGAAGATAGTAGAACTCATTCTCT
Organism: Panax notoginseng; assembly: GCA_016801055.1. NCBI lineage: Eukaryota > Viridiplantae > Streptophyta > Magnoliopsida > Apiales > Araliaceae > Panax > Panax notoginseng. The sequence continues at coordinate 16,821,372 of CM029020.1, forward strand.
ACTTGACTCTTCTAATGGTTTGCTGTTTTCGCTGCAGTTATTGATTTAAAACTTGTTGTCTATTGTATTCTATTAGATTTTTCCCTGTTGAAGACTAACGATAATTTGTTCTGTATTATCTTAGTCATAATGTTCTTTACTGGGATAGTTGAGCTCACCCTTTTCCTTTTTGTTCCATTTTTCTCAGGAGGCGAGAATGTAGCGAGTACTAGTCGGGGTATGGAATGATGGTTCTAGAAGTTACTTTAGTAGTCCTCACCATTTTTGTGAAATAATGTATCAATAATTGTAATGAGGACTTATTTGAGTGTGGATATTGTCTAAATGATAATATTTGTATTTAAACTCACAGTTCTTGTGTTGTAATAATAAAGATGTAGTTGTTTCTGTACCATATATTTTGGCGACTCAGAATGGGTGTTGTATACCTATTTTGGGGGCGTCACATTTTCTATTCAGTCAAAAATCTCAAATGGACCGACAAATCGTGGATTGAGCTTTCTTCTCTTTCCAAATCTTGTAACTCCCTTCCATGGTGCAACACGTAACAATACATGATCCCCAATATTGAATTCTACATCCTTTCGATGAAGATCCGCATAACTCTTTTGTCGATCCTGTGTCGTTTGTATACGTTGTCGAATTGTTTGGATCTTCTCTGTAGTTATGCGTCCCGATTCTGGTCCCAACAATGTTGCTTCACCCACCTCGTCCCAGCATACTGGAGAACGACACTTTCGTCCATATAAGGCTTCAAATGGAGCCATACCTATACTTGCCTGATAACTGTTGTTGCAGGAGAATTCCACCAGTGGCAAGTACTTATCCCAACTTCCTTTGAAATCTAGAACACAGAGTCTTAATAGATCTTCAAGGGTTTGAATAGTCCTCTCTGATTGCCCGTTCGTTTGAGGATGGTATGCTGAACTAAATCGTAAATTCGTGCCCATAGCTTTCTGCAAGCTAACCCAAAATCGTGAAGTGAATCTTAGGTCATGATCCGAAACTATGGATACTGGCATGCAATGCAATCTCACAATCTCATTCACGTACATACTAGCAAGACGTTCAAGGGAATAAGTCTCACGTATAGGCAAGAAATGGGCAGACTTGGTTAATATATCAACAATGACCCAAATCGCATCTATGCCTTGAGAAACCTTGGGAAGACCTGTAACGAAATCCATGATAATGTGTTCCCACTTCCATTTCGGGATCTCAAGTGGTTTCAATGGACCCTTTGGTACTTGATGCTCCGCTTTTACACGTTGACAAGTTAAACACCTCGAGATAAACTCCACGATCTCTCTTTTCATATTGCTCCACCAAAATGTATGTCGAAGATCGTGATACATTTTGGTACTCCCAGGATGGATTGTAAACGGTGTGTTGTGTGCCTCCATCATTATTCTATGCTTCAAGTCAAAATCGTTAGGAACACAAAGTCTGGAGTTGACTCGAAGTATTCCTTCTTCATCGATTCTTGCTTCTAGAATAACACCTTCTTACACTTTCTTCTTCATACGCATCAACTCCATGTCCGTAGCTTGAGCAGTTTTAACTTTATCGATTAAAGTCGGTTCTACTCGTATATGCGTTATCATCATGTGGGTCCCTGGAGTCTTTAATTCTATCTCCATCCTTTGCAAGTCATACAGAATGGGCCTTTGCATTGACAATATCGCACTCATACTAGCATATGATCTTCTACTCAATGCGTCAGCTACTACGTTCGCTTTTCCTGGATGATATTGAATAGTGTGATCGTAATCTTTCAATAGTTCAAGCCAACGTCGTTGCCGCATGTTGAGTTCTTTTTGGGTGAAAAAATATTTGAGGCTTTTATGGTCTGTATAAATCTCCATTTTCTCCCCATACAAGTAGTGTCTCCAAATTTTCAACGCGAATACGACTGCTGCCAACTCCAGATCATGAGTAGGATAATTCCTTTCATATTCTTTGAGTTGTCGCGAGGTATAGGCTATGACTTTCCCATGTTACATGAGAACACATCCTAACCCTTTGCCTGAAGCATCGCTGTAGATAACCAATCCATCCGTAGCAGATGGTATTGGCAGAACAGGTGCCGAAATGAGTCTCCTTTTGAGCTCTTGGAAACTCTTCTCGCATTCCTCACTCCATAGGAATTTTGTATCTTTCCGAGTCAGCTGAGTTAACGGAGTAGCGATTCGAGAAAATTCTTCCACGAATCTCCGATAATAACCAGCTAAGCCCAGAAAGTAGCGTACTTCAGTCACCGACTTCGGTTGCTCCCAACTTTGTATTGCTTTAATCTTCGCCAAGTCAACAGATACTCCATGTTTTGACACCACGTGCCCAAGGAATGCTACTTTCTCAAGCCAGAACTCGCATTTCTTCAGCTTAGCATAAAGCTTGTTTTCACGAAGCCTTTCAAGTATCAACTTCAAATGGTTCTCATGATCTTCACGGCTTTTGGAATAGATGAGGATGTCATCAATAAAAATAACAACGAATTGATCCAAATATTCCTTGAATACACGGTTCATCATATCCATGAAAGCAGCTGGAGCATTAGTCAATCCAAAAGACAATACTAAGAATTCATAATGCTCGTACCGAGTTCTGAAGGTAGTCTTTGAAATATCCTCAGTTTTAATCTTCAGCTGATGATATCCAGAACGAAGGTCGATCTTTGAAAAGAATTGCGCTCCTTGCAACTGGTCGAACATGTCATCAATGCGAGGTAACGGATACCTATTCTTGATGGTGACATGGTTCAATTCTCGGTAGTCAATACAAAGTCGCATACTCCCGTCTTTCTTCTTTACGAATAAAACAGGAGCACCCCAAGGAGATGTACTAGGACGAATGAAACCGATGTCTAATAACTCCTGTAGTTGGACTTTTAACTCCTGAAGTTCAATAGGAGCCATTCGATATGGGGTTTTAGAAATGAGTTTTGTACCCGGTTCAAGGTCAATAAAGAATTCAACATCACGTTCTGGGGGTAGACCGGGAAGTTCTTCAGGAAATACATCGAGAAATTCTCTAACAACAAAAATATTATTTAAATCTGACTTGTCTTTGTTCAAATCCATAACATGGGCTAAGAAAGCTTGACATCCGTTTTTCAATAAATGAATAGCTTTGTGGCTTGATATGACAGTGACTGATTTTAGTGGTTTAGTAGTTTGAATTCGTATGACTGGTTGGTTAGGAATATGAAAACTAACAACCTTACGAAAACAATCAATTTTAGCATGATGAGTGGTTAACCAATCAATTCCTAAAATCACATCAAAAGTAAGTATCTTTAAAGAGATAAGATCAACAGGTAATGTGATAGTGCCAACTTGGATCATGCAAGATTTATAAACTGTAGATGTAACGAAGGTTTCACCCAACAGAGTTTCAACAGATAAGTCAAAGTCCAATTTCTTCGGAGTCAAGTTTAAACGTTGAGCACAAGCAGGAGAGATAAAAGAATGGGTAGAACCGGTATCTGGTAAGATATAAACTTCGCAAGAGTTCAAGATTAGCTTACCCGTGATCACCTCGTTCGGGTTCCTCATGTTTTGGCCAGTCACGACAAACGCTCTTTCAGGAACCGCTGATTTCGACTTATCCGGGACAGCCCTTGGAGTCACCATCCTCGTTGAACTTGGTTTTGGTACAGAACAATCCCGAGCTATGTGGCCTTTCTTTCCACAGTTGTAACATACCTTGGATTGTTGTGGACAGTTTGGGCTGATATGTCCCTCTTTCCCGCATTTGTAACATATAACTGGCAGTCGTTCTCCTCCCCTAGAATTTGTTATTGGTGCTGGTGTTGCTGCTGATGTCTTTCCGTCATTGTTGAATCTCCTCTTTCTGAAATTTCCACTTGACTCACCTCTCCTATTATCATGGCCACGATGACCACCCGAGTGGTTACCGCCTTTGTACGAATTTTTTCCTCCCTGCTGGTTTTCATTGCTCCAATGACCGCTGCCACCGGTATGACCCTGGTTGTGGTCCCTCGGTTGAACATACTCATTATCTCGCTCTAATAATTGAGCCATGTTTAAACATCTGAATATAAAGAAAATTTATGAGAGATAAGATGTAAGACCCCAACTTATTAATGAATAAAATCAAATTTTCTCTAAATATTATTGTGAATAATAAGGGATTAATTTGATATAATACTTTGGTTATAGGTGAAATGTGCAAATTTTACAAAATAAGCAAGTGGTTATAAAATATTCATTTTGTCGGGGAATATTCGTTTGGTCGTGGAATATTCTTGCTGTCGGGGAATATTCGTACGACGGCGCAGCCTTGTGTGGGCCCCATAACGAAAAGCGATTGGATGAAGAAAAGGACAAGTATAAGTTATTTATAAATAACGGCGTAGTTGTTACCGTTAATACTATTGGAATACCCGGTGGTTAAAATACAGTAGCACACGGTATTACACCAATTATTGATTCTTACGAAAGAAGGCGCTACTCAATAATTGTTACAGTAATTACTGTTCAATATTTTATTTTATTGATTCAATAATTGCTGCATTGATATTTTATATTATTGTTGTTTCAATAATTGTCACTGCACATTATTTTCCTTTATCAGATCAATAATTCATATTATTTGAATAATATTATTAGATAACATTATTGGCAATGTCTAGAAAGTTCTGTCTAAGGAGAGGCTTGGTCATCTAATTACACGCCAGTAAGGAGAAATCCTTATTGGAAAGCCCCCTCTTTCTTGGGAACGGCCTGATTGTCATAAATGTGATTCTGTAATATTATTTGTGAATAATTAATTATTGATTCATATGATAAGAAAATATTTATTTTATGTGGATATAAATGAGAGATATATTTTTGTGGTTAAAAATGAAGGAGTTAATGTTGAGATTTTTAATCAGTATTTTTGTCGGAATGGAGGTATTAAAAATCAGGATTTTTGAGATATTTTGCGAGGGTTATAATTTTTAATCCGACCGTTGGATCGTGGTAATTTTTGGATATGTTATACATATATAAGTTGAGTAGATGTCCACAAATTTTGAACCGTTAAAAATGAATGTATGATTTATTATGAATTTTACGAGATCACTGGTTCAGAAATTGTTGAATTTTCGGAGTTTATCATTTTGGTGGAAAATTCTAGAATTGGTGGGCCCCACTCTTGGTTGGTGAAGAAATGTGCTGAGATTTTTATTCAATTGTGGTGGGTGAGAATAGTAGCAGGTAAAGCCATTAGGTTGCAGGTTAAGTCTGTTTCGGCGTGCTAACATTTTTTTATAAATAGAGGGTAAGTTAGAATTGAAAATCACACCAGAAACAAGTTTTCTCTCTTTCTCTCTCTAGATTATTGAGTGTATTTTGTGAGTATTTAGATACTTTGAGAGTTTCTATTCATCAGAGCAAGTTTCTTTCAGCCTTATACCGGTATTCCGACCAGAAGTACTGATATCTTGAGGTAAGGGATATTATTTTCTTCTTAAATGATATTATTTTCTTCAATATCATTATGGTGAAATATTAACATGAGTTTTTATCAAATTTGGAACTTTTTGTGTCGGGATTACTATTCACGTATACATTACTATTCACGTATACGACACTATTCACCGAAAAATAAAATTTTTTTTTTGTCCAAGATATCTATTATGGTTACTATCTTTGATTGTATCTATGTTTTAATTTTTATTTTTGAATTCTGCTTCACAATTGATTATTATGAAGTATTATTGATCTTGGATAAACTGTTATACGAATCCCTACTATTTGTCCTTCTGTCTCACTGGATTCGTTTTCTTTAAGATATTTTTCATCATCCTCAGTCCTAAATGATGATATTACTGAATATCTTTGGCCTGTAGTGCAAAGATGTATGATTACCTGATGAATAATTTTGGCCTGTAGTGCAAAGATGAACAGGTGTTGAGATGAACATGACTGACTGGTGTTACAAATGAATATCTTTGGCCTGTAGTGCAAAGATGAATATTTGATTCAAGATGTATATTGATTGATGTTACAGGGATAAAATATTGATGATGGACTTTTAAATCTTAGAAGATAGTAGAATTCATTCTCTACCTAACTCTTCTAATGGTTTGCTGTTTCCGCTGCAGTTGTTGATCTAAAACTTGTTGTCGATTATATTCTATCAGATTTTTCCCTGTTGAATACTAATGATAATTTGTTGTATATTATCTTAGTCATAATATTCTTTACTAGGCTAGTTGAGCTCGCCCTTTTCCTTTTTGTTCCATTTTTCTTCTGAGGAGGTGAGAACATAGAAGGATCTAGTCGGGATATGGAGTGATGGTTCTAGAAAGATGTTTTAGCATTCCCCACTATTTCTGTAAAATAGTGTTTGCATAATTGTATTGAGGACTTATTTGAGTGTGGATATTGTCTAGAAGATAATATTTGTATTTAAACTCACAGTATGTGTTATCGTATTTTGCACGACAATTGTATTATTGAAGTTGTAGTTTGCTTTCTGTACCATGTATTTGGCGACTCAGAATGGGTGATGTATACCTATTTTGGGGGCGTCACAGTTGGTATCAGAGCTTAGGGATATGGTCTCTGGCGGAGATCAGGGAATAGAACTAGGAGGGGAGGGATGAGTAAATCCTTCGCTAGTGTGTCATACCTAAGCTTATTTGTTGGTCAGTCATAATATATGGATATTATGTGATATGTTAATTTGTTTAATTAACCCTTGTTTTATGGCAGTATTTAAGAATGGCTGCTGAGAACGTTAACAATGGAGTGTATGAGACTGTGGAACAACCTTTAGTTACAAACCAGGAGAACGTGTAACGGGAAGGCAATATTCCTCCTGTAAACAATGTTACCGAGCGAACGATGAATGATGAAATGTTTAGGAGCTTTTTGCAGTTCATGCAAAATCAGACGAGGGAGACTCATGTGCAGAATACGGGTGGAAATGATAACAATGCGCAGTTTGTCACAACCAAGTAGTTCAAAGAATTGGGACCACCAGAATTTAAGGGAAAGCCAGATCCGATTATGGCGGAAACATGGGTCAAGCAAATTACCAAGATATTCGATGTCTTGGGATGCACGGAGGAACAGAAGGTTCCATTCGCCACCTTTATGTTCCGCGGTGAGGCAGACTACTGGTGGGAGTCTGTGAAGCGTACCCAGCCTGACGCACTCAACATGTCCTGGGAAACATTTCAGAAACTATTCAATGACAAGTACTTTTCTGAAAGTATTCGTCATATGAAGGAGGTAGAGTTTATCAGACTGGAACAAAATAACATGACGGTGTCCCAGCACGAGACGAAGTTTGCAGAGTTATCCAGGTTTGCACCTCATTTGGTGGAAAATGAGGAACGAATGACAAGGATGTTTCTGAGAGGTCTAAAACCCAAGATTCGACAATATCTTATCTCTCATAAATTTTCTTTATATTCAGATGTTGTAAACAGAGCTCAATTATTAGAGCGAGATAATGAGTATGTGCAACCGAGGGACCACAACTAGGGTCATACCGGTAGCGACAGTCATCGAAGCAATGAAAACTAGCAGGGAGGAAAACATTCAGACAAAAGCGGTAACCACTCTGGTGGTAATCGTGGTCGTGATAATAAAAGGAGCGAGTTGGGAGGAGATTTCAAGAAAAGAAGGTACAATAATGATAACGTGAAAACGTCAACACAAACATCAACTGTTTCTAGGGGAGGAGAACGACCACCGGTCGTATGTACAAATGTGGAAAAGAGGGACATATCAGCCCAAACTATCCACAACAATCTAAGGTATGTTATAACTGTGGAAAGGAGGGTCATATAGCTCGAGAGTGTTCTGTAGCAAAACCAAGTTCAGCGGGGATGATGACTCCAAAAGCTGTCCCGGATAAGTCAATATCAGCGGTTCCTGGAAGAGCGTTTGTCGTGACTGGCCAAAACGCGAGAAACCCGAACGAGGTGATCACGGGTAAGCTAATCTTGAATTCTTGCGAAGTTTATACTTTACTAGATACCGGTTCTACCCATTCTTTTATCTCTCCTGCTTGTGCTCAACGTTTAAACTTGACTCCGGAGAAATTGGACTTTGACTTATCTGTTGAAACTCCGTTGGGTGAAACCTTCGTTACATCTACAGTTTATAAATCTTGCATGATCCAAGTTGGCACTATCACATTACCTGTTGATCTTATCTCTTTAAAGATACTTGCTTTTGATGTGATTTTAGGAATTGATTGGTTAACCACTCATCATGTTAAAATTGATTATTTTCGTAAGGTTGTTAGTTTTCATATTCCTAACCAACCAATCATACGAATTCAAACTACTAAACCACTAAAATCAGTCACTGTCATATCAAGCCACAAAGCTATTCATTTATTGAAAAACGGATGTCAAGCTTTCTTAGCCCATGTTATGGATTTGAACAAAGACAAGTCAGATTTAAATAATATTTTTGTTGTTAGAGAATTTCTCGATGTATTTCCTGAAGAACTTCGCGGTCTACCCCCAGAACGTGATGTTGAATTCTTTATTGACCTTGAACCGGGTACAAAATCCATTTCTAAAACCCCATATCGAATGGCTCCTATTGAACTTCAGGAGTTAAAAGTCCAACTACAGGAGTTATTAGACATCGGTTTCATTCGTCCTAGTACATCTCCTTGGGGTGCTCCTGTTTTATTCGTAAAGAAGAAAGACGAGAGTATGCGACTTTGTATTGACTACCGAGAATTGAACCATGTCACCATCAAGAATAGGTATCTGTTACCTCGCATTGATGACATGTTCGACCAGTTGCAAGGAGCGCAATTCTTTTCAAAGATCGACCTTCGTTCTGGATATCATCAGCTGAAGATTAAAACTGAGGATATTTCAAAGACTACCTTCAGAACTCGGTACGAGCATTATGAATTCTTAGTAATGTCTTTTGGATTGACTAATGCTCCAGCTGCTTTCATGGATATGATGAACCGTGTATTCAAGGAATATTTAGATCAATTCGTTGTTGTTTTTATTGATGACATCCTCATCTATTCCAAAAGCCGTGAAGATCATGAGCACCATTTGAAGCTGATATTGCAAAGGCTTCGTGAAAATAAGCTATATGTCAAACTGAAGAAATGCGAGTTCTGGCTTGAGGAAGTAGCATTCTTTGGGCACGTGGTGTCAAAACATGGAGTATCTGTCGACCCATCAAAGATTGAAGCCATACAAAGTTGGGAGCAACCGAAGTCGGTAACCGAAGTACGTAGCTTTCTGGGCTTAGCTGGTTATTATCGGAGATTTGTGGAAAGATTTTCTCGAATCGCTACTCCGTTAACTCAGCTACCTCGGAAAGATACAAAATTCGTATGGAGTGAGGAATATGAGAAGAGTTTCCAAGAACTCAAGAGGAGACTCATTTCGGTACCTGTTCTGACAATACCATCTGGTTCGGATGGATTTGTTATCTACAGCGATGCTTCAGGCAAAGGGTTAGGATGTGTTCTCATACAACATGGGAAAGTCATAGCCTATGCCTCGCGACAACTCAATGAATATGAGAGGAATTATCCTACTCATGATTTGGAGTTGGCAGCAGTCGTTTTTGCGTTGAAGATTTGGAGACACTACCTGTATGGGGAGAAAGTGGAGATCTATACGGATCATAAAAGCCTCAAATATTTCTTCACCCAAAAGGAACTCAACATGCGGCAACGATGTTGGCTTGAGCTGTTGAAAGATTACGATCATACCATCCAATATCATCCTGGAAAAGTGAACGTAGTAGCTGACGCATTGAGTAGAAGATCATATGCGGGTACGAGTGCAATGTTGTTAACACAAAGGCCCATTTTGTATGACTTGCAAAAGATGGAGATAGAGATGAAGGCTCCAAGTACCCACATGATGATATCAAATATACAAGTAGAACCGACTTTAATCGATAAAGTTAAAGCTGCTCAAGCTACGGACATGGAGCTGATGCGTATGAAGAAGAAAGTGCAAGAAGGTGCTATTCCAGAAGCGAGAATTGATGAAGAAGGAATACTTAGATTCAACTCCAGACTTTGTGTTCCCAACGATTCTGACTTGAAGCATAGAATCATGATGGAGGCACACAACACCCCGTTTGCAATCCATCCTGGGAGTACCAAAATGTATCATGATATTCGACAAACATTTTGGTGGAACAATATGAAGAGAGAGATCGCAGAGTTTATCTCGAGGTGCTTAACTTGTCAACGTGTAAAGGCGGAGCATCAAGTGCCAAAAGGTCCATTGCAACCACTTGAGATTCTGAAATGGAAGTAGGAACACATTACTATGGATTTCGTTACGGGTCTTCCCAAGGTGTCTCAAGGCATAGATGCAATTTGGGTCATTGTTGATAGATTAACCAAGTCTGCCCATTTCATGCCTATACGTGAGACTTATTCCCTTGAACGTCTTGCTCGTATGTACGTGAATGAGATTGTGAGATTGCATGGCATGCCAGTATCCATAGTTTCGGACCGTGACCCAAGATTCACTTCACGATTTTGGGTTAGCTTGCAGAAAGCTATGGGCACAGATTTACGATTCAGTTCGGCATACCATCCCCAAACGGACGGACAATCAGAGAGGACTATTCAAACCTTTGAATATCTATTAAGACTCTGTGTCCTATATCTCAAAGGGAGTTGGGATAAGTACCTACCATTGGTGAAATTCTCTTACAACAACAGTTATCAGGCGAGCACAGGTGTGGCTCCATTCGAGGCGTTGTATGGAAGAAAATGTCGTTCTCCAGTATGCTGGGACGAGGTGGGTGAAACAACATTGTTGGGACCAGAGTTGGTACGCATGACTACAGAGAAGATCCAAACGATTCGACAACGTATACAAATGGCACAGAATCGCCAAAAGAGTTATGCGGATCTTCATCGGAAGGACGTGGAATTTAATATTGGGGATCATGTATTGTTACGTGTTGCACCATGGAAGGGAGTTACAAGATTTGGGAAGAGAGGAAAGCTCAATCCAAGATTTGTTGGTCCATTTGAGATTCTTGAGCGAATAGGAAATGTGACATATAGACTCGCATTACCTTCAAGCATGTCTCGTGTTCATAATATTTTTTACATATCTATGCTTCGTAAATATGTTAAAGACCCGAACCACATTATTGAGTTAGAACCAGACGAGATAGCTGAAGATTTAACGTACGAGGAGGTACCTGTTAAGATCTTAGATAGGAAAGAGCATGTCCTACGCACAAAGGTTATACCACAAGTTAAGGTTTTGTGGAGAAACCATGCTATTGAAGAAATAACCTGGGAGTTGGAATCAGAAATGAAAGCGAGGTATCCTCACCTTTTTAAAATATCAGGTACGTACGTCAATTTCGAGGACGAAATTTCATAAGGAGGGGAGGTTGTAAGACCCCAGCTTATTAATGAATAAAATCAAATTTTTTGGTGCAGCCTTGTGTGGGCCCCATAACGGAAAGCGATTGGATGAAGAAAACGACAAGTATAAGTTGTTTATAAATAACGTCGTAGTTATTACCGTTAATACTGTTGGAATACCCGGTGGTTAAAATACAGTAGTACACGGTATTACACCAATTATTGATTCTTACGTAAGAAGGCACTACTCAATAATTGTTACAATAGTTATTATTCAATATTTTATTTTATTGATTCAATAATTACTGCGTTAATATTTTATATTATTGTTGTTTTAATAATTGTTGCTGCACAGTATTTTCCTTTATCAGATCAATAATTCATATTATTTGAATAATATAATTAGATAACATTATTGGCAATATCTAGAAAGTTCTGTCTAAAGTGAGGTTTGGTCATCTAATTGCGCGCCAGTAAGGAAAAATCCTTATTGAAAAGCCCCCTCTTTCCTGGGAACGTCCTGGTTGTCATAAATGTGGATATTGTGAAAAGAGATGTCCGATCTAAGAAGGCTAAAATAGATTATATGAATTTCTCTTTTTGGAAAGCAATTGAGAGAACCCAACATCAAGTTTTGAATTATCCTGTACAGAGCGGTCAATCTGAATTTGATATGGATCGAAGATTGATGATTCGGATCATGAATCAGGAGTACGACGAGGCAGTTAAGGGAGGAATATGTCCTATAGAAAAGTATATTTATACGGTAGTGATGACGCCAAATGCTGCCCCAGAGGCCCAGACAAGTCAAAGCCGGGTAGTTCGAGGAATGGCTGTTGTCATGACTTCCCAACAAATGAGGAACCCAAATGAAGTTATCATGGGAGATGAGCCATGGAGAAATCATGATGATCTGAGAGATAGAATCTGTAAGACCCCGAATTTTTTTTAATAAAATGGAATTTCCTTTATTTATTATTTTAAAATAGTAAGGGTTTATTTAATTAATGTGGTTAGTTATGGGTTAAATGCGCAAATATTTTTTTAAATATGTAGGTGGTTATAAAATATTCATTGTTGTCGGGGAATATTCGTTTGGTCGTGGAATATTCTTGCTGTCGGGGAATATTCGTACGACGGCGCAGCCTTGTGTGGGCCCCATAACGAAAAGCGATTGGATGAAGAAAACGATAAGTATAAGTTGTTTATAAATAACGGCGTAGTTGTTACCGTTAATACTGTTAGAATACCCGGTGGTTAAAACACAGTAATACGCGTTGTTGCACAGTAGCACACGGTATTGCACCAATTATTAATTTTTACGTAAGAAGGCATTACTCAATAATTGTTACAGTAATTATTGTTCAGTATTTTATTTTATTGTTTCAATAATTGCCGCGTTGATATTTTATATTACTATTGTTTTAATAATTGTCACTGCACAATATTTTCTATTATCGGAGCAATAATTCATATTATCTGAATAATATTATTAGATAACATTATTGGCAATGTCTAGAAAGTTCTGTCTAAGGAGAGGTTTGGTCATCTAATTGCGCGCCAATAAGGAGAGATCCTTATTGGAAAGCCCCCTCTTTCCTGGGAACGGCCTGGTTGTCATTAAATTTTCTGCTTTGGTGTTCTAAGCAATTTCCTATAAATAGGGTGCTTAGGTTAGAATTGAAAATCACACCAGAAACTGAAGTTTTCTCTCTATTTCTCTCTCTATAATATCGAGCGTATTTTTTGTGAGTATTTTAGTACTTCAAGTATTGCTATACGGTGCAAGTTTTTTTAGCACTATATCCAGTATTTCAGTCAAAAGTACTATTCTTTCTGAGGTAAGGGATGTTATTTTATTCGAAAATGATATTATTTCTTCAATATCATTATATTGGTTGGAATTTTTTATCAAATTTAGAATTTTTCATGTCGGGGTTACTATTCATGAGTTACTATTCACGAGTTACTATTCACCGAAAAATGAAATTTTTTTCTTTTCGTCTAAAATATCTATTCTGGATACTAGCTTTGATTGTATCTATGTTTTGATCATTCTTGAATTTTACTCCACTATGGTTGTTTATGAGGTATTTTTGGACATGAATAAACTGTAATACGAATCCCTAATATTTGTTCTTTTGCTTCACTGGATTCATTTTCTTTAAAATATTTTTCATCATCCTCAGTCCTAATTGATGATATTAATGAATATCTTTGGCCTGTAGTGCAAAGATGAATGATTTCTGATGAATATTTTTGGCCCGTAGTGCAAAGATGAACATTTGTTGAGATGAACATGACCAACTGATGAATATCTTTGGCTTGTAGTGCAAAGGTGATTATTGATTGATGTTACAGGGACAAAATATTGATGATGGACTTTTAAATTCATAGATAATAGTAGATTTCATTCTCTACGTAACTCTTCTATGAATTATTATTTTCCGCTGCGAATATTGATTTAAAACTTGTTGTCTATTGTATTCTATTAGATTTTTCCCTATTGAAGACTAATGATAATTTGTTCTGTGTTATCTTAGTCATAATATTCTTTACTGGGCTAGTTGAGCTCACCCTTTTCCTTTTTGTTCCATTTTTCTCAGGAGGCGAGAATGTAGCGAGTACTAGTCGGGGTATGGAATGATGGTTCTAGAAGTTATTTTAGTAGTCCTCACCATTTTTGTGAAATAATGTATCAATAATTGTAATGAGGACTTATTTGAGTGTGGATATTGTCTAGATGACAATATTTATATTTAAACTCACAGTTCTTGTGTTGTAATAATAAAGATGTAGTTGTTTTTGTACCATATATTTTGGCGACTCAGAATGGGTGTTGTATACCTATTTTGGGGGCGTCACAGAATGTGAAATGAAAGCAAGGTATTCTCAACTCTTCGAAATACCAGGTACGTAAATTTCGGGGACGAAATTTCATAAAGAGGGGAGATTGTAAGACCCCGAATTTTATAAAATAAAAGAATTCAATTTTTCTTATAATTACAATTAAGTAAATGGTTAAATTGATAAAAAGTTAAAGTTATGGGTGAAATGTGAAATTTTTTCAAAATAAACAAGTGGTTATAAAATAATCATTGTTGTCGGGAAATATTCGTTGGTCGTGGAATATTCTTTCTGTCGGGAAATATTCGTACGACGACGCAGTTATTTGTGGGCCCTATAACGAAAAACGGTTGGATGAAGATAACGACAAAAATTGAGTTTTTATAATTAACGGCGTAGTTGTTACCGTTAACACTGTTAGAATACCCGGTGGTTAAAATACAGTAATACGCGTTATTGCACAGTAGCACATAGTATTGCACAGTATTTTTAAAATTATTGATTCTTACGTAAGAAGGCACTACTGAATAATTGTCACAGTAATTATTGTTCAATATTTTATTTTATTGATTCAATAATTGCTGCGTTGATATTTTATATTATTGTTGTTTCAATAATTGTTACTGCACATCATCTCCATTATCAGATCAAAAATTCATATTATTTGAATAATATTATTAGATAGCATTATTGGCAATGTCTAGAAAGTTCTGTCTAAGGAGAGATTTGGTCATCTAATTGCGCGCCAATAAGGAGAAATCTTTATTGGAAAGCCCCCTCTTTCCTGGGAACAGCCTGGTTGTTAGTATTGTGATTCTGTAATATTATTTATGAATAATTAATAATTAATTTATATGATGAGAAAAATATTAATTTTGTGTGGATATAGATGGAGAAAATTTTTAAAGTGACAATTGTTAAAAAATGATATTTTATCTTTTTTGATAAAATAATTTATTATTATATTTAATAATATAATAATGGTGATAGTTTTACAATGAATATGGGATATATGAGTATACGAGGAGAAAGAGTATTTTTGTTGTATTAAATGATTAACACATGTTTTGTGTGTCGGTGGATCCCATTTCTTGACTGAAATTTGATTATATTTTGTAAAATCGTCCGTTTATGTATTTCGGTCAATTTCTGTTTGAAATTTGGAAAAACTTTCTTCTGTAAAGTTGTAGAGAATTGAATTTTCTATAAAAATTCGTGAGATTTGAATTTTCTAATAAAATGGCTATTTTCTATGAATTATTGAAGTTTTGGAAAATAAAATAATTTTTATTAAATATTGGGTGGGACCCATTTTTTGGTTGGTGTTGAATGCATGTGCTGAATTGAGATTCAAGTGTGGTGGGCTGGTGTAAGACCCCAATTTTTTATAATAAAGATGAATTTTCTATAAATATCATTTTTGAATATTTTGGAGTTAATTTGATATAATGTTATAGTTGTGGGTAATATTTATAAATTTTGCAAAGTAAGCAAGTTGTTATAAAATATTCGTTTGGTCGGAGAATATTCTTTTTGTCGAGGAATATTCGTACGACGGCACAATCATTGGTGGACCCCACAACGAAATTATTGTCGGATTGAGAAAACGACAGAATTATCTTTCTATAAAAATAACGGCTGAGGTGTTACCGTTAAAACCGTTAAAACTGTTGAACTACTCGGTAGTAAAAGTACAGTAATACGCGTGGTTGCATAGTAGCACACGGTATTGATTATTGATGCTTACGTGAGAAGTCACTCAGCTATACTCAATTATTGCTACAGAAATTGCTGCATCATATCTCTTAAATTATTGTCATAGTATCATCTGTATAATATGTTATATTATTAAATCAATAATTGAGACGTTGTGGTAAGTTTGGTTATTTTATGGGGGGCCATATGTCATCATCTAAGAGTCTCTTCGTCAATAGTAATTACCGTCGTCAATAGTAATTACCGTCGTCAATAGTAATTACCGTCGTCAATAGTATTTACCTTAGTCAATAGTAATTACCTTCGTCAATAGTATTTACCTTGGTCAATAGTAATTACCTTCGTCAATAGTATTTACCTTGGTCAATAGTAATTACCTTCGTCAATAGTATTTACCTTGGTCAATAGTAATTACTTTCGCCAATAGTAGTTGTCCCTTCAATATTACCAAGAGTCATTTGACCCTTCGTTAAGACCAAGAGTCATTTGACCCTTCGTTAAGACCAAGAGCCACCCTCGGTTTTTCTATAAATAGAGGCCTAGGGCTTCATTATTTTTCACGAATTCATTCAAGCTATAGAGAGAGAAAGTATAGAGAGAATAAGAGAGAGAGAATAAAAGTATTCTGCTACATCACTTTTCCAATATCCAGTTCTTTTAAGGTAGGGAATATTATTTCTTTTATATTCATGAAGAGAACTTCTGTTATTCCATTCGTTATTATTCTGTTGGAATAACCAGTATACGCGGTCTACCCTATACTTGGTGACATTCTTCTATTATTCTGTTGGAACATCCTGTCTGTGTGTTTTACACCGGACCTGGTTCCGTCTTGTTATTATTCTGTTGGAACATCCTGTCTGTGTGTTTTACACCGGACCTGGTTCCGTCTTGTTATTATTCTGTTGGAACATCCTGTCTGTGTGTTTTACACCGGACCTGGTTCCATTATTTATTATTCTGTCGGAATATCCTGTCTGTGCGTTTACGCCGGACCTGGTTCCATTATTTATTATTCTGTTGGAATAACCTGTCTGTGCGGTCTATCGCATGCATGGTGATTTCTTTTGTTATTCCATTCTTTATTGTACTCAGTTGGTTAAGTTTTGACTTCTATACTCCATGAAATTTGTGGAATATCCTTGATAGTTGCGTTTCATCCAGTATCTTTTCAAGAAAATATTCTTCTAAGCATTCTTGAATTTTACTCCACAATGCAGTATCATGTTGACAATTTGGACGTTGTTAATTCCTGGATAAATTAATTCTTGAACTTGTTTTATTGAATTCTTATATCATTGTCATCATCCTCATGTTTATAAAATGTTGAAAGTCATCTGTGGCATGTAGTGCATAGATGGACTTGGTATGATTATGACCAGGGATTATTCGGTATAATCATGACCGTAATGTTACAAATGATGTGGTAAAAGTCCTCATTGGCCCGTAGTGCATTGATGGACAGTTGTTGGCATGATCATGACCATTAATGAATACACGAATATCCTTGGCCGTAGTGCAGGGGTGATTCGATGATGTGGATTATTTTATTAAGCTGAGTCTCAGCGATTACAGTGTTGAAAAACTTTTTAAATCATAAAAGATAGTAGAGTTTATTTTCTACTTGACTCTTTTAATGGATTGCTTGTTCCGCTACAGTTAAACTTGATGTCTATTATATTTTATCAGTTTAACATTGTTGAAGGCTAATGATAATTTATTCTGCATTATCTTAGTCATAATATTTCTTACTGGGCTAGTTGAGCTCACCCTTTCTTTCACTGTTCTCTTCAGGAAATGAGAACGTAGCTGGGACAAGTCGGGGTACGGAGTGATGGTCCGAATGATAGTATTAGTTAGTAGTCCTCACTATTCTATGTAATGGTGTGTTAATAAATGTAATGAGGACTCCTTTTGAGTATGAATACTCTCTAGAAGATAATATTTGTATTCAAACTCACAGTTTATGTTTTGTCGTATTGTACACGACAGTTGTATTATTAAGTTGTATTTGTATTCTGTACTATGTATCTGACGACCCAAGATGGGTGATGTATACCTAATTTTGGGGGCGTCACAGTTGGTATCAGAGCTTAGGGATATGATCCCTGGCTAAGATGTGAGAATAGAACTAGGAGGGGAGAGACGGGGAATTCCTTCGCTAGTATGACCTACCTAAGTTTATTTGCATGGTATTTAATTGGTCGGTCATAATATAAGGATAATATATGACATATCAATTAACTTTTATTTTGTGGCAGTATCTGAAAATGGCATCTGAGAATGTTGAGAATAGCAATGGAGCACAGACGACTGTTGATTCACCACATATCAATAATCAGGATAATGTGCATCAGGAAGGTGTCAATCCTCATGCAAACAACAACACTGACCAAATGATGAATGATCAAATGTTCAGAGGCTTTATGCAATTCATGCAACAACAGGTGAAAGCGGCTCCTGTCCACAACGTAGGTGGAAATACTGGAAACTCTCAGGCGGTCACCGCTAAACAGTTTAAGGAGCTGGGACCACCGGAGTTTAAGGGAGAACCCAAACCACTTGTAGCTGAAACATGGATAAAGCAGATCACCAAGATATTTGATGTCTTGGGTTGCTCCGAGGAGCAAAAGGTTCCCTTTGCCGCCTTTATGTTGCGAGGAGAGGCAGATTACTGGTGGGAATCGATAAAGCGTACTCAACCTGCCGCACTGAAGATGTCCTGGGAGAAGTTCCAAGAGCTGTTTAACGACAAATACTTTCCCGAGAGTATTCGTCACATGAAGGAGGTGGAGTTCATCAAATTGGAGCAGAATAATATGACCGTGTCGCAGTACGAGGCAAAATTTGCGGAGTTATCCCGGTTTGCGTCCCACCTGGTGGATAATGAAGAAAGAATGACGCGGATGTTTTTAAGAGGTTTGAAGCCGGAGATACGTCAACATCTTGTTTCTCATAAACTGTGTTTGTATTCAGATGTTGTAAATAGGGCTCAGTTGGTGGAGCGCGATAACGAGACAACGCAACCAAAAGAGAGCAGCCGGCAAAATGATAATACCAGTGAGAGCAGTCATCGAAGCGGTGACAACAAGCGTGGAGGGAATCAACAGGCCAGAAATGGTAACCACTTCGGTGGTAATCAGGGCCAAAACAATAAGAATGGACATTTCAAGAAGAGGAGATTCAACAATGATGGAAAGACGTCAGCACCAGCACCTGTCGTTAAGGAAGGAGAACGACCACCTATCATATGTTTCAAATGCGGAGGGGAGGGGCACATCAGTCCAAACTGCGCGATGCCGTCCAAAGCATGTTATAATTGTGGAAGAGAAGGTCATTTAGCCCGATTTTGTCGTTTACCGAAAACAAATTCAGCTAGGATGGAGGCACCAAAAGCCGTCCCAGAAAAGTCAAAACCGGTTGTGCAAGGGAGAGCGTTTGTTGTGAACTCCCAGAGAGCAAGGAACCCGAATGAGGTCATCACGGGTAAGCTTATTATAAACTCTAAAGAAGTTTATACTTTATTTGATACCGGTTCAACCCATTCTTTTATTTCTCCTACTTGCGCTCATCGATTAAATTTGATTCCGGAGAAATTAGACTTTGACTTATCTGTGGAAACTCCGTTGGGAGAAACCTTCATTACCTCCACTGTTTATAAGTCTTGTTTGGTTCAAGTTGGTACCCACACATTACCTATCGATCTGATTTCATTAAAAATACTTGCATTTGACGTGATTCTAGGGATTGATTGGTTAACTACTCATTATGCAAAAATTGATTGTTTTCGTAAGGTTGTTAGCTTTCATATTCCTAATCGACCTATTATGCGAATTCAAGCAACCAAACCATTAAAATCAATCGCTGTCATCTCAAGCCATAAAGCTATTCGTTTATTGAAAAACGGATGTCAAGCTTTCTTAGCTCATGTCACAGATCTAAACAAAAATACGTCAGTTTTGAATGATATTTCTATTGTTAATAAATTCCCTGACGTATTCCCTGAAGAACTTCCTGGCCTACCCCCAGAGCGTGAAATTGAATTTTGTATCGACCTTGAACCCGGTACAAAACCCATTTCCAAAGCCCCATATCGAATGGCTCCTATTGAACTTCAGGAGTTAAAGATCCAACTGCAGGAATTGTTAGACATTGGCTTTATTCGTCCTAGTACTTCTCCTTGGGGTGCTCCTGTTCTATTCGTGAAGAAGAAAGATGGAAGTATGCGACTTTGTATTGATTATCGGGAGTTGAATCATGTCACCATCAAAAACAGGTACCCATTGCCACGTATTGATGACCTGTTTGACCAGTTGCAAGGAGCACAATTCTTTTCAAAGATCGATCTTCGTTCTGGATATCATCAGCTGAAGGTTAGAACTGAGGATATTCCAAAGACGGCTTTTAGAACTCGGTACGGGCATTATGAATTCCTAGTCATGTCCTTTGGATTGACTAATGCTCCTGCTGCCTTCATGGATATGATGAACCGGGTATTCAAGGAATATTTGGATCACTTTGTGGTCGTCTTTATTGATGACATCCTTATTTATTCCAAAAGCCGTGAAGATCATGAGCAACACTTGAGGCTGGTACTCCAAAAGCTTCGTGAATACAAGCTTTATGCCAAGTTGAAGAAATGCGAGTTCTGGCTGGAGGAGGTAGCATTCCTTGGGCACGTAGTATCAAGTCGTGGAATATCGGTTGACCCGGCAAAGATTGAAGCTATTCAAAGCTGGGAGCAACCTAAATCAGTGACCGAGGTACGTAGCTTTCTTGGTTTAGCTGGTTATTATCGGAGATTCGTGGAAGGATTTTCTCGAATCGCTACTCCATTAACTCAGCTGACTCGGAAAGATACAAAGTTTGGTTGGAGCGAAGAATGTGAGCAGAGTTTTCAAGAACTCAAGAGGAGACTCATTTCAGCACCTGTTCTAACAATACCATCTGGCTCGGAGGGATTTGTCATCTACAGTGATGCTTCGAGCAAAGGGTTGGGATGCGTTCTCATGCAACATGGAAAAGTCATAGCCTATGCATCAAGACAACTCAAGGAATATGAGAGGAATTATCCTACTCATGATCTAGAGTTGGCAGCTGTTGTCTTTGCACTTAAAATTTGGAGGCATTACTTGTATGGGGAGAAAGTGGAGATCTTTACGGATCATAAAAGCCTCAAATATTTCTTCACTCAAAAGGAACTCAACATGCGACAACGACGTTGGCTTGAACTGTTGAAAGATTATGATCATACCATTCAATACCATCCTGGAAAAGCGAACGTGGTAGCTGACGCATTGAGTAGAAGATCATATGCGGGTACAAGTGCAATATTAACAACGCAAAGGCCCATTTTGTGTGACTTGCAAAGGATGGAGATAGAGTTAAAGACTCCAGGGACCCATGTGATGATGGCGAATATACGAGTAGAACCGACTTTAATCGATAAAGTTAAAGCTGCTCAAGCTACAGACCTGGAGCTGATGCGTATGAGGAAGAAAGTGCAAGAAGGTGTTATGCCGGAAGCAAGAATCGATGAAGAAGGAATACTTCGAGTCAACTCCAGACTTTGTGTTCCTAACAACCCTGATTTAAAGTATGAAATCATGATGGAGGCGCACAACACACCGTTTGCAATCCATCCTGGAAGTACCAAAATGTATCATGATCTTCGTCATACATTTTGGTGGAGCAATATGAAGAGAGAGATAGCGTTGTTTATCTCAAGGTGTCTAACTTGTCAACGAGTCAAAGCGGAGCATCAAGTACCAAAAGGTCCATTGCAACCACTTGAAATTCCAGAATGGAAGTGGGAGCACATTACCATGGATTTCGTTACCGGTCTTCCTAGGGTTTCTCAAGGTATTGATGCGATTTGGGTCATTGTTGATAGATTGACCAAGTCTGCTCATTTCTTACCGATACGAGAAACTTATACACTTGAACGTCTTGCTCGTATGTACATAAACGAGATTGTAAGACTGCATGGTATGCCAGTATCCATAGTTTCTGATCGAGACCCAAGATTCACTTCACGATTTTGGGTTAGTTTACAAAAAGCTATGGGCACGGAGTTACGATTTAGTTCAGCATATCATCCTCAGACGGACGGACAATCAGAGAGGACTATTCAAACTCTTGAAGATCTATTAAGACTCTGTGTCTTTGACTTCAAGGGAAGTTGGGACAAGTTCTTACCATTGGTGGAGTTTTCCTACAACAACAGTTATCAAGCAAGTATTGGCATGGCTCCATTCGAAGCATTGTATGGAAGAAAATGTCGTTCTCCAGTATGCTGGGATGAGGTGGGCGAAGCAACGTTGTTGGGACCGGAGTTGGTACGTATGACTACAGAAAAGATTCAAACGATCCGACAACGTATAAAAACCTCACAAGATCGACAAAAGAGTTATGCTGATCTTCATCGAAAGGACGTGGAATTTGATGTAGGAGATCATGTGTTCTTACGTGTTGCTCCATGGAAAGGAGTTACGAGATTTGGAAAGAGAGGAAAGCTAAATCCTCGATTCATCGGTCCATTTTTAATCCTCGATCGAGTAGGAACTGTGGCTTATAGACTCGCTTTACCGCCAAGTATGTCTCGTGTTCATAACGTTTTTCACATATCCATGTTACGCAAATATGTGGAAGACCCGAACCACATTATTGAGTTAGAACCGGACGAAATAGCGGAGGATTTGACGTATGAAGAAGTTCCTGTTCAAATCTTGGATAAGAAGGAACATATTCTACGCTCCAAGGTTATACCTCAAGTCAAAGTTTTGTGGAGAAACCACGATGTTGAGGAAATGACTTGGGAGTTAGAATCAGAAATGAAATCAAGGTATCCTTACCTCTTCGACATACCAGGTACGTACCCTAATTTCGAGGGCGAAATTTCATAAGAAGGGGAGGTTGTAAGACCCCAATTTTTTATAAATAAAGATGAATTTTCTATAAATATCATTTTTGAATATTATGGAGTTAATTTGATATAATGTTATAGTTGTGGGTAATATTTATAAATTTTGCAAAGTAAGCAAGTTGTTATAAAATATTCGTTTGGTCGGAGAATATTCTTTTTGTCGAGGAATATTCGTACGACGGCACAATCATTGGTGGACCCCACAACGAAATTATTGTCGGATTGAGAAAACGACAGAATTATCTTTCTATAAAAATAACGGCTGAGGTGTTACCGTTAAAACCGTTAAAACTGTTGAACTACTCGGTAGTAAAAGTACAGTAATACGCGTGGTTGCATAGTAGCACACGGTATTGATTATTGATGCTTACGTGAGAAGTCACTCAGCTATACTCAATTATTGCTACAGTAATTGCTGCATCATATCTCTTAAATTATTGTCATAGTATCATCTGTATAATATGTTATATTATTAAATCAATAATTGAGACGTTGTGGTAAGTTTGGTTATTTTATGGGGGGCCATATGTCATCATCTAAGAGTCTCTTCGTCAATAGTAATTACCGTCGTCAATAGTAATTACCGTCGTCAATAGTAATTACCGTCGTCAATAGTATTTACCTTAGTCAATAGTAATTACCTTCGTCAATAGTATTTACCTTGGTCAATAGTAATTACCTTCGTCAATAGTATTTACCTTGGTCAATAGTAATTACCTTCGTCAATAGTATTTACCTTGGTCAATAGTAATTACTTTCGCCAATAGTAGTTGTCCCTTCAATATTACCAAGAGTCATTTGACCCTTCGTTAAGACCAAGAGTCATTTGACCCTTCGTTAAGACCAAGAGCCACCCTCAGTTTTTCTATAAATAGAGGCCTAGGGCTTCATTATTTTTCACGAATTCATTCAAGCTATAGAGAGAGAAAGTATAGAGAGAATAAGAGAGAGAGAATAAAAGTATTCTGCTACATCACTTTTCCAATATCCAGTTCTTTTAAGGTAGGGAATATTATTTCTTTTATATTCATGAAGAGAACTTCTGTTATTCCATTCGTTATTATTCTGTTGGAATAACCAGTATACGCGGTCTACCCTATACTTGGTGACATTCTTCTATTATTCTGTTGGAACATCCTGTCTGTGTGTTTTACACCGGACCTGGTTCCGTTTTTATTATTATTCTGTTGGAACATCCTGTCTGTGTGTTTTACACCGGACCTGGTTCCGTCTTGTTATTATTCTATTGGAACATCCTGTCTGTGTGTTTTACACCGGACCTGGTTCCGTCTTGTTATTATTCTGTTGGAACATCCTGTCTGTGTGTTTTACACCGGACCTGGTTCCATTATTTATTATTCTGTCGGAATATCCTGTCTGTGCGTTTACGCCGGACCTGGTTCCATTATTTATTATTCTGTTGGAATAACCTGTCTGTGCGGTCTATCGCATGCATGGTGATTTCTTTTGTTATTCCATTCTTTATTGTACTCAGTTGGTTAAGTTTTGACTTCTATACTCCATGAAATTTATGGAATATCCTTGATAATTACGTTTCATCCAGTATCTTTTCATGAAAATATTCTTCTAAACATTCTTGAATTTTACTCCACAAAGCAGTATCATGTTGACAATTTGGACGTTGTTAATTCTTGGATAAATTAATTCTTAAACTTGTTTTATTGAATTCTTATATCATTGTCATCATCCTCATGTTTATAAAATGTTGAAAGTCATCTGTGGCATGTAGTGCATAGATGGACTTGGTATGATTATGACCAGGGATTATTCGGTATAATCATGACCGTAATGTTACAAATGATGTGGTAAAAGTCCTCATTGGCCCGTAGTGCATTGATGGACAGTTGTTGGCATGATCATGACCATTAATGAATACACGAATATCCTTGGCCGTAGTGCAGGGGTGATTTGATGATGTGGATTATTTTATTAAGCTGAGTCTCAGCGATAACAGTGTTGAAAAACCTTTTAAATCATAAAAGATAGTAGAGTTTATTTTCTACTTGACTCTTTTAATGGATTGCTTGTTCCGCTGCAGTTAAACTTGATGTCTATTATATTTTATCAGTTTAACATTGTTGAAGGCTAATGATAATTTATTCTGCATTATCTTAGTCATAATATTTCTTACTGGGCTAGTTGAGCTCACCCTTTCTTTCACTGTTCTCTTCAGGAAATGAGAACGTAGCTGGGACAAGTCGGGGTACGGAGTGATGGTCCGAATGATAGTATTAGTTAGTAGTCCTCACTATTCTATGTAATAGTGTGTTAATAAATGTAATGAGGACTCCTTTTGAGTATGAATACTCTCTAGAAGATAATATTTGTATTCAAACTCACAGTTTATGTTTTGTCGTATTGTACACGACAGTTGTATTATTAAGTTGTATTTGTATTCTGTACTATGTATCTGACGACCCAAGATGGGTGATGTATACCTAATTTTGGGGGCGTCACAGCTGGTCTTAAATGGCTGGTGCGTAGAAAATAAGAAATAATTAATATATTATTTTATTAATTTAGTCTCCTTTGGCGTTCTAGCATTTTTTCTATAAATAGGTACTTATGTTAGAATTGAAAATCACACCAGAAATAAGTTTTTTCTCTCTCTATATTATCAAGCATATTTTTGTAAGTATTTAGATATCTTGAGTGTTGCTCAGCGTTATATCCGATATTCAAGACAGAAGTACTGCTCTTTTAAGGTAAGGAATTTTAAGGGTTAATATGTTTTTCAGTTCGTAATTCTTCTGACCTTCAGAAAATTTTGGTAAAATTTAAAATGATATTTTGATGAGTTTTATTGATTGTGTCCAAAAATGGTAATTTTTGGATGTATAGATTAAGAGTTATGAATTTTACGGGGAAAGTCTATTTTAAAAGTAACCGCTTATAACTCCTTCTGGTTAACTCCAAAATTGATAAAATTTTTATTGGAAGTATATCTATATAATATTAGTGTACTCTGTGAATTTCAGAATTTTTGGATAAAAGTACAATTTATGATAAATGTCTAAATATTCGTCAGTTTTGGCCATATGAAAAATAGTAAATGAGTTTTAAAAATTCTGAGAAAAATATATGTTCAATATGGGACTATATTCTGCTAAATCCCAGAAAAGAAATATTTTTGGAACTGATTTGGTATTTTTCATGAAAATAGATTAGTTATGAGTAAATGAATTAAATATGTTATATGAAGTAAGAAAATTGTAAAATAGGATTTTATGGCTTGAGAATCCTATCTGAGGTATATGCAGATTTTTTATGAGGGTTTTGGTTATTGGTAATAAAATTTTATGAGTTTGGCATTTTAGGATGATTAAATACAATTTTTAGTAAAGTGTAAACAATTAAAATAAATTGTTTATAAGCTTAAGAAATATTATTCTTTAAATATCATTATACCGAAATATTGGTATATATTTTATTGTAGAATTTCTATCTTTTTGTGTCGGGTTTACTATTCATGAGTTACTATTCACGAGCTACTATTTATGAATTACTATTCACGAGTTACTATTCACGACAAAATTGGTTTCTTTTTCTAACTAAATTATAGTTGATTTATGATATTACTCTTAAGATTAAATCTAGGTGATTATATTGATTTAACTTTATATATGACATTTTTACCTGGTGAAGTTTTTCTTTGACTTAAGTGTAAAGATGGGTAGATTTCTTGGTATGATCATGACTATGGGTTCCTTTTGGCCAGTAGTGCAAAGTTGAATTATTGACTAGTATGATCATGACCATTGAATTTATAATTGAATATCTTTAGCTTACGTGCAAAAGTAAAATGATCAACATGGTTATAATTATTGTTTATATAAATTCTGAAATGATTATATATTTCTTTGAGATATGAATATCATTGGCCTGTAGTGCAAAGATGAATTATTGATGAATATCTTTGGCCTGTAGTGCGAAGATGAACTGTTGATGAATATCTTTGGCCTGTAGTGCGAAGATGAACTGTTGTTGAATATCTTTGGCCTGTAGTGCAAAAATGGTTTGTTGATAAATATCTTTGGCCGTAGTGCAAAGATGGATTTATTAGCATGATTATGAACAGGAACTGTGATTTAATATAACCATGATCTTTGATGTTTCAGGTAAAGATAGGTGATAAAAATATTCTTCGTCCTGGGTGCGAAAAAAAATTTAGAATCACAATTATGATTATGAGTTATTCATATGATTGTGGAAAGGAACTGTTGAGTGATGTTACAGGGATAAAATATTATTGGTGGATTTTTAACATGGAGAAGATAATAGACTTTATGGTCTATTTGACTCTTCTAATGGATTGCTCGTTCCACTGCAACTATAGTTGGAATTTTTTATCATCTACCATATGTTCTAAATCTCTGATTTATTACTATTAAAGGCTATTGATAAATTATTTATCTTTAGTCATAATATTCTTTATTGGGCTAGTTGTGCTCACCCTTTTGTTTCACAATTCCTTTCAGGTAATATGAGTGTAGCTGGGTCGAGCGAGGGTAACGGGAAAATAGAACAGTGGTCTCTAGCTGTGGAGGTTCCCCCTAAGTAGTATAGAAAAGTGGCTATACATCATTTAGTAGTTATATTTGGTGAATCAAATAGGGTGAGGCGAACCCAACGTTGGAAGGGTGTTTTGCCACTATCATACAAGATGTCTAATGATATACAACCTCGTGTCATCATAAGACAGGGATGTGCTCATCCACTTGCTGAGTATATTTACGAGCACTACCTATATAATCTTGGTGTTTGTTTAAAGTATAATTCTCAATTAGAGACAGTGGAGATAATGATATGTCAAGAGAAGACTCCCCATTGGGAAGAATATGATAGTAATCTTTTCATTTTTCTTTGGGGTCTATTAGGTCAACCAAGGATAATTTTGTGTTCATATGATATCTATCATAACCTAGAAGCATGGCCTCCCATGTACGAAGGTTTCCTTGAGCACTTCCCAAAGATTCTAATTTCTAAAACAGTTTTTGATTATACCTTTATGTAAGGTGTCATTGTGAGGTGCTGTCCACGGTTAAAACATGAGTCACATTTGGTATATATTTGTATCCAAACTCACAGCATATGTGTTGTTGTATTTTGCACGACAATTGTTGTAATAAAGTTGTAGTTATTTTTTGTACCATGTATTTGGCGACTCAGAATAGGTTGGATGGAATGGACCTATTTTGGGGTTGTCACAAAAGAGATCTGGTTCGGGATCCCGTAATTTAGCCAAAAAACGAACTTCTTCTTTCAACCGTCAGATACATCCAACGGCCCAGGAAAGGAAAATGTGGAAAAAAAAATACGCAGATCCTAGTTTTGGGTCAAAAAAGAAGCCGCCTCCAAATTTTTCTAAATCGCGTTTCTCTTTCAAATCGCGCCGGACGAAAAAAGATCAGAGGAGCAATTGGTTCAACAATCTTGAGGATATATTTTTCCCCTCAATCGCGTAAATATGGTATACATCTCGCCGGACGAAAGCATGTTCGTCGTCAAACCAAGAACAATCGCGATTTTGGAGTCTCCCAATGTATTTTCTAATTTTCTGTTTGAACCAAATGAATGAAATCTAGGGGATTTTTTACTTCGTGAGTTTATGTCTTTGTTGTCAAAAGCTGGCTATGAATTTGGGATATAGGAAATTCGAATTCGTGTTTTTCCTGTATTCTCACTGTTTTTGGTTGATTGAGCTTGTATTGATTCTATATTTTAACTTCTGAAGCATTTTTAATCAGTATTTTGGAATCTCAAGGCAATATATATATATATATATATATATATATAATATATATATATACACACACACACACACACACACACACACACACACACACACTTCAAGCTCATAGTAGTATTCTGTGAATTTTGATTTGTCATTTTTCTGTGTTATGTCCTAATTTTTATGAACTGAGTTTGCTTGTGAGAACTGAACCAAACTTCCCTATAATTTTCATATGCAACTTATAGGTTGGCTAGATTACGTGCACTTTTTTGACTAACACACTCATTGCATTTCCAATTATATACAAACTTCACAGTCCTTCACAGTGATTCTTTCACTAGTCCTTCACAGTGATGGTCTTTTCTGGCTGCTGGCTTGTTGATTCTAAGTTGTATACTTGTTGGGTTTGCAGAATGCAGCATTGTGTAGAAGAGATAGAAATGGTATCATCTGGTAATTCTTCTCAACAACTTTACACTCCGCAAGTTAAAAACGAGTTCATACCGAAAATTGGGCAACATTTTCACAACTTAGGTGATGTTCGCGACTTTTATAACAACTATGGTAGAGAAGGTGGATTTGGTATGCAGTTAATAGTTCCTAGTTCTGTAAATAGAATAGTGAATAAGTTACAAAAACATCATGAGATAACACAATCATTACAATCACTTGACAAGTGCCATGACCGACACTACCAAGGCTAGCCCACAAAAGAACACGATGATATTGATGATGTGTTTAAGATTTACCACATTAATTTCAATGACTCCAAGTCGAGCATCATCATTGTTGCGCCGCTGCACGTGTGCTTCATCAGCGGAGTTGGGTTCGCCATACCCAATTGGATTGCACCAGTCCCAAAATTAACATTTTCCTTTGTCCTTCTCCCTTGGACAGTTATAGTAGAGCTTTCCAAGATTCTTCTCTGATTCAGATATTCTCACAGCAGCTCTCAGGCGACAATAACACATCTTGTTTCGAAATCGGGTATCATGAGTTTGAATGCTCATGTTGCTTGAAGTAGACATGCCTTTGTTGAACCTTATCTGCCAAAACCACCATAAGATTGTAATGTTTTAGAGACATTCCACAGTT
Organism: Panax notoginseng; assembly: GCA_016801055.1. Taxonomy (NCBI): domain Eukaryota; kingdom Viridiplantae; phylum Streptophyta; class Magnoliopsida; order Apiales; family Araliaceae; genus Panax; species Panax notoginseng. The sequence goes on from CM029020.1 coordinate 16,851,068, forward strand.
GGTAATCCACAGATCATTACACATAATATATATAGCGAGAATAATCAAAAACATATTTTCTTAGCAAGAATAATCAAGTAATTTTGAATTTCTTCAAATATCTACCATTGTACAAAGCAGGTTAACCTGAAAATTGGCTGGACAACAGTGCATAATGGTCTTTCACAGAATTAAAGTAGGATGTTCGTATATTTCCTTGAATTACTACTACGTACAATCATATACCAATCCACTCCAGCGGTCTAATTACTCCTTTCAAGAAAACGTTTAAATATGCTTCTTGCATATTGAAGGGAAAATTCATGTATTGAAAACATGATATAGAAGCAGGAACTAGCAAGAGTTGGAGAAACATACTCCTTAACTTCCTCAACAGGCGTTGTTACAACAGCAGTAGCAGCAACATTTATTTTCCCACCATTCTTACCTGACTTCCTTCTCTTCTGATGATATTTTCGCAAAGGCAAACCCGTAAAATAGGCAGCTGCTTCAAGAATACATATTTTTAAGCTAAAATGTAAGACCCCAACTTTTATAAATAAAGATGAATTTTCTATAAATATCATTTTTGAATATTATGGAGTTAATTTGATATAATGTTATAGTTGTGGGTAATATTTATAAATTTTGCAAAGTACGCATGTGACGCCCCCAAAATAGGTATACAACACCCATTCTGAGTCACCAAATACATGGTACAGAAAGCAAACTACAACTTCAATAATACAATTGTCGTGCAAAATACGACAACACATACTGTGAGTTTAAATACAAATATTGTCTTCTGGACAATATCCACACTCAAATAAATCCTCATTACAATTATTCAAACACTATTTTACAGAAATAGTGAGGACTGCTAAAACATCTTTCTAGAACCATCACTCCATACCCCGACTAGATCCTGCTATATTCTCACCTCCTGAGAAGAAAAATGGAATAAAAAGGAAAAGGGTGAGCTCAACTAGCCCAGTAAAGAATATTATGACTAAGATAATATACAACAAATTATCGTTAGTCTTCAACAGGGAAAAATCTGATAAAATATAATCGACAACAAGTTTTAGATCAACAACTGCAGCGGAAACAGCAAACCATTAGAAGAGTAAAGTAGAGAAAGAATTCTACTATCTTCTAAGATTTAAAAGTCCATCATCAATATTTTATCCCTGTAACATCAATTAATAATCATCTTTAACCAAATATTCATCTTTGCACTACAGGCCAAAGATATTCATTTGTATCATCAGTCGGTCATGTTCATCTCAACACCTGTTCATCTTTGCACTACAGGCCAAAGATATTCATCAAGTAATTATACATCTTTGCACTACAGGCCAAAGATATTCAGTAATATCATCATTTAGGACTGAGGATGATAAAAAATATCTTAAAGAGAATGAATCCAGTGAGACAGAAGGACAAATATTAGGGATTCGTATAACAGTTTATCCAAGATCAATAATACTTCATAATAATCAATTGTGAAGCAGAATTCAAAAATAAAGATCAAAACATGGATACAATCAAAGATAGTAACCATAATAGACATCTTGGACAAAAAGGGAAAATTTTATTTTTCGTTGAATAGTGTCGTATTCGTGAATAGTGCCGTATACGTGAATAGTACCGTATACGTGAATAGTAACCCCGACACAAAAAATTCCAAATTTGATAAAAACTCATATCAATATTTCAGCATAATGATATTGAAGAAAATAATATCATTTAAGAAGAAAATAATATCCCTTACCTCAAGATATCAGTACTTCTGGTCGGAATACCGGTATAAGGCTGAAAGAAACTTGCTCTGATGAATAGAAACTCTCAAAGTATCTAAATACTCACAAAATACACTCAATAATCTAGAGAGAGAAAGAGAGAAAACTTTGTTTCTGGTGTGATTTTCAATTCTAACTTTGCCCTCTATTTATAGGAAAATTTTAGTAGGCTTGACCTGCAACCTGATGGCTTTACCTGCTACTATTCCCACCCACCACATTTGAAATATAATTCAGCACATTTCTTCACCAACCACAAGTGGGGTCCACCAATTCTAGAATTTTCCACCAAAATGATTAACTCCGAAAATTCAACAATTTCTGAACCAGTCATCTCGTAAAATTCATAATAAATCATACGTTCATTTTTAACGGTTCAAAATTTGTGGACATATACTCAACTTATATATGTATAACATATCCAAAAATTACCACGATCCAACGGTCGGATTAAAAATTATAACCCCCGCAAAATATCTCAAAAACCCTGATTTTTAATGCCTCCATTCCGACAAAAAATACTGATAAAAACCTCAACATTAACTCCTTCATTTTTAACCACAAAAATATATCCCTCATTTATATCCACATAAAATAAATATTTCCTTATCATATGAATCAATAATTAATTATTCACAAATAATATTACAGAATCACATTTATGACAACCAGGCCGTTCCCAGGAAAGAGGGGGCTTTCCAATAAGGATTTCCCCTTACTGGCGCGCAATTAGATGACCAAACCTCTCCTTAGACAGAACTTTCTAGACATTGCCAATAATGTTATCTAATAATATTATTCAAATAATATGAATTATTGATCTGATAAATGAAAATACTGTGCAGCAACAATTATTGAAACAACAATAATATAAAATATCAACGCAGCAATTATTGAATCAATAAAATAAAATATTGAATAATAACTACTGTAACAATTATTGAGTAGTGCCTTCTTACGTAAGAATCAATAATTGGTACAATACCGTGTGCTACTGTATTTTAACCACCGGGTATTCCAACAGTATTAACGGTAACAACTACGCCGTTATTTATAAACAACTTATACTTATCGTTTTCTTCATCCAATCGCTTTCCGTTATGGGGCCCACACAAGGCTGCGTCGTCGTACGAATATTCCCCGACAGCAAGAATATTCCACGACCAACCGAATATTCACCGACCAAAAATAAATAGTTTATAACCACTTACTTATTTTGCAAAATTTACACATTTCACCCATAACCAAAGTATTATATCAAATTAACCCCTTATTATTCACAATAATATTTAGAGAAAATTTGATTTTATTCATTAATAAGTTGGGGTCTTACAACGCAAGTTGTTATATAATATTCGATTGGTCGGGGAATATTCGTTTTAACAGAAAATATTCGTACAACGACACAATCATTGGTGGACCCCATAACGGAATTATTGTCGGATTGAGAAAACGACAAAAATATTTTATTAAAAATAACGGCGGAAATTTTACCATTGTTACTGTTGAACTACTCGGTAGTAAAAGTACAGTAATACGTGTGGTTGCATAGTAGCACACGGTATTGATTATTAATACTTATGTGAGAAGTCACTCAGTTTGATTCAATTATTGTCAGTTAATAATATGAATTATTTAGCGATAATGTCGTTTTGTTTTATTCGTATTATTAACGTAATAAAACAGAAACATCTTTTTATATAAAACAAAATACTTTATTAAAGTTATTCTATAAATAGAATATATTATATTTTATTTAAAAGATTTTTGTTTAAATATGGACCGTTAGATTAAAGTAATCAATCTGGACCGTTCATGGATTAGTTACTATGCAATCTATTTTTCTATAAATAGCAGCTCATTCCTTCATTATTTCTTACGAATTCACTGAACTCTAGAGAGAGAAGCTATAGAGAGAAACTATAGAGAGAGAGAAGAAGAGTATTCTGCTACTTAACTACTTTCTTACTTCAGCTCTTCTTTAAAACGGTAAGGGGTGTTATTCTTTCTTATTCATGAAGAGAACTGTTGTTATTCCATTTCTTATTATTCTGTTGGAATAACCTGTATACGCGGTCTACCCTATACTTGGTGACATTCTTCTATTATTCTGTTGGAACATCCTGTCTGTGTGTTTTACACCGGACCTGGTTCCGTTTTTATTATTATTCTGTTGGAACATCCTGTCTGTGTGTTTTACACCGGACCTGGTTCCGTCTTGTTATTATTCTGTTGGAACATCATGTCTGTGTATTTTACACCGGACCTGGTTCCATTATTTATTATTCTGTCGGAATATCCTGTCTGTGCGTTTACGCCAGACCTGGTTCCATTATTTATTATTCTGTCAGAATATCCTGTCTGTGCGTTTACGCCGGACCTGGTTCCATTATTTATTATTCTGTCGGAATATCCTGTCTGTGCGTTTACGCCGGACCTGGTTCCATTATTTATTATTCTGTTGGAATAACCTGTCTGTGCGGTCTATCGCATGCATGGTGATTTCTTTTGTTATTCCATTCTTTATTGTACTCAGTTGGTTAAGTTTTGACTTCTATACTCCATGAAATTTATGGAATATCCTTGATAATTGCGTTTCATCCAGTATCTTTTCATGAAAATATTCTTCTAAACATTCTTGAATTTTACTCCACAAAGCAGTATCATGTTGACAATTTGGACGTTGTTAATTCTTGGATAAATTAATTCTTGAACTTGTTTTATTGAATTCTTATATCATTGTCATCATCCTCATGTTTATAAAATGTTAAAAGTCATCTGTGGCCTGTAGTGCATAGATGGACTTGGTATGATTATGACCAGGGATTATTCGGTATAATCATGACCGTAATGTTACAAATGATGTGGTAAAAGTCCTCATTAGCCTGTAGTGCATTGATGGACAGTTGTTGGCATGATCATGACCATTAATGAATACACGAATATCCTTGGCCGTAGTGCAGGGGTGATTCGATGATGTGGATTATTTTATTAAGCTGAGTCCCAGCGATAACAGTGTTGAAAAACCTTTTAAATCATAAAAGATAGTAGAGTTTATTTTCTACTTGACTCTTTTAATGGATTGCTTGTTCCGCTGCAGTTAAACTTGATGTCTATTATATTTTATCAGTTTAACATTGTTGAAGGCTAATGATAATTTATTCTGCATTATCTTAGTCATAATATTTCTTACTGGGCTAGTTGAGCTCACCCTTTCTTTCACTATTCTCTTCAGGAAATGAGAACGTAGCTGGGGCAAGTCGGGAAACGGAGTGATGGTTCGAATGATAGTATTAGTTAGTAGTCCTCACTATTCTATGTAATAGTGTGTTATTAAATGTAATGAGGACTCCTTTTGAGTATGAATACTCTCTAGAAGATATTATTTGTATTCAAACTCACAGTTTATGTTTTGTCGTATTGTACACGACATTTGTATTAGTAAGTTGTATTTGTATTCTGTACTATGTATCTGACGACCCAAGATGGGTGATGTATACCTAATTTTGGGGGCGTCACAGTTGGTATCAGAGCTTAGGGATATGATCCCTGGCTAAGATGTGAGAATAGAACTAGGAGGGGAGAGACGGGGAATTCCTTCGCTAGTATGGCCTACCTAAGTTTATTTGCATGGTATTTAATTGGTCGGTCATAATATAAGGATAATATATGACATATCAATTAACTTTTATTTTGTGGCAGTATCTGAAAATGGCATCTGAGAATGTTGAGAATAGCAATAGAGCACAGGTGATTATTGATTCACCACATATCAATAATCAGGATAATATTCATCAGGAAGGTGACAATCCTCATGCAAACAACAACACTGACCAGATGATGAATGATGGAATGTTCAGAGGTTTTATGCAATTCATGCAACAACAGGTGAAAGCGGCTCCTGTCCACAACGTAGGTGGAAATACTGAAAACTCTCAGGCGGTCACCGCTAAACAGTTCAAGGAGCTGGGACCACCAGAGTTTAAGGGAGAGCCAAAACCGCTTATAGCGAAAACATGGATAAAGCAGATTACCAAGATATTTGATGTCTTGAGATGCTCCGAGGAGCAAAAGGTTCCCTTTGCCGCCTTTATGTTGCGAGGAGAGGCAGATTACTGGTGAGAATCGATTAAGCGTACTCAACCTGTCGCACTGAAGATGTCTTGGGAGAAGTTCCAAGAGCTGTTCAACGACAAATACTTTCCCAAAGGTGTTCGTCACATGAAGGAGGTGGAGTTCATCAAATTGGAGCAGAATAATATGACCGTGTCGCAGTATGAGGCTAAATTTGCTGAGTTGTCCCGGTTTGCGTCCCACTTGGTGGATAATGAAGAGCGAATGACGCGAATGTTTTTGCGAGGTTTGAAACCTGAGATACGTCAACATCTTATTTCTCATAAACTGTGTTTGTATTCGGATGTTGTGAATAGGGCTCAGTTAGTGGAGCGCGATAACGAGTCAACGCAACCAAAAGAGTGCAGTCGGCAAAATGATAATTCCAATGAGAGCAGTCATCGAAGTGATGATAACAAGCGTGGAGGGAATCAACATGCCAGAAATGGTAACCACTTCGGTGGTAATCAGGGCCAAAACAATAAGAATGATCATTTCAAGAAGAGGAGATTCAACAATGATGAAAAGACGTCAGCACCAACACCCGTTGTTAAGGAAGGAGAACGACCACCTATCATATGTTTCAAATGCGGAGGAGAGGGGCACATCAGTCCAAACTGCGCGATGCCGTCTAAAGCATGTTATAATTGTGGAAGAGAAGGTCATTTAGCTCGATTTTGTCGTTTACCAAAAACAAGTTCAGCCAAGATGGAGACACCAAAGGCCGTCCCAAAAAAGTCAAAACCGGTAGTGCAAGGGAGAGCATTTGTTGTGACCTCCCAGAAAGCAAGGAACCCGAATGAGGTCATCACGGGTAAGCTTATCATAAACTCTAACGAAGTCTATACTTTATATGATACCGGTTCTACCCATTCTTTTATTTCTCCTACTTGCGCTCATCGATTAAATTTAATTCCAGAGAAATTAGACTTTGACTTATGTATTGAAACTCCATTGGAAGAAACCTTCATTACACCTACGCTTTATAAGTCTTGTTTGGTTCAAGTTGGTACCCACACATTACCTGTCGATCTGATTTCATTAAAAATACTTGCATTTGACGTGATTCTAGGGATTGATTGGTTAACTACTCATCATGCAAAAATTGATTGTTTTCGTAAGGTTGTTAGCTTTCATATTCCTAATCGACCTATTATGCGAATTCAAGCAACCAAACAATTAAAATCAATCGTTGTCATCTCAAGCCATAAAGCTATTCGTTTATTGAAAAACGGATGTCAAGCTTTCTTAGCTCATGTCACGGATCTAAACAAAAAATACGTCAATTTTGAATGATATTTCTATTGTTAATAAATTCCCTGACGTATTCCCTGAAGAACTTTCTGGCCTACCCCCAGAGCGTGAAATTGAATTTTGTATCGACCTTGAACCCGGTACAAAACCCATTTCCAAAGCCCCATATCGAATGGCTCCTATTGAACTTCAGGAGTTAAAGATCCAACTGCAGGAATTGTTAGACATTGACTTTATTCGTCCTAGTACTTCTCCTTGGGGTGCTCCTGTTCTATTCGTGAAGAAGAAAGATGGAAGTATGCGACTTTGTATTGATTATCGGGAGTTGAATCATGTCACCATCAAAAATAGGTACCCATTACCACGTATTGATGACCTGTTTGACCAGTTGCAAGGAGCACAATTCTTTTCAAAGATCGATCTTCGTTCTGGATATCATCAGCTGAAGGTTAGAACTGAGGATATTCCAAAGACGGCTTTTAGAACTCGGTACGGGCATTATGAATTCCTAGTCATGTCCTTTGGATTGACTAATGCTCCTGCTGCCTTCATGGATATGATGAACCGGGTATTCAAGGAATATTTGGATCACTTTGTGGTCGTCTTTATTGATGACATCCTTATTTATTCCAAAAGCCGTGAAGATCATGAGCAACACTTGAGGCTGGTACTCCAAAAGCTTCGTGAATACAAGCTTTATGCCAAGTTGAAGAAATGCGAGTTCTGGCTGGAGGAGGTAGCATTCCTTGGGCACGTAGTATCAAGTCGTAGAATATCGGTTGACCCGGTAAAGATTGAAGCTATTCAAAGCTGGGAGAAACCTAAATCAGTGACCGAAGTACGTAGCTTTCTTGGTTTAGCTGGTTATTATCGGAGATTCGTGGAAGGATTTTCTCGAATCGCTACTCCATTAACTCAGCTGACTCGGAAAGATACAAAGTTCGGTTGGAGCGAAGAATGTGAGCAAAGTTTTCAAGAACTCAAGAGGAGACTCATTTCAGCACCTGTTCTAACAATACCATCTGGCTCGGAGGGATTTGTCATCTACAGTGATGCTTCGAGCAAAGGGTTGGGATGCGTTCTCATGCAACATGGAAAAGTCATAGCCTATGCATCAAGACAACTCAAAGAATATGAGAGGAATTATCCTACTCATGATCTAGAGTTGGCAGCTGTTGTCTTTGCACTTAAAATTTGGAGGCATTACTTGTATGGGGAGAAGGTGGAGATCTTTACGGATCATAAAAGCCTCAAATATTTCTTCACTTAAAAGGAACTCAACATGCGACAACGACGTTGGCTTGAACTGTTGAAAGATTATGATCATACCATTCAATACCATCCTGGAAAAGCGAACGTGATAGCTGACGCATTGAGTAGAAGATCATATGTAAGTACGAGTGCGATATTGTCAACACAAAGGCCCATTTTGTGTGACTTGCAAAGGATTGAGATAAAGTTAAAGACTCCAGGGACCCATGTGATGATGGCGAATATACGAGTAGAACCGACTTTAATCGATAAAGTTAAAGCTGCTCAAGCTACAGACCTGGAGCTGATGCATATGAGGAAGAAAGTGCAAGAAGGTGCTATGCCGGAAGTAAGAATCGATGAAGAAAGAATACTTCGAGTCAACTCCAGACTTTGTGTTCCTAACAACCCTGATTTAAAGTATGAAATCATGATGGAGGCGCACAACACACCGTTATCAATCCATCCTGGAAGTACCAAAATGTATCATGATCTTCGTCATACATTTTGGTGGAGCAATATGAAGAGAGAGCTAGCGTTATTTATCTCAAGGTGTCTAACTTGTCAACGAGTCAAAGCGGAGCATCAAGTACCAAAAGGTCCATTGCAACCACTTGAAATTCCAGAATAGAAGTGGGAGCACATTACCATGGATTTCGTTACCGGTCTTCCTAGGGTTTCTCAAGGTATTGATGCGATTTGGGTCATTGTTGATAGATTGACCAAGTCTGCTCATTTCTTACCGATACGAGAAACTTATACACTTGAACGTCTTGCTCGTATGTACATAAACGAGATTGTAAGACTGCATGGTATGCCAGTATCCATAGTTTCTGACCGAGACCCAAGATTCACTTCACGATTTTGGGTTAGTTTACAAAAAGCTATGGGCACGGAGTTACGATTTAGTTCAACATATCATCCTCAGACGAACGGACAATCAGAGAGGACTATTCAAACTCTAGAAGATTTATTAAGACTCTGTGTCTTTGACTTCAAAGGAAGTTAGGACAAGTTCTTACCATTGGTGGAGTTTTCCTACAACAACAGTTATCAAGCAAGTATTGGCATGGCTCCATTCGAAGCATTGTATGGAAGAAAATGTCGTTCTCCAGTATGCTGGGATGAGGTGGGTGAAGCAACGTTGTTGGGACCGGAGTTGGTACGTATGACTACAGAAAAGATTCAAACGATCCGACAACGTATAAAAACCTCACAAGATCGACAAAAGAGTTATGCTGATCTTCATCGAAAGGACGTGGAATTTGATGTAGGAGATCATGTGTTCTTACGTGTTGCTCCATGGAAAGGAGTTACGAGATTTGGAAAGAGAGGAAAGCTCAATCATCGATCGAGTAGGAACTGTGGCTTATAGACTCGCTTTACCGCCAAGTATGTCTCGTGTTCATAACGTTTTTCACATATCCATGTTACGCAAATATGTGAAAGACCCGAACCATATTATTGAGTTAGAACCAGACGAAATAGCGGAGAATTTGACGTATGAAGGAGTTCATGTTCAAATCTTGGATAAGAAGGAACATATTCTACGCTCCAAGGTTATACCTCAAGTCAAAGTTTTGTGGAGAAACCACGATGTTGAGGAAATGACTTGGGAGTTAGAATCTGAAATGAAATCAAGGTATCCTTACCTCTTCGACATACCAGGTACATACCCTAATTTCGAGGGCGAAATTTCATAAGAAGGGGAGGTTGTAAGACCCCAACTTTTATAAATAAAGATGATTTTTCTATAAATATCATTTTTGAATATTATGGAGTTAATTTGATATAATGTTATAGTTGTGGGTAATATTTATAAATTTTGTAAAGTACGCAAGTTGTTATATAATATTCGATTGGTCGGGGAATATTCGTTTTAACAGGGAATATTCGTACAACGACACAATCATTGGTGGACCCCATAACGGAATTATTGTCGGATTGAGAAAACGACAAAAATATTTTATTAAATAACGGCGGAAATTTTACCATTGTTACTGTTGAACTACTCGGTAGTAAAAGTACAGTAATACGTGTGGTTGCATAGTAGCACACGGTATTGATTATTAATACTTATGTGAGAAGTTACTCAGTTTGATTCAATTATTGTCAGTTAATAATATGAATTATTTAGCGATAATGACGTTTTGTTTTATTCGTATTATTAACGTAATAAAACAGAAACATCTTTTTATATAAAATAAAATACTTTATTAAAGTTATTCTATAAATAGAATATATTATATTTTATTTAAAAGATTTTTCTTTAAATATGGACCGTCAGATTAAAGTAATCAATCTGGACCGTTCATGGATTAGTTACTATGCAATCTATTTTTCTATAAATAGCAGCTCATTCCTTCATTATTTCTTACGAATTCACTGAACTCTAGAGAGAGAAGCTATAGAGAGAAACTATAGAGAGAGAGAAGAAGAGTATTCTGCTACTTAACTACTTTCTTACTTCAGCTCTTCTTTAAAACGGTAAGGGGTGCTATTCTTTCTTATTCATGAAGAGAACTGTTGTTATTCCATTTCTTATTATTCTGTTGGAATAACCTGTATACGCGGTCTACCCTATACTTGGTGACATTCTTCTATTATTCTGTCGGAACATCCTGACTGTGTGTTTTACATCGGACCTGGTTCCGTTTTTATTATTATTCTGTTAGAACATCCTGTCTGTGTTTTTTACACCGGACCTGGTTCCGTCTTGTTATTATTCTGTTGGAACATCCTGTCTGTGTGTTTTACACCGGACCTGGTTCCATTATTTATTATTCTGTCGGAACATCCTGTCTGTGCGTTTATGCCGGACCTGGTTCCATTATTTATTATTCTGTCGGAATATCCTGTCTGTGCGTTTACGCCGGACCTGGTTCCATTATTTATTATTTTGTCGGAATATCCTGTCTGTGCGTTTACGCCGGACTTGGTTCTATTATTTATTATTCTGTCGGAATATCCTGTCTGTGCGTTTACGCCGGACCTGGTTCCATTATTTATTATTCTGTTGGAATAACCTGTCTGTGCGGTCTATCGCATGCATGGTGATTTCTTTTGTTATTCCATTCTTTATTGTACTCAGTTGGTTAAGTTTTGACTTCTATACTCCATGAAATTTATGGAATATCCTTGATAATTGCGTTTCATCCAGTATCTTTTCATGAAAATATTCTTCTAAACATTCTTGAATTTTACTCCACAAAACAGTATCATGTTGACAATTTGTGTAAGACCCCGAATTTTATGAAATAAAAGTATTCAATTTTTCTATTCAGTAAATGGTTAAATTGATAAAATTTTAAAGTTATGGGTGAAATATGAATTTTTTTTTCAAAATAAGCAAGTGGTTATAAAATAATCATTGTTGTCGGGGAATATTCGTTTGGTCGTAGAATATTCTTTCTGTCGGGGAATATTCGTACGACGGCGCAGCTATTTGTGGGCCCCATAATGAATAACTGTCGGGTGAAGAAACGATAAATTTGAGTTTTTACAAATAACGGCGTAGTTGTTACCGTTAACACTGTTGGAATACCCGGTTGTTAAAATACAGTAATACGCGTTATTGCACAGTAGCACACGGTATTGCATAGTATTTTTGAAATTATTGATTCTTACGTAAGAAGGCACTACTCAATAATTGTTACAGTAATTACTGTTCAATATTTTATTTTATTGATTCAATAATTGCTACGTTAAAATTTTATATTATTGTTGTTCAATAATTGTTGCTGCACAGTATTTTCCTTTATCAGATCAATAATTCATATTATTTGAATAATATTATTAGATAACATTATTGGCAATGTCTAGAAAGTTCTGTCTAAGGAGAGGTTTGGTCATCTAATTGCGCGTCAGTAAAGAAAAATCCTTATTGGAAAGCCCCCTCTTTCCTGGGAACGGCCTGGTTGTCATAAATGTGATTCTGTAATATTATTTGTGAACAATTAATTATTGATTCATGTGATAAGAAAATATTTATTTTATGGGGATATAAACGAGGGATATATTTTTGTGGTTAAAAATGAAGGAGTTAATATTGAGGTTTTTATCCGTATTTTTGTCGGAATGGAGGTATTAAAAATCAGGGTTTTTGAGATATTTTGCGGGGGTTATAATTTTTAATCCGACCGTTGGATCGTGGTAATTTTTGGATATGTTATACATATATAAGTTGAGTATATATCCATAAATTTTGAACCGTTAAAAATGAACGTATGATTTATTATGAATTTTACAAGATAACTGGTTCAGAAATTGTTGAATTTTTGGAGTTTATCATTTTGGTGGAAAATTCTAGAATTGGTGGGCCCCACTTGTGGTTGGTGAAGAAATGTGCTGAATTATATTTCAAATGTGGTGGGTGGGAATAGTAGCAGGTAAAGCCATCAGGTTGCAGGTCAAACCTACTAAAATTTTCCTATAAATAGAGGGCTAAGTTAGAATTGAAAATCACACCAGAAACATAAGCCTTCTCTCTTTCTCTCTCTATATTATGAAGCATATTTTGTGAGTTTTTAGATACTTGGTGAGTTGCTATTCATCAGTGCAAGTTTCCTTCAGCCTTATACCGATCAGAAGTACTGCTCTTTTGAGGTAAGGGATAGTAAGGGATTTTAAGGGTTGTTATGTTTTTCAGTTTCGTAATTTTTCTGAACTTCAAAAATTCTGGAAAAATTTGAAATGATATTTTGATGAGTTTTCTTGATTGTGTCCAAAAATGTTGATTTTTGGATGTATAGATTGAGAGTTATGAATTTTATGAGAAAAGACTATTTTAAAAGTAACCGCTTATAATTCCTTGTGGTTAACTCCAAAATTGATGAAATTTTTATTGAGAGTACATGTATATGATAGAAGTATACTATGTAAATTTCAAAATTTTTGGACAAAAGTACAATTTTTGATAAATGTCTAAATATTCGGCTGTTTTGGCCATATGAAAAATAGTAAATGAATTTTAAAAATTCTGAAAAAAATATATGTTCAATATGGGACTATATTCTGCTAAATCCCAGAAAAGAAATATTTTTGGAACTGATTTGGTATTTTTCATGAAAATGGTCTAGTTATGAGTAAATGAATTAAATATGTTTTGTGAAGAAAGAAAATTGAAAAATAGGATTTTATGGCTTGAGAATCCTATATGAGGTATATGCAGATTTTTGATGAGGGTTTTGGTTATTGATGATGAAATTGTAAGAGTTGGCATTTTATGATGATTAAATGCATTAATTAGTAAAGTGTAAACAATTAAAATAAATTGTTTATAAATTTAAGTAATGTTATTCTTTCAATATCATTATACCGAAATATTGGTATGGATTTTATTGTGGAATTTCTATCTTTTGTGTCGGGGTTACTATTCATGAGTTACTATTCACGATTTACTATTCATGAGTTACGAATATTACTCTTGAGATTAAAACTATATGTTGATCATATTATTTTTATCATCATATATAACATTTTTATAACCCTGATGTTGAAATTCTCTTTCACTGGAGTGTAAAGATGGGTAGATTATTGGTATGATCATGACTAGGGTTCTCTTTGGCCTGTAGTGCAAAGTTGAATTGTGACTGGTATGATCATGACCATTGAATTTATAATTGAATATCTTAAGCTTAAGTGCAAAGGTGAATTGATCAACATGGTTATAATTATTGTTTATATAAATTCTGAAATGATTATATATTTCTTTGAGATATGAATATATTTGGCCTGTAGTGCAAATATGAATTGTTGATGAATATCTTTGGCATGTAGTGCAAAGATGGCCTGTTGATGAATATCTTTGGCCTGTAGTGCAAAGATGAACTGTTGTTAAATATCTTTGGCCCGTAGTGCAAAGATGGTTTGTTGATGAATATCTTTGGCCCGTAGTGCAAAGATGGATTTGTTAGTATGATTATAAACAGGAACTGTGATTTGGTATAACCATGATCTTTGATGTTTCAGGTAAAGACAGGTGATGAAAATATTCTTCGTCCTGGGTGCGAAGAAAAATTTAGAATCACAATTATGATTATGAGTTATTCATATGATTGTAGAAAAGAACTGTTGATTGATGTTACAGGGATAAAATATTGTTGATGGATTTTTAACATGGAGAAGATAATAGACTTTATAGTCTATTTGACTCTTCTAATGGATTGCTCGTTCCGCTGCAACTATGGTTGAAATTTTTATCATTTACCATATGTTCTAAATCTCTGATTTATTGTTGATGAAGGCTATTGATAATTGAATTATCTTTAGTCATGATATTCTTTACTGAGCTAGTTGTGCTCACCCTTTTGCTTCACAATTCCTTTCAGGTAATAAGAGTGTAGCTGGGTCGAGCGAGGGTAACGGGGAAATAGAACGGTGGTCTCTAGCTGTGGATGTTCTCCCGAAGCAGTATAGAAAAGTTCATTTAGTAGTTATATTTGGTGAATCCAATAGGGTAAGGTGTACCCAACGTTGGAAGGGTGGTTTGTCACTATCATACAAGATGTCTAATGACATACAACCTCGTGTCATCATAAGACATGGTTGTGCTCATCCATTTGCTGAGTATATCTATGGGCACTACCTATATAATCTTGATGTTTGTTTGAAGTATAATTCTCAATTAGAGACAGTGGAGATAATGATAAGTCAAGAGAAGACTCACCATTGGGAAGAATATGATAGTAATCTTCTCGTTTTTCTTTGGGGTCTATTGGGTCAACCAAGGATAATTCTGTGGCCATATGATATCTATCATAACCTAGACGCGTGGCCTCCCATGTACGAAGGTTTCCTTGAGCACTTCCCAAATATTCTAATTTCTAAAACAGTTTTTGACTATACCTTTATGTAAGGTGTCATTGTGAGGTGATGTCCACGATTGGAACATGAGTCATATTTGGTATATATTTGTATCCAAACTCACAGCATATGTGTTGTTGTATTTTGCACGACAATTGTTGTAATAAAGTTGTAGTTGTTTTCTGTACCATGTATTTGACGACTAAGAATGGGTTGGATGGAATGGACCTATTTTGGGGTTGTCACAGGTGGTATCAGAGCTTAGGGATATGATCTCTGGCGGAGATCGGAGAATACAACTAGGAGGGGAGAGATGAGCAAATCCTTCGCTAGTGTGTCCTACCTAAGCTTATTTGTTGGTCAGTCATAATATCGAGATATTATGTGATATGTTAATTTGTTAAATTAACCCTTGTTTTGAAGCTGTATTCTAGAAAGATATCTGAAATACAGGAGATGAGCAATGGAGAAATCATGATGATAAGGAAGATGGAATCTGAAATGAAAGCAAGGTATTCTCAACTCTTTGAAATACCAGGTACGTAAATTTCGGGGACGAAATTTCATAAGGAGGGGAGATTGTAAGACCCCGAATTTTATGAAATAAAAGTATTCAATTTTTCTATTCAGTAAATGGTTAAATTGATAAAATTTTAAAGTTATGGGTGAAATATGAATTTTTTTTTCAAAATAAGCAAGTGGTTATAAAATAATCATTGTTGTCGGGGAATATTCGTTTGGTCGTAGAATATTCTTTCTGTCGGGGAATATTCGTACGACGGCGCAGCTATTTGTGGGCCCCATAACGAATAACTGTCGGGTGAAGAAATGACAAATTTGAGTTTTTACAAATAACGGCGTAGTTGTTACCGTTAACATTGTTGGAATACCCGGTGGTTAAAATACAGTAATACGCGTTATTGCACAGTAGCACACGGTATTGCATAGTATTTTTGAAATTATTGATTCTTACGTAAGAAGGCACTACTCAATAATTGTTACAGTAATTACTGTTCAATATTTTATTTTATTGATTCAATAATTGCTACGTTAAAATTTTATATTATTGTTGTTTAATAATTGTTGCTGCACAGTATTTTCCTTTATCAGATCAATAATTCATATTATTTGAATAATATTATTAGATAACATTATTGGCAATGTCTAGAAAGTTCTGTCTAAGGAGAGGTTTGGTCATCTAATTGCGCGCCAGTAAGAAAAAATCCTTATTGGAAAGCCCCCTCTTTCCTGGGAACGGCATGGTTGTCATAAATGTGATTCTGTAATATTATTTGTGAATAATTAATTATTGATTCATGTGATAAGAAAATATTTATTTTATGGGGATATAAACGAGGGATATATTTTTGTGGTTAAAAATGAAGGAGTTAATATTGAGGTTTTTATCCGTATTTTTGTCGGAATGGAGGTATTAAAAATCAGGGTTTTTGAGATATTTTACGGGGGTTATAATTTTTAATCCGACCGTTGGATCGTGGTAATTTTTGGATATGTTATACATATATAAGTTGAGTATATGTCCATAAATTTTGAACCGTTAAAAATGAACGTATGATTTATTATGAATTTTACAAGATGACTGGTTCAGAAATTGTTGAATTTTTGGAGTTTATCATTTTGGTGGAAAATTCTAGAATTGGTGGGCCCCACTTGTGGTTGGTGAAGAAATGTGCTGAATTATATTTCAAATGTGGTGGGTGGGAATAGTAGCAGGTAAAGCCATCAGGTTGCAGGTCAAACCTACTAAAATTTTCCTATAAATAGAGGGCTAAGTTAGAATTAAAAATCACACCAGAAACATAAGCCTTCTCTCTTTCTCTCTCTATATTATGAAGCATATTTTGTGAGTTTTTAGATACTTGGTGAGTTGCTATTCATCAGTGCAAGTTTCCTTCAGCCTTATACCGATCAGAAGTACTGCTCTTTTGAGGTAAGGGATAATAAGGGATAGTAAGGGATAGTAAGGGATTTTAAGGGTTATTATGTTTTTCAGTTTCGTAATTTTTCTGAACTTCAAAAATTCTGAAAAAATTTGAAATGATATTTTGATGAGTTTTCTTGATTGTGTCCAAAAATGGTGATTTTTGGATGTATAGATTGAGAGTTATGAATTTTATGAGAAAAGACTATTTTAAAAGTAACCGCTTATAATTCCTTGTGGTTAACTCCAAAATTGATGAAATTTTTTTTGAGAGTACATGTATATGATAGAAGTATACTATGTAAATTTCAAAATTTTTGGACAAAAGTACAATTTTTGATAAATGTCTAAATATTCGGCTGTTTTGGCCATATGAAAAATAGTAAATGAATTTTAAAAATTCTGAAAAAAATATATGTTCAATATGGGACTATATTCTGCTAAATCCCAGAAAAGAAATATTTTTGGAACTGATTTGGTATTTTTCATGAAAATGGTCTAGTTATGAGTAAATGAATTAAATATGTTTTGTGAAGAAAGAAAATTGAAAAATAGGATTTTATGGCTTGAGAATCCTATATGAGGTATATGCAGATTTTTGATGAGGGTTTTGGTTATTGATGATGAAATTGTAAGAGTTGGCATTTTATGATGATTAAATGCATTAATTAGTAAAGTGTAAACAATTAAAATAAATTGTTTATAAATTTAAGTAATGTTATTCTTTCAATATCATTATACCGAAATATTGGTATGAATTTTATTGTGGAATTTCTATCTTTTGTGTCGGGGTTACTATTCATGAGTTACTATTCACGATTTACTATTCATGAGTTACGAATATTACTCTTGAGATTAAAACTATATGTTGATCATATTATTTTTATCATCATATATAACATTTTTATAACCCTGATGTTGAAATTCTCTTTCACTGGAGTGTAAAGATGGGTAGATTATTGGTATGATCATGACTAGGGTTCTCTTTGGCCTATAGTGCAAAGTTGAATTGTGACTGGTATGATCATGACCATTGAATTTATAATTGAATATCTTAAGCTTAAGTGCAAAGGTGAATTGATCAACATGGTTATAATTATTGTTTATATAAATTCTGAAATGATTATATATTTCTTTGAGATATGAATATATTTGGCCTGTAGTGCAAATATGAATTGTTGATGAATATCTTTGGCATGTAGTGCAAAGATGGCATGTTGATGAATATCTTTGGCCTGTAGTGCAAAGATGAACTGTTGTTAAATATCTTTGGCCCGTAGTGCAAAGATGGTTTGTTGATGAATATCTTTGGCCCGTAGTGCAAAGATGGATTTGTTAGTATGATTATAAACAGGAACTGTGATTTGGTATAACCATGATCTTTGATGTTTCAGGTAAAGACAGGTGATGAAAATATTCTTCGTCTTGGGTGCGAAGAAAAATTTAGAATCACAATTATGATTATGAGTTATTCATATGATTGTGGAAAGGAACTGTTGATTGATGTTACAGGGATAAAATATTGTTGATGGATTTTTAACATGGAGAAGATAATAGACTTTATAGTCTATTTGACTCTTCTAATGGATTGCTCGTTCCGCTGCAACTATGGTTGAAATTTTTATCATTTACCATATGTTCTAAATCTCTGATTTATTGTTGATGAAGGCTATTGATAATTGAATTATCTTTAGTCATGATATTCTTTACTGAGCTAGTTGTGCTCACCCTTTTGCTTCACAATTCCTTTCAGGTAATAAGAGTGTAGCTGGGTCGAGCGAGGGTAACGGGGAAATAGAACGATGGTCTCTAGCTGTGGATGTTCTCCCGAAGCAGTATAGAAAAGTTCATTTAGTAGTTATATTTGGTGAATCCAATAGGGTAAGGTGTACCCAACGTTGGAAGGGTGGTTTGTCACTATCATACAAGATGTCTAATGACATACAACCTCGTGTCATCATAAGACAGGGTTGTACTCATCCATTTGCTGAGTATATCTATGGGCACTACCTATATAATCTTGATGTTTGTTTGAAGTATAATTCTCAATTAGAGACAGTGGAGATAATGATAAGTCAAGAGAAGACTCACCATTGGGAAGAATATGATAGTAATCTTCTCATTTTTCTTTGGGGTCTATTGGGTCAACCAAGGATAATTCTGTGGCCATATGATATCTATCATAACCTAGACGCGTGACCTCCCATGTACGAAGGTTTCCTTGAGCACTTCCCAAATATTCTAATTTCTAAAACAGTTTTTGACTATACCTTTATGTAAGGTGTCATTGTGAGGTGATGTCCACGATTGGAACATGAGTCATATTTGGTATATATTTGTATCCAAACTCACAGCATATGTGTTGTTGTATTTTGCACGATAATTATTGTAATAAAGTTGTAGTTGTGTTTCTGTACCATGTATTTGACGACTCAGAATGGGTTGGATGGAATGGACCTATTTTGGGGTTGTCACAATTTGGACGTTGTTAATTCTTGGATAAATTAATTCTTGAACTTGTTTTATTGAATTCTTATATCATTGTCATCATCCTCATGTTTATAAAATGTTAAAAGTCATCTGTGGCCTGTAGTGCATAGATGGACTTGGTATGATTATGACCAGGGATTATTCGGTATAATCATGACCGTAATGTTACAAATGATGTGGTAAAAGTCCTCATTGGCCTGTAGTGCATTGATGGACAGTTGTTGGCATGATCATGACCATTAATGAATACACGAATATCCTTGGCCGTAGTGCAGGGGTGATTCGATGATGTGGATTATTTTATTAAGCTGAGTCCCAGCGATAACAGTGTTGAAAAACCTTTTAAATCATAAAAGATAGTAGAGTTTATTTTCTACTTGACTCTTTTAATGGATTGCTTGTTCCGCTGCAGTTAAACTTGATGTCTATTATATTTTATCAGTTTAACATTGTTGAAGGCTAATGATAATTTATTCTGCATTATCTTAGTCATAATATTTCTTACTGGGCTAGTTAAGCTCACCCTTTCTTTCACTGTTCTCTTCAGGAAATGAGAACGTAGCTGGGGCAAGTCGGGAAACGGAGTGATGATTCGAATGATAGTATTAGTTAGTAGTCCTCACTATTCTATGTAATAGTGTGTTAATAAATGTAATGAGGACTCCTTTTGAGTATGAATACTCTCTAGAAGATAATATTTGTATTCAAACTCACAGTTTATGTTTTGTCGTATTGTACACGACAGTTGTATTAGTAAGTTGTATTTGTATTCTGTACTATGTATCTGACGACCCAAGATGGGTGATGTATACCTAATTTTGGGGGCGTCACATAAAAGAAGTTTAAATCACTTTCTGAAAGCAATATCTAGCAATGATAAGAGAAAGAAAATACTGACAAAGGATAAAACAGAACAAAAAAAATTGAATTATGTAGCAGTATTGAAGACTTAATTGGCAAAAACTTGATTGCTAGAAATTAATAAGTTGCAATTTATTAGATCGAATCCTGTCAAACAAGTACCCAAATATGTATACACAGTAAACCTAAGGCTTTCATTCTTAGGTTGATTTCTGAGGTTCCAAGATACAATCAGAATAAAAGAAGCTAACCAAGTCTAAACACTAATCGAGTATAATAGTGAACAAAAAGAAGTAAAAACTGAAATTACATACCATATGTTTTTGTAAGATAAGAACTAGGATTGATTCTAGAAGTTGACCGACCAGTAGATGAAATTTGCGTCGTTGAAGCATATATTGAGGAAGTTGAGGAAATTACATACCATATGTTTCTGCTGAGAAAGTTAAGGAGTAAAGATTGATGAACCTCAAAACGCTCCTCTTAATCTTCTTAAGCTTAGAAAATGTATCCTCAAGATTGCTGAACCAATTGCTCCTCTGATCTTCTTTCGTCCGGCGTGATTTGAAAGAGAAACACGATTTAGGAAAATTTGGAGGCGGCTTCTTTTTTGACCCGAAACGAGGATCCGCGTATTTTTTTTCTCACATTTTCCTTAATTTCCTAGGCCGTTGGATGTATCTGACAACTGAAAGAAGAAGTTAATTTTTTGGCTAAATTACGGAATCTCGAACCCGATCTCTTTCGATATATATATTGGAACAAATGTTTAAATCAAGCAATTGTTCGCTCCTGATTATGCTTTTTCCCAGGTAACAGCACCTGTTAATTACCTTTCGTATGGAATCTTTAGTTGACCTATCTCCCTGTCATTATTAAATTTACCAATTTCACCCATCCTAAACACTGAAGTTATAAATACATTTACTTAATAAAAATATTAGTATTTATTTAAATTTATCTCTAACGACATTGATTAAAAATGTAATAGTAATGGTAATGTAGTTCTCAATCAATTAAGAACAAAATAATGACATGTAAAAAATTATATATCACTTTATATAGTTTAAAAATAAAAATATATCTCTAATTTTAAAGTAAAAAGGAAAAATATATCTCTAGAAGGGGGAGTATATATAAATTGCTTTACAATATGTAGTACTTTAATTTACTTGAACATGAAACGGACTAATAAAAACAATTCTGTCATTATTCCTTTTTGGATTGGTTTAAAAAGCACCATTGGCCTGATGGAATTTAATTAAGGACAAGGATATATACATTCTTTATGCCAATTAATTGTCATGTTGCTCTTTGTACAATTAATTAATCTAGAAATTAACAAGGAATTAATGTTTGAAACAGTGCCTTGGCACTTTGTAAACATTGTCCCTCATCCTCTAGTTCTTTCAACAAAAAAATAATACTAGTAATGAATCTAACAAAAGAAAAAAAAAGACTGGAATGATCATGACTGGCGCTCAGGCTGGTGTTCAAGTATCAAACCCTAAATAGACTAGTTGATCATGCAATATTAATTAATTTATGCATGTTGAAACATACGTACAACTTCAAAATTATTATGTATATAGACAATGAGTGGAATTAATAGCTAGCTCGATTGCGAAGTTTATGTATCGAGTCTCAAGGCTTAGCGTATGTACATAAATCATCCATAGAAATTACTATAACATAGTAAAAATAAAATGCATGCCTTCATATCTACCTGGTAGAGCTTGTTTCATTTTGGGAATATTAATATAGATGGACCATGCATCTACCATATGATTAGAGTCGAGGATTTAAATTACTAGATATGAAATTTGTTCTAATTAATTAATATATGAATCACATTATATATATATATATATATATATATATATATATATATATATATATATATATATATATATATGTCACATTAATTTTTAAGAGCACCTACCATTACTCCTATAAAAAATATTATGTTATTAATTAGTAATATATATTTTGCATGTCTTTTACCTCATCTTTTTGTTATATTATGGTTTTTAATTGATGTTTGCTCTTAACATTCTGATAAAATCCCTTATTTGAAATCCAAGTATATATTCATCCAAATGGAGCCTATATATATTAAGGCACGCAACCTATCTTTTATTTTCTAGTACAAATGAAAATTATGAAATGTCCAAAACTACTCCACCATTTTTGGACTTCACTTTTGTTCATATATATAAACCCTATACCCCTTTCCCTTATAAAATTCTACTGCTCACTAGAAATTAATTAAAAGCCAAATCACTTTCATCGTTACGCCTCATTTACGCAACAGGAAAATAAATTAAACATTATGCTGAAAATGATAGCAAAGTTTTAAAATAAATAGTATATCATCATCAACTAATGATATAATGAATTATGAATTAATTAAGCTCTTAAAAAGATACAATATGGAGTAAATTAAACACTAGCTAATGTTGAGAATTCCAACTTCCATAAAAATCCACTAGAGCTGTGTGGGCAAGGAAATCGCGCCTTGCTCGCTTAGGGTTTCGTGTTGGCTGAGGAGGAGAGAAATCCACGAAGAATACGGAATTGATTGGTTGATTGTAGAGGGGAGAACGACAGGTGGGCGACTACTCCAACGACGCGTGGCAGAACCCCTAGAATCCGGAAACCGTGTTAGGGTTATTGGGATTCCAAGAGCCTTCTTCGGTTCTTCGAGTTGAGAGAGTGTTCGAATCTTGTTAGTGCTTTTTAGGTGGAATATCCGAGCCTTAAGCTACTAAAAGAGTCCGAGTCTTGTGTCCGGAGAGCAGTCCCCCTTTCCAAATGGAATGGAAGGGGTATTTATAGGGTATTCTGGAAAGTAGTCATGTGCAAGGCACATGCCTTCAGGGAAATTTCAGAAATACCCTTTAGTCCTTAGAGTAATGCCCATATTGCCCTGTCCTTCTAGCCACCAATCCAATCCCTCAATCAATTCCCAAAATGAGCCGCCTCCACGAGCCTTCCGCCTCGGGACACGTGGAGGCTTCTCCCGGTCTAGCACATTTATTTCTGACTTTTTCATCTTCATTCCATTAGGTTATGCGAACCCTAACTTGCACATTTAATGAGGTCGTGGAACCCTAATTGTGCATTTAATTTAATTAGGTCATGTGAACCCTAATTTTGCACATGGGCCCACATTTGCCCCCTGCGCGAGAGTCGCATTTCCAAATAGATGATCGCGCAAGAACACTTTCAGCTTTTAGACGATTCTGCGTGACTTCACTTCACGGGTCTTGAAGACCATGGTCCTAGTAAAAGGAGAAATCGCGCCTTGCTCGCTTAGGGTTTCGTGTTGGCTGAGGAGGAGAGAAATCCACGAAGAATACGGAATTGATTGGTTGATTGTAGAGGGGAGAACGACAGGTGGGCGACTACTCCAACGACGCGTGGCAGAACCCCTAGAATCCGGAAACCGTGTTAGGGTTATTGGGATTCCAAGAGCCTTCTTCGGTTCTTCGAGTTGAGAGAGTGTTCGAATCTTGTTAGTGCTTTTTAGGTGGAATATCCGAGCCTTAAGCTACTAAAAGAGTCCGAGTCTTGTGTCCGGAGAGCAGTCCCCCTTTCCAAATGGAATGGAAGGGGTATTTATAGGGTATTCTGGAAAGTAGTCATGTGCAAGGCACATGCCTTCAGGGAAATTTCAGAAATACCCTTTAGTCCTTAGAGTAATGCCCATATTGCCCTGTCCTTCTAGCCACCAATCCAATCCCTCAATCAATTCCCAAAATGAGCCGCCTCCACGAGCCTTCCGCCTCGGGACACGTGGAGGCTTCTCCCGGTCTAGCACATTTATTTCTGACTTTTTCATCTTCATTCCATTAGGTTATGCGAACCCTAACTTGCACATTTAATGAGGTCGTGGAACCCTAATTGTGCATTTAATTTAATTAGGTCATGTGAACCCTAATTTTGCACATGGGCCCACATTTGCCCCCTGCGCGAGAGTCGCATTTCCAAATAGATGATCGCGCAAGAACACTTTCAGCTTTTAGACGATTCTGCGTGACTTCACTTCACGGGTCTTGAAGACCATGGTCCTAGTAAAAGGAGAAATACTCGTGAGCCAAACCCTTGGATTTGTTTATTTATTTATTTTTTCTGGAAATTGAAAACAAGAAAAATAATCAAATAGCATTCAATAAATAAAAGAAATTTTTATTATTTTGGGTATACAAAATCTTTCTTTTTTTATCAAACCAAATAAAATTAAATCTCAATTTTATTTTGGAAATCAAAGACTGGATTTTATTTTGGAAATAAAATCAAATCTTTCTTTATTTTGAAAATGAAATCAAATATTTTGGATTTTGGAAATAAAATCCAATCTTTCTTTATTTTAAACCCCAAATCTTTATTTATTTGATATATATATATATATATATATATATATATATATATATATATATATATGAGCCATTTTCGAAAATCATCTCTTCTCTTTTGAATAAAATCAAGCTTTAATCTTATTCTTCTCTTGGGAATAAAATCAAGCTTTAATCTTATTCTTTTCGAAAAAATATAAACTTTTTACTTATCTTTATTTTGGAGAAGTAAGAAGTCTCTATTCATAATCCCTCGCCGCATGTCTTGCTTCTGATTAGGTGAAAGATCAGTCATTCATCCCAAGCAGTTGATTCGATAGAGCAACAGGATCTCAAAGGTATGAGGGAATAATCCATATCTGTTCGAGCCCAATAGGGCCGAACCTTAGCCTCTGTTCTTCTTTTTCATCATTTTTTTTTGAAGGAGACAACCCCCCTAGGTGGAGGCGGAACCTTATAGGGCGCCGAAGCTTAGGGCGCCGAACCCTTTTTTTTTTTTTTTTTTTTTTTTTTTTGAAGGAGCAGCCCCTAGGTGGTGGCCGAACCCTATAGGAGCCGAACCCTATAGGGCGCCGAACCCTAGGGCTGAGCCTTTTTTTTTTTTTTTTTTTTTTGAAGGAGCAGCCCCTAGGTGGTGGCCGAACCCTATAGGAGCCGAGCCCTATAGGGCGCCGAACCCTAGGGCTGAGCCTTTTTTTTTTTTTTTTTTTTTTTTTTTGAAGGAGCAGCCCCTAGGTGGTGGCCGAACCCTATAGGAGCCGAGCCCTATAGGGCGCCGAACCCTAGGGCTGAGCCTTTTTTTTTTTTTTTTTTTTTTTTTTTGAAGGAGCAGCCCCTAGGTGGTGGCCGAACCCTATAGGGCGCCGAACCCTAGGGCTGAGCCTTTTTTTTTTTTTTTTTTTTTTTTTTGAAGGAGCAGCCCCTAGGTGGTGGCCGAACCCTATAGGAGCCGAGCCCTATAGGGCGCCGAACCCTAGGGCTGAGCCTTTTTTTTTTTTTTTTTTTTTTTTTTTTTTTTTTTTTGAACTTCCGAGCCCTAATACCTTGAGTACATCTTGGTTTTTTCCTCGGATAATGAAGTGTGGCTTTACATTTTTCCTTGACGAAAACGCGAAAAGAGAAAAATTGATATGCTTGCATGCTACGAAACCACTCCAGATGACCGCACCTCTAGGGGGCGAACCCTAGGGAGGCCGAACCCTAGGGGGCCGAACCCTAGGGGGTGAACTCTAGGCAGAAATTCACGTTTTTGGACGAAAAAATGAAGTTCGGGACGACGAGCCTCTACTATTAGAAGCGTCATTTGGAGTTTTGGGGCCTATAATATATCAAAACGACCGTATCGACGAGCCCTTCAAAACTCATCGCGTTGCCATGACCTATGCTGTTTTAAGTCCAAAAAAGGCTCCGAAGGATGGATTTTGGCTGTCCGAAGTTTTTTTTTGAAAATTTTCGGGAATTTTTTCTTGCATAAATGTACTCCTTCAATCTTTCTGACATTGTTTCTTCTTGTTTTCAGGTGTTTTGAAGCTCAACTATTGGACGTTCGCTCCTTATTGCTATGGTGAGTACTTCGTGTTCATATAGTTTACTTGACATTCTTGATATGCTTTCCTTACAATTGTTATAATGAACTTCCCCTTGCTTGTAGGCCTTCTCTCCCGAATGCTCTGCAGAACTAAGAACTCCCAATGAATCCCCATTCATCACTGATTGGGGGAGAGCCCCCTTCTTTGGTCCTTCTGACGTCTTTTGGGATAGAGTTAGAGACTATGACCGTACGAGTTTTCCACCCCCAGAAAAAGAAGGCTTGTTTCTGTATGCCCCAGCTTCTGGAGGTTGGGATGACTTTCCTCATGCCGATTGTATTCCCCGCCTATGCATAGAGAAGCAAGAGTACCCATTCAGTCCCCTTCGCTTCCTGTCAGATTCATCTGCTCGCATTCAAGGATGGCAAGATTGGACCGACGAGATCCTTGACAACGCTGAATATGTGGAAATACTGAAGAATGCGAGTATCTTTCGTTGTGTTCAACTGTGTAGAGACCTACGAATTTACCAGGATCATAACGCACTTACTGTGTTGATCTCACGATGGTGTTCCTCTACTTGCACATTCATCACTGCCTGGGGGGAATTCACCCCTACTCTAGAGGATGTTTATGCCCTCTACCAGTAAGTTTTCTTCTTTTATTCCTTTCATTCATTCTCATTTTTTTTTATATATATATATTTATTTTTATTTTTTTTTTTATTTTTTTTTTTTTGAATCTCGTCTTGTAGCCTTCCCATTGTTGCTTCGAACTCCTGCGGCCCTTCTAATATGTCCACTAGAGATAACGAATGCGTTGCCTACTTGATGGAAGCCTTCAGGCAATCTTCCCACTTCACTTCCCGCTTCAAGGGTGATACGCTCCTTCCGGATTTCGAGAGTTCAGGTCGGCAAAAGAATTCTTGGTTATCCTGGGTGCGCTATTTCTTCCGTGATTACAAGACCAACCAGTGGAACAGCTCAGTTTATGATAAGTCTGTTCTTGCCTTCCGTGAAGAGACTTGCCCCTTTCCTCTGGCAGCTTATCTAGTTATGTGGTTGTCCCGTTTCATCTTCCCTGGGTCTCCCATAGACGGTCCTTCTGCCCGTATGTTTAGTTTGGCGGCGTTGTTATCCCGAGGCTCGGAGATTCCCCTTGCTCCTCTCTTCCTAGGGACCTTATATCGTCGCCTAGACGAAACAACCCTTGCCATGAAAGAATCTGTTGGGAGGTAATCACTTTCATATTTTATATTTAATTGTCATTCAAACTGCCTTTCTTTTCCTTCAACCTTTTCTATAATATATATATATATATATATATATATATATATTGTTTTTTATTTACTCAGGTATGATGTCAGTTGCTTCATTCCATGCTCCTTCCTTCAGATCTTTCTTTTCGAGCGCTTTCCGGGCTATTCCGATCTTGAACATCTTTCTACAAGAAAGAAAAAATCTCATTCTCTCCCACCACGCAACATCATTCCTCGCATGCTACGCTGGATTGATCACCGTTCTAGTCCTGACAGTACGGATTTGCGACATTTCCTTGATGATTATTCATGCTTCACTGCTCGTCCTTATACCGTCGTTTCAGGGGGTTGCGGTCATCTACCTCACTTCTACAAGCATAAATTTCGTACCTTCTCCAACCTCAGCAGAAATAGTTTGAGTGGCTCCGCACTGTCTTGGTTCGTTTTCCTTCGGTCCACAGAGCTTCCATATTTCCTTGAGAATAATAGTTTTGGTACTGTACTATATTCTCCTCACAGGGTCATGAGACAATTCGGATACGACCAGGAACGCCCTTTCGGTCACACCTGCCGGGGGAATTATGAGGATGTTCTTCTCAATTTCGTCTCTACTTCCTCCTCTTTTACATGGGCATTTCCGAGGCCATCAAGTGATCCCCATAGACCCCTTCCTTTTGTCATACCAGATGACTCCCGAAGCGGGCGATATACCGCTGGAGAACGTAATTACTGGCAAGTCAACCTTAAAAGATGGGAGGATGATACCTTGATTTGTTCATTGCCGGTCTCTATTTCACAACGTCTTCAATGGGGCCGGCTGCTATGCTCTCCCAAGCCCAATGTTCGCTCAGCACTTTGGCCAGCCAGTAGCCGCTTGGCTGAGCGTGACATTTTGATGCCTAAGTCGTCTCCCCCTAAGCAGATCATTCCATCACAGGTTCCCACTACTTCCAGGAGTCTTCCACCACGGGCTCCATTTCGGGTGTCCTCTCTAGCTCCTCCCCCGGGATCCTCTGATGCCGAGGAGATGAGAGTTACTCGTTCTAAAACGAGAGCAGCTACTACTACTGATTCTGAGATAGCTCCTCCTATTGCTTCTGCCGTGGTTCCAGTCAGTCGTCCTCCTATCAGGCTTATCATAAAGCCATTAGCAAAACGCCCTCTCGATAATGTTGATCCTAGTATCCCGGCAGCCGAGGATCCGATTAAGAAGTGTCGTAGAAATTTGGTAATTTGTCGTACTATTCTCAATTTTCTTTCATCCCTTGTATTACTGCTTTCACATATCATTGAGTAATTATTTCCTTTATTATTATTATTATTATTATTTTTTTATTTTAGGTTACCGTGGTTGATGAAGATGATGATGATGATGATGTTCCTCTTGGGTTAATGTATAGTACTTCAAATGAGGCTTCCTCGGCGGCTTTCGCGGCGGCTTCCGCGGCGGCTTCCACTAATCGTGACCCCGTCCAACCGATCCTTGTTGATATTGAGTCATCTACTCCTCGCGACGATTGTGTTAGTCTGGATGCTAAGGATACTTTGTCTGATGTAAGCTCGAGTCCTGCTGTGGGTGATACAGCAATTTCTTTAAACCTTCCTATTCATCCTCCCCATGATGAGTCTGAAGATGTTGATGAGACTCTTACTTCCCCGAGGGAGAATCATTCTGAAACTATTGGTGATGTTCATCCTCCCCAGAAGGATTCTACCGAGGTGGTGATTGCTCGGGAGGGCATTGTTAATAGTACTTTGGATGGGATGAATGACATTCCCCTTTCTGTGGCATCTCCCGACTCCTTTTCCATTGACTATATTGTGAGTATCCTTCTTTAATCCATGAGTGATTTGTCTTGAAGATGAATTTCATTTGCTCTTTTTTTTTTTATAATGTATTGTGCTTTGACATCTTGTTTTCAGAACGAGAGAATGAAAGATTTGCCTTTGCCCGTTGAGGCACTCGCGTTATTTGCTATTCTCCATTCGGATAGTGACCTTGGTTATCCTCCAGGTGACCAAGGCTTCGAGGAATCCTTAGCTGTACAACATCTTTCTGCTCCTCCATCCCTGGTCTCGACAAATTCTATGGTGGCCTCTAAAGTAGCTCCTGCTAGAGCTTCCTTCAATCCAAGTGGGGATCTTATTTCTTGGAGGGGTTTCCAGATATCGTCTTCTAGTCAGGAAAGTCTGGAGCGTCTCCTAGCTCGGTTCCCGCAGATTCTTGACCGGCTGATTATTAAGACAACTTCCACCCAAACCCTCTTTCTAGATCAGCTCGCAGGCCTTATTCTTGGATTGCATACTCTTTCTTTATATTCCTTGCGAGTTGAGGACTTGAAGAAGTTTAGCGATGATGTAGATGACCTTGCAGCCGTAGGTGTTGATATGTCTCCTTTTCGTGATAGGTTGGATCTTCTCAAGTCGAGTTTTAACCTTGTTTCACTACGTTCGGAGGTTGCTGTACGTAAATGTGAAGATGAATCCTTTTCAGTGCAGCTTTCTGAGCTTGGTGATGCCGCAAACAGATTGAAGAGCCAGTCTCAAAATTTAAGAGGCCAGCGTCGGGACTTACAAGCAAAACTTCAGGAGGTAGAGCGTCAGTGCCGGGACTTAGAGGCAAAACTTCAGGAGGTAGAGCGTCAGTGCCGGGACTTAGAGGCGACTACCCAACAGGTTAGGGAGCTGAAAGCTGCAAATCTTAAGATTCGAGATGCTGCCGTTGCTGACTTGGAAGCTTTAGTTGTGCCTCCTCTTCATTTTGATATGTCGTGGCCTTTAGATCATAACCTATTGTAGTAGTTTATTTTTTCAATTTCCTGTTTCAGAAACTCATTCACACATATTTC
Source organism: Panax notoginseng (assembly GCA_016801055.1). Lineage (NCBI taxonomy): Eukaryota > Viridiplantae > Streptophyta > Magnoliopsida > Apiales > Araliaceae > Panax > Panax notoginseng. Next base: position 16,881,558 of record CM029020.1, read on the forward strand.
ATTTATCAGAACGTGGTTTCTTTAACTTTGTTGATTGCCTTTAATTTGAATGATTCCTTAAAACTCAATTTTTTATTATTGAATCTCAAGTTATTCAAATTAATATTCCAAGACAACAATAGATGTTATAAGAAAACATGAATTTTGTCAAAGATACATATATTTCTCACAAACCAACACTTGAATTCATACTCTCTTTTTTTTTTAAATTAAACATTCGCGTATATGTGAAAGTTTGTCAATTTATTGCTAAAAAATTGCTTTTGACGGAAAGCATAACGTTTCATATAATAAATCTTGCTTTTATCGAAGAAAGCAAAACGTTTGCCACTTTTTAGAGATAAAGTATAACTTTCTTGCTTTTATCGAATAAAGCATAACATTCTTCACTTTTAAAGATAAAGCGTAACTTTTGGGTTTGAGGGCTTATACTCAGGTGCCTCAGTCACTTTTGAAGTTGAAAGTGTAACTTGCGAGGGCTGTTAGTCAGGTTCCTCGATCACTTTTGAAGTTGAAAGTGTAACTTTCGAGGGCTGTAAGTCAGGTTCCTCGATTACTTTTGAAGTTGAAAGTATAACTTTTGTGATGCTCTTCTCATGTGTAATATTTCTTTACCCATTTCAAGTTTAATGGGCCTGAGACAGCATCTGATCCCACACGAGATATCTTGCAATATCCGCTTTCGGAGATCTCTCGTACCCTATACGGGCCTTCCCATTTGGGGTAAAATTTGGTGGTTGGGGTCCCCCTCATAACTTGAGTTGCCGTTTTGAGGACCAGGTCTCCCACCAGAATTTGTCGTGGTACCACCGCGGTGTTGTATTGTCGTCGCAGTCTTTCGTGGTACCGTTCAAGCTTTTCTTTAGCCTTGTCTCGGAAGTCAGCTAAGGCCTCTAGGGCGGCTGGTCGGCTTTCTTCCTCGACTAAGCTTCGAAGTCTCATTCGAGCCGAAGGTATTTCTATTTCGGTGGGCAAGATAGCTTCTTCACCATAAACCAAAGCGTATGGGGTTTCGCCTGTAGGCTTTCTTTTTGAAGTTCGATATGCCCATAATGCTATTGGTAGTTGTTCTGCCCATTTCTTCGGATGATCGTCTAAGGTTTTTGATAAGATTTTTATCAAGGTTTTGTTTGTCGCTTCTGCTTGTCCGTTGCTTTTCGGGTAGTAGGGTGATCATTTATAATGCTTCACCCTGTATCTTTCCATCAGACTTTTGATGTTCTATTGATGAAGGGGGTTCCATTGTCAGACAAAATGATCTTCGGGATCCCGAAACGGCAAATGATGTGCTCCTTGATAAAGTTTGCCACTGCTGGTCCCGTGGCCTTCTTCAAGGGTATGGCTTCCACCCACTTTGTGTACATCTCGGTGGCAGTTAAAATCCATATGTTGCCCTTAGAATTAGGGTGTACAGGACCTATAAGATCCATTCCCCATGTATGAAAGGGCCATGGTGTTGCTAAGGTGCGCAAATCCACGGCGGGAGCATGTATCAGGTTTCCATGTATTTGACAAATATGACACTTTTTGACAAATTCTAGACAATCTCCTTCCATCTTTGGCCAATAGTAACCATGATCGATAAGTTGTTTGTACAACTTGGCTCCCCCTTGATGTTCATCCTTGTGCATTTGATAGACCAAATCTCTGGCTTCGCCTAGTTCTAGACACCGTAGGGGCTTGCCATTGAAACCTCTTCTGAACAATTCTCCATTTTGTAAGAAGAATCGTTGCGACTTCCTCTTTATTATAATTGCATCCTTCTTTTCGGTTGGAAGAATCTCGTTTTGTAAGAAGTTCACATAAGGAATTCGCCAATCCACTATATCATCAATGAAAGCACATTCATCCTCCCCAGGGTATTCTTGGCATGAAACACAGTGCCGTTGTAGGGCATCTGCTGCCTTCTTCATTTCAGGCCAATAATACCCTTGGCGTTGCAACCTACGATACAGACCTATGTCTGCAAACCCACAATTCTCTTCATGCACCTGATGCAAGACTTTACTTGCTTCTTATTTCCCCAAGCATCGTGTCAATACACCATCTGCTTCTTTGTGATACAAGATACCTTTGATGATGCTGTACTTTTGTAGCTCTACAATTGGTATTGTTCCTTCCTTAGTTTGCAATTGATGGGAGATGTCATATCTCCAATCGTCTATCATGTCTTTGGGGAACAAGTTTAGCACCGTGGTTGGGAGGGTTCTCTTCATTACCTTCACATTCAAGTCTTCTCCTTGAATATAGACTCGAGATGCTACTGTTGCTAGTGCATCCGGTTGTTTATTCTGTCCTCTTGGCACATATTCAATCACCACCTTCTTGTAAGCTTCCATCACCTTTTGTGCTACAGTTCGATACGGCGCCAAGATGGGTTCTTTCACTCCGAATTGACCTTTTATCTGCTGCACTATAAGGTTTGAATCTCCTTTTACTTTAAGATATTTGGCTCCCAATTCTTGAGCCGCTAATAATCCTAGTATGAACGCCTCGTATTCTGCTTCATTATTTGTGCAAGGGAAGTCCAATTTGTACGACAAGGATATTTCATTTCCTTCTTTGGTGGTCAACACCACTCCTGCTCCGCCTTTACCTTCTGCAGATGATCCATCAAAAGCCAAACTCCACCATTCTGGATCTTCATCCATCAAGTCGATTGATTCCACTTCTCCACCCGGAAGATCCTCAGAAGGGGGCTCATATTCTCCGTTTGGAAATTGAGCTAGCAGGTCTGCCAAGGCTTGACATCGGATTGCCTTTGGTGTTACACACTTGATGTCATATTCTGAAAGAATCATCATCCATCTAGCAGGTCTTCCTACTAATGCTGGCCTAGTTAATAGGTATCTGATCGGATCAGTTTTTGTTGCAATCATTACTTCGTGCGCTAGAAAATAATGTCGCATTTTCTGCGCAATGAACACCAACGCTAGGCAATGCCTCTCTACTTGTGAATACCTGGTTTCCGGTCCTCTGATTATCCGGCTAATGTAATATACAGGTTTCTCTTCTCCATCCACCTCTTGCGTGATCAATCCTCCTATAGACTTCTTGGTAGATGTGATATACAACTGCAACGGCATTCCTCTTTGTGGCACTACCATCGTTTGTGCCGAAGATAAAATTCTTTTTACTTTCTCAAAGGCCTGTTGTTGGTCTTGCCCCCAGTCCCATTGTGCCTTTCCTTTTAGTAATTTGCCGAAAGGTTCTGTGACTTCGGCTAATGCTGGCATGAATCTTCTCATGTACGAGACCTTCCCTAGAAAGCTCTTCAACTGCTTTTGCGTCTTTGGTGGGGGCATCTCTGTAACTGCTTTCGCCTTGCCTGGGTCCACTTCTAAACCTCTGTTGTGCACCAAGAAGCCCAAGAATTTTCCAGCCGTCATTCCAAAGGCGCACTTTTTCGGATTCATCCTCAACTTATACCTTCGGCATCGCTCAAACACTTTCCTCAGGTCCTCCACATGAGTTGTTGCCTTCTTGGATTTCACTACCACATCGTCCACATAGTCCTCCACTATATCATGAATCATGTCATGAAATATAGCATGCATTGCCCTCTGATAAGTTGCCCCCGCATTCTTCAATCCGAATGGCATTACTACATAGTAAAAATTCCCAAACGGGGTACGAAAGGCTGTCAACTCTGCATCTTCCATGGACATCTTTATCTGATTGTAGCCCACAAACCCATCCATGAAAGACATCATCTCATGATTAGCCGTTGCATCTACCAAGGTGTCTATGTTGGGTAATGGGTACATATCCTTCGGGCATGCCTTGTTCAAGTCTCTGAAATCGACGCATATTCGTAGCTGTCCATTTGATTTCTTTACCGGTACGATGCTGGAAAGCCATGTTGGATGTTGGATTGGCTTGATGAACCCTACTTCCAGTAACTTTTTGATTTCTTCCTTTATTTGGGTTTCGACCTCGGGTGCATAGTTGCGAGGTGCTTGCTTCACTGGCTTCATTCCCGGACTTATGTTTAGATTGTGCTCCACAAGATCTTTGTCAATTCCGGGCATCTCGTCGTAATTCCAAGCAAAGACGTCCTTATACTCTCGCAGTAGTTGTATGAGCTCCTCTTTCTGGTTAGCCTCAAGCTCCTTGTTGACATAAGTTGGTCTCGGCGTTCCTCCATCTGTTGCCAAATCAACTTCTTCTAATTCATTTTGTTGAGGTTTTGGCCTATCTTCAAAGCATTCTGGAGCTGGTTCTACCTTCTGTTGTACAACTTCTTCTCCTTCGTTATTGCTGGAGTGGGGGACACCTCCTGAGCTGTTGGGTTTGAACGCTTCTTTGGGCTCTTCCCCCTTGCACCGTCATAATCGAAACACTACCTTTCCGTCGGGTTTTACAACCCTCTCCCATTTTGTCTTTTGGCCATCCTCGGACTGTGCTATCCGCTTGGCATTTATTATATTTCTGGCATCTTCAGGATTTGCTGGCCTTTTCTTCTCTTCTCTTCCTTCCTTCTCCAAGTCCACTACGACTGGCTTCATATCTTTGGAACATTCTCCATGTTCCGAGGTCTTCTTCTTTACTTTTTCTGCAGGTACAAACTTATCTTCCTGCACTTCCTTCCAGCTTGCTAGTCTTAAGGAATCAGGCCTCGCGATCTGGTTCTCTCCCTCTTCAGCGACATCATCGAAGAAAGTTGCTTCGGTGATGTGTGCCTCCTCTGGTCCAAAGGGATTCCGAGTTGCTGGTACCTTCACTTCTTTCCCTTTCCAGATAGCTTTCAGGCACTGATGAAAGACTGAGGGTACCACCCCATAGTCATTTTGCCAAGCCCTTCCCAGCAAGATATGGTATGCTGCATCTACCTCTGCAACATGGAACATTACAGGCCCTCGGATTTTTCCAACTTGCATGTCTACCTTGATATGTCCCAGGGTTCTCGTGCTTTGGTTAGCGAATCCTGTAATGTTTGTTTGTTCCTTCACTATCTTCTTCTCTGACAGGCCTAACCGTTTGAACATGGTGTAGGGCATAATATTTACAGATGCTCCATTGTCAATGAATGCCCTCCGCACTTCGATGCCATTGATTATCGCTGTCACATACAGTGGTCTGTTGTGCGGGTATCTTATCTCTCTATCAGCTTTAGAGAAAGATATCTTATTTGCTTCCTCCTCCATTGTTTTCACAAATCCTTTGCTTATGGCCATGCAAGTCTCCTGTGTCTCGGCGGCCTTAATTATTGCCCTGGTTGCCTCAATCCTTGCTTCCTTGGCCAACCCTATCTGATCGAAAAAATTTCTGAATTTGGCCCCATTCATCAATGCTGTCACTTGCAGGCCTGGGTCACACTCCTCCTTTTCTTCCACCATCATCTCCACTTCTGGGATTATGTTATGGATAACAGTGTTGCATGTTTCTTTTCCCTTGTGATTTGGCAGTGGCTTGTCATGAACACTGCTTTCCTTTCCCAGTTCAATCTCCCCATTTGCCAACTTCTCGTGGAATATCCTACGCAGGCTATAACAATCCATAGTTGAGTGTCCCGCGTATTGGTGGAAAACACAGAAGTCTGGCCTTCTCTTCATCTCCTCCGTCACTGCAAATCTAGGCCTTGGGGGTTTCACCACCCCATGTTCAATCCATTGCTCGTATAGGCCTCTGAATGCTTTCTCACTGCATGTGATAGCCTCCGGGACCGACTTTCTTGCATATTTATCTCCAGGCCTTCCTTTGCTTCGCTCAAAATTTTTCTCATGCTTCTCCCTCTTGCCCCCTTGTGGTTTTGACTGAGAGTCAGCCAAAGCCACAGTTGCTGTTCTCTTGCCCCTCCATGTAACCGTCGCATGGCTAGTGGGCAGTGTCATGATTCCTCCCAAGTCTTGTGCAAAAGCTGAGAGGGTCGCGAAGGAATCACAAGCCTTGGTAATGAGGTGGGGCTTGAAGGAATCTAAGGCACCATTGTTGCAAATGCTGACCAGGTTCTTTTCTTCAATCGGCTCTGCACACTTCTGTGCCTGGGCCCTGAACCTGTCAACGTAATCTGATAGCTCCTCATTTGGCTTCTGCTTGAACCGCATGAGTTCTACAATGGTTACCTGTTTCTGCACATAGAAAAATTTCTTAAAAAATTGTAATTTGAGGTCATCCCAATCATGGACTGACCCCTTCTCCAAATTGTAGTACCAACTAAAGGCACTATCTGTCAAAGTTTTGTTGAATTCCCGCATCAACAAGTTGTGGTTGTTCACTTCATCATATCCCAGCCACGGAGACATCGACTCTACAAACCTGGCAATATGTTCCCTGGCATTTCCTTTCTCCCCGTTGTATTTTGGAAATTGCGGGGGATGCTCGATATATCTTACCGGGTAAGGTTGCCTCCGAATGTGTGCTGGGTAAGGCGGAGTAAAGTCCAACTCCGAGGGTCGAGATGTCTGCCTACGAAGTTGATTGATTACATCGATCATATCATCCTTCGTCACATACTGGCTCGTGGTGTGAACTCTCTGGGGTGTTGAGATATACTGTGGTATCGGCGGTGTATATGGTAGAGAGATTGGTTGGTGCACACTTGCGTCATGCAAAGTCGGCACTGGTGGAAGTTGCTGGCTCACTCGTTGGACATCGCCTGGAATGGTTGGCATTTGCACCTGTGAAATTGATGGGAGAGCAATTGGGATGATGTTTGTCTGAGGTTGGCTTGCTTCCAACCTATATTGTGGCACGTCACCGCTGTGTTGGGCCTCCAAGTTGATTATTGGAACCGATTGACTTTCCGTCAAGGGCGATACAATCTGGTTCTCTTTGTTGTTGCTGCCATTGTTGTTGTCTTCCACTCCTACCTGTCCCCCCTGCGAGCTTCCTGGGAACATGGCCTTAAACGTAGGAATCTGCATCAACTGCTGGCGGAAGTTCCCCATCTCCTCTTGCTTCCTTTGCATTTCCAGCATCATGGCCATCATCATCCCTTGTCCTTCTCGTGCTTCCTTCAATGCCTTGAGCATCTCCAGTTGCACAGCATTCGTCTGGTCTCCACCTGCATCCTCGCCTTGCCTTCCTGCGTTGGTTTGTTGTTGATTAGTCATATGTGGTGATGTCGAACTCTCTTCTGAAACGTCTTCAACAAGTGGTTGGTCAAAATCCAGGTTTGCGCCTTGGAATGCTTGAGATACTTGTCTTGGAACTGGATCCGGCGAGGTAATGCTATCTGTTGGTGAAGCAGCTCTTCCTGTAATTCTCCCACTTCGAGTTGTGGGCATACCCTTCACGAATTCTACACCTCCCCAGCAGAGTCGCCAAATAAATGTGGGCAAGGAAATCGCGCCTTGCTCGCTTAGGGTTTCGTGTTGGCTGAGGAGGAGAGAAATCCACGAAGAATACGGAATTGATTGGTTGATTGTAGAGGGGAGAACGACAGGTGGGCGACTACTCCAACGACGCGTGGCAGAACCCCTAGAATCCGGAAACCGTGTTAGGGTTATTGGGATTCCAAGAGCCTTCTTCGGTTCTTCGAGTTGAGAGAGTGTTCGAATCTTGTTAGTGCTTTTTAGGTGGAATATCCGAGCCTTAAGCTACTAAAAGAGTCCGAGTCTTGTGTCCGGAGAGCAGTCCCCCTTTCCAAATGGAATGGAAGGGGTATTTATAGGGTATTCTGGAAAGTAGTCATGTGCAAGGCACATGCCTTCAGGGAAATTTCAGAAATACCCTTTAGTCCTTAGAGTAATGCCCATATTGCCCTGTCCTTCTAGCCACCAATCCAATCCCTCAATCAATTCCCAAAATGAGCCGCCTCCACGAGCCTTCCGCCTCGGGACACGTGGAGGCTTCTCCCGGTCTAGCACATTTATTTCTGACTTTTTCATCTTCATTCCATTAGGTTATGCGAACCCTAACTTGCACATTTAATGAGGTCGTGGAACCCTAATTGTGCATTTAATTTAATTAGGTCATGTGAACCCTAATTTTGCACATGGGCCCACAAGCTGTTACATCTTCCGGCCATTTTTTCATATTGATTGTATGTCTTCGGAATCTCTCTCTTCAAGTCGGCAACATTCCATATTAGGTACAATTACGTTCGGACAAGAAGATGCTTTCATTCTTGGTATATGGAAATGGTCAACTTCAATTCATCAGTATCTCGTATTTACACATGGTTCCTATATATATGCATGTAGATACACAAGCCAAATGTATAATATTGTTAGCTTCTTCATTCTCAATATATACTTGAAGTTTTCGAGCAGCAGCTAACAAAACCCTAGTAGTCATGGTAATTTAACACTCATTCTACTCAGAAAAATATTACTCCCTCCGTTCCTTAATATAGGTCGTTGTAGAATTGTACACAAATATTAAGAAAATGATTGTATAGCATTAAATATAATATTAATTGCCTATTTTGTCCTTGTATTGGAAGAACAGAGTGTTATTTATTGGATAGAAAATAGTTAGAGAACCAAAATTATATTTAATACTTGGGATAATATCGAAAACTAAACAATTAATGCTTACTTGAAATTCTCAAATGACTTATATTAAGAGACAAAAACGTTTCTCTAAAACGACTTATATTAAAAAACGGAAAGAGCATGTGATTAGACAAAAAATAGACAGGATATTGATGGGTTGTACAATACAACTCAGCAATGTCTTATCTAGGTAAACTAGACATTTTTTGTATAGTTAACTAGTAGAATTATTGTTCTACTGATCATGTACTACCATTATATTCCTTTTAGTTAATTTCAAGTTCTACTCCTGACATTTCTGTGTTTTTTTCTGTTTCCAGGATAAAGGTGAGCAACTTGTTGAGGGGAAGGTGGACTGGAAAGGAAGAACAGTTGGGAAGGATAAGCATGGAGGAACACGAACTGCATTTCTCATACTAGGTAACAGTTCAACTTACTAACGTGCCGCCAAGCATACAACATGTAATACGTTCCACATCGGAATTTAGGGTTATAGACTGTACGTACTGTATATAAGGTCTCAACTTTATTATCAAGACTATCAAAAAATTGGTACGACTTTTTGGTGGGTCAAGATGAAGCATCTAATGGTGATGCTATTTGCAATGGATTTATCTTTATTCCAAACTCGGGAAGTTTTTCAGCAAATTAATTTTAACACTTTAATGAGATGGCAATGGCTAGCCATTAAGTATTTGAATTATAATTAATAACCAAATGGCAATGGCTAATGAGAATTTTATATTGATTTTGTGTTGCAGTATCATTTGCTTTCGAGAACATGGCAACTTTAGCATTGGCAGTGAACTTAGTGACATACTTCAACACAGTAATGCATTATAAGATAGCCGATGCAGCTAACCATCTCACCAATTTCATGGGGACTAGCTACATCCTCTCCATCGTTGTGGCTTACCTAGCAGACGGCTGCATGGGCAGATTTAAAGCTGCTATTATTTCATTAACTATAGAATTCTTGGTATGTAAGCATTTCATAATTATCAAACACTTAATATTCCTACTATTACTGATACTTCTACAATAAAAAGGTCCCACATCCATGATCCAACAAATTACAACCCAAGTTGGATGCTTCAATCTGGTATTAGATCAGACAGTATATTCAAGTGGATAATATAATTTAAGCTCGTCATCACCTGTTGATAAATTTTATTAATGTTTATATTTATTTATGTAGGGTCTTGGATTACTAACAATACAAGCTCACTACCCAAAACTCCAGCCACCTTTATGCAACGTTTTTGATCCAACGGCAAAGTGTGAGCAAGTCAATGGAGGAAACTCCGCAATACTCTTTATCGCTCTATACTCGTTAGCGGTTGGCACTGCTGGAGTAAAGGCGGCGCTTCCAACACTCGGAGCTGATCAGTTCGACGATAAAGATCCAAAAGAGGCAAAAAAGAGATGTCGAGTTTCTTCAATTGGCTGTTACTAGCGGTGTGCATTGGGGGTGCAGTTAGTTTAACTTTGATAGTGTGGGTTCAAGATAATAAAGGATGGGACTGGGGATTTGCTCTTTCAACCATTGCCATGTTTGTGGGAATAATTGTTTTTGGTGGTGGATTGCCTGGATACAGAATACATGTTCATCAAGGAAATAGTGCTTTCACTGAAATTATCCAGGTTAGTTTGCATTTCTAGTCAAGGTTATCCATCTATCAAGCACATAATGGCCCTTTTGATAAAGCAAGAGCCAAAATTATACTTCCGCCATCCCAAAATGACAGTCTCATTTGACTTTCAACACATTTTAAATCAAAAGTTCAACTATTATTATTTCTGAAAAATAATCTCAAAAAGTATGTCTTGCACATTTTAAATCAAAAGTTCAACTTGTTATTTCTAAAAAATAATCTCAAAGAGTGTGTATGTGTATGCAAGACAAGCCTTAAATTGCATAAGATAAAAATAGGTCGAGAAGTCTAATTAATGGGACTCTCATTTTGGGAGTATATATAAATAACATCGATCTATTGGCGATTTCCTTCTTGTTTATCGGTCTAAATGTAATCGTGCTATATATATATATATATATATATATATATATATATATATATATATATATATATATATATATATATATATATATATGCAGGTGTATGTAGCAGCTATTCGAAACAGAAATCTTATGCTCCCCAAGGATGCTGCAGAGCTGTATGAGATCAATATGGACAAGGAAGCTGCTCTAGAAGTAGAATTTCTTCCCCACAGAGAAGTTTTCAGGTCAGCTTTCACTATTTCTCCTACAAATTTAATAATATTAAAATATGGTAACACACTCCAATATATATAATTGTCACTATAAGTGAATTACAAAACAAAAGTGTCGTCACTAAACTTATAATTACGGTGTTAATATTTTTACTCTATCAATATCAATATCCTAAAAAAATAAAATATAAACATTGTATTACTCCACCGTCCAAAAGTGAGACTGGTTGACTTTTTCATTTTAGACTTTTTAAGGTTGTTTTCTAGTCACTATAGATGCTGTAAATTAGTAATTTTACACATCGCAGAAAATCTTATTATACTAAATAAATCCCAATTGACTGAAAACTGACATTTTCTTGTCAATTTTTTCTAGGTGCCTAGACAAAGCAGCCATCCAAATAACAGAACCTAACAATCCGTCACACCATCAAATTAGTCCGTGGAAACTATGCAGGGTAACCCAAGTAGAAAATGCAAAAATCCTCCTAGGCATGGTTCCCATTTTCATTTGCACCATTGTAATGACCCTTTGCTTAGCCCAACTCCAAACCTTCTCCATCCAACAAGGTGTGACCATGGACACAAGCCTCACCAAATCTTTCGACATCCCACCGGCCTCTCTCCCCATCCTCCCCGTCGTCTTCCTCATCATCCTCATCCCCGCCTACGACCAACTCTTTGTCCCATTCGCACGTAAAATAACTAACCTTCCCACCGGAATAACTCACCTCCAGCGCGTCGGAGTAGGGCTAATCCTCTCCTCATTTTCCATGGCCGCAGCCGGAATTATGGAAGTCAAACGAAAAGGCGTGGCTAGACACAATGACATGCTGGACGCAATCCCCCTGGTGCAACCATTGCCTATAAGTGTGCTTTGGTTATCAATCCAATATTTTATATTTGGCATAGCTGACATGTTTACCTACGTGGGACTATTGGAGTTTTTTTACTCGGAGGCGCCGAAGGGGCTTAAATCTATTTCTACTTGTTTCCTTTGGAGCTCAATGGCACTTGGGTATTTTTTGAGCACAATTCTTGTTCAGATTGTGAATGCGGCTACCAAGAATGTTACTAGAAGTGGAGGGTGGTTGGCTGGGAATAATATTAATAGGAACCATTTAAATCTTTTTTATTGGTTACTTTCTTTGTTGAGTTTGATTAATTTCTTCATCTATTTGTTTGTTGCTAAGAGGTACAAGTATAGGCCAGAAAGCCCTGAAGTTGAACAAGATGGGAGCAAGTGACACGAGCTGAGGCCTGAAATAGGGAATTAAGTAAGTAGGCAACTCGATCAACTGAATTAAGGATATATCAATGAAGGGTACTGTGTCAACTTAAGACTTTATTTTAATTAATTTCTTACTTTTTCTTTTAATTTGTCTTCTTTTTGTAATTTTTTAATGTAAGTAGAGGAAATATTACTTCTTTTATCTGTACTGTTTCATTGCTCATATTTTGGTTGATGTATTGTATTGCAAAGCAAATAATGTGTTGAATGTGTTTATTTTTTTCCTTCTTGAAGTCGTGGGAAGTTTTTGGTTGAAAGTTTGATGTAAAATGTAACAACACTCATTCGATATCTGATCAACTTCAGTGTAGTTATAAATGGGAGTAGGATCCTCCTTACATTTTTTTCTTCAATTTCTCTTATTAATATATATTTAGCTATACATATTATATTTAATAATAATAATAAAAAAATAAGTATACTATTACATAAAAACCGCTCTTACATACAGTCACATGCATATTGGTATGACCCACGTACATAGCAAGTCATATAGGTCATACACATGTATGTGAGTGTATGCAGTGGCGAAGCCAGAAACTTTTGTCAGTAGAGTTAAAATTATTACCAAGTTACAAATAATTTGACGGGGGAGCCAATTTTTTTTAATACTTTATGCTTTCATGTATATAAATACTATATTACAATGAAAATATAATGAGTAATAATATATGGTATATATACATTATATTGACTCATAATAGACTTTTCTAATCACAACTGTTTATAAGTAAGTAATTCATTAATTATTTTTAAAAATAATGTAAATTAGATTATTATTTAGTTTAAAATATTATAGAGAGAGATACATATATTGAGAGGATATGAGTCATATGTGGTTAAAATTTGATTGACAATGTTATAAATTTTCAATTTGACCCCGTAATATAATAGAAGATTTATAAAATTTTAGTGGAGTCAATTTATATATAATACTTATATTTTTTAAAATTTACCTTACATTATAAATCAATTTTTTTTCAGTGGGGGCGATTGACCCCACAAAATTGTATGTGGCTTCGCCACTGAGTGTATGTGAACGATTTTGTGTGATAAAAGCATTACTCTATAATTAACGACATAATAATATTTATTAAAAATAATTATGTCATTAATGTCATCACTAAAAATAGCACTTATATCACTAAATATATATTAAAAAAATTAAAAAATAAATATAATTATAGAGGGATCTTGATTCTCATCTATCAGTACTAACGGGCAACGGTAAAACAGCTCAACTACAAGAAAAATGCAATTAAGTCGTATAACTGTGCAAATTAAAAAAAGAAAGAAGATAATTGATAATGTTAGAATTATTATTAATAATAATTATTATTATTAATAAGTGTCATTAAAAGTAGAAAATGTTATTAAAATCCGAGTAAAAGTGTGTTAAATAAGAAGTCGAAAGAAAAATATAGAATCTAAAATAAATCTAATAGGTATCCTATGCATGGAACTTCTCCACGTGGCATTAGCTCTCCGCCACCTCACATCCCATGCAGATACACGTGTCCCCCCAACAACTACCCTGCTACAACTCTCATGCATAACTACTCTAACAACACACACTACACAAAAGCAAAAAATGAAGAAAAAAGAAAAAAGAGAAGTGAGTTAAATAAATGGCTTCGAGCGATCAAAATCCGGGTCCAATGCCGGCGGGCGACGGATCAGTGCCGCGGGGGAAGCCGATGACAATAAAGCGGCAGCTGCTGGACAAAGGAGCTCAGATTACTCAATCCATGAAGGCCATAAAGCAGCATGCATGTGCGTAGTTTTGCTTCTTATAGCCATGGCATGACTCGCCAAATAAAGACTCACTACTATCTCACTCGCCTCAACCAGGACTTTCTCCAGTGCGCCGTTTACGATTGAGACGACTCCAAGGCCCTACTCATCGATAACTACTTCCTCTGTTTCAAAAGTAGATATCCATACAATTTAATTATTGAATTTTTGAAGTTAAACCGGTAAAAGTTTAGAATACATATTAATAGTTTTTAGTACTACTATATACTAGTACTAATTGTATTTAATATGTCAGTAATTTGACTTTAAAAATCAAATTTTATCTTTAATTTTAGAACGAAGGGAGTATATATTATTCTCCCACAACAAAAGCCTCGTTGTCATGAATTTATTTGATTTTGATATTTGTAATTGTGAATTTTAGTTTTATATATATATATATATATATATATATATATCTTCAAATTTAAACGAATTAACATTAATTTAAATTTTAAAATTTTAACATTTCGGGAAATAACTTTAGAAGTCTCAATGAGATTTTTTCTTTTTTTAATGTAACAGAGTACGTATAATAATTTCCTTTCTTTCTTACTTAATGTTTCTATTTCTCTCCATATATACATGGAGTATTTGTTATTTGCACAAATGTACAATATGCATTGATCTTGATGGTCAGGAAAAAAAAGAAGAAGAGAAAGAATGAGGCTATAAACTATAAATGCAACTTGTTATACAAATTGACCAATAAAGTTAGACAAAACTGTGGCCCGCTCGTATAGAAAATACAATTGATCCCTATTTTTAATTCCATTTGAAATCTCTAATCTCTAATCTGAAATCGGAGCGCACTTTACTTTATCACTGAAAACTCTGCAACTTGGCAATAATCAATAAAAAACTACTGCCTGTAAAATACATGAAAGCTTTAAAAATGGGTTCTTCCCAATCTTTCCCCTTTGATTCTCTGCATGTCTTTTCGCCTCTACATCATTAGATCTCTTGGGTTTCTCGGAATTATTGGATTCTGCATTTTTCTACTCTCAGTTTTCATGGAGGTTCAAGAATTGGGCGATTCCCAAATCAAGAAGGATGTCTATTCGGTGTGGGCGCTTCCACAGGAAGATCTGAGGCCGAGGCTGAAGAAATTGATGGGTGAGCTCAGATCGGAGTTTAATGGGCCCGAGTTCGAACCTCACGTGACCGCCGTCGGAGCTATCAGCTTGACTGAGAGCGACGCACGTGACAAGTTTGCGAAAGCTTGTGAGGGTTTGAAGGCGTACACTGCGAAAGTGGAGAAGGTGGCTACCGGGACTTTCTTTTATCAGTGCGTTTTTCTTTTACTCCATCCAACGGCTGAGGTAGTTTCAATGATTTATTTTCTTTGTAAAAACATTTTTTTTTCTTTTTTCAGTTATATGAGGTGGATTTTCTAGGTAAAAAGGTTCCCTCTTTTTACATATTCTTGATATTTATGCCTATGAAGTATGGATACATGTTTATTAGTTAACAATTTATGGGCTCATTCAAGTTATTACGAAGAATTTATGACATACAGAGAAATAACAGAATTATCTTAAATTTTATAATGCTACACCTTTGATGGGAAGGGTTTCTGTTGATGTGTACAGTATTTGTCCTTCTAAATTTTGTGTTCTAAAAGAGAGTCTGGGGTTAATATTGATAGCTGGATATGTTTGTTGTTTATATGAGATACCAATACAAAATGTAGCAAATAGCAATAGGATTTTTTGAATTTATATAATTAAGTAGGGTATTTTCTTAATGATCGTATTTATTTTCTCTCAAAGCTTGTCGTCATGTCGTGTTAGTTTTGCATTACTAATTGATAATACTGGATCTTGGAGCTGTGTAGTAGGAATTTTCAGAACAAAAGAACGTAAAAGCTTCAAACATTGCTAAACTTATTTAGGCCTAGAGATGGCCTTTAGGTACAGAGATTATAAACATGGTATGAAAAGGCATATAATAACATGATCAAGTGAATGGACAATGACATACAGTGTCTTGCTTTGAGCCACTTGAGCTCCCAACATCAGTTATAACATACCAAACAGCATACCTTCTGTTAAGATGAATATTGAATGATTAGGAATTCCTGATCCATCTCTCCTTCAAGGGTTGGGACTTATCAGACTTTGGAGATGGCAGTGAGTTCCGTCTTTGTGATCTTCTTTGTGATCTCATGTTAAAAACAAAAATTTATCAGTCTTAAAATGATTTTTTTTTAATTATTTATTTGAATTATTGATGAGTAAAAGTTTGTTTTTCAGATTGTATTCAATTGCATATCTCACCTTTTTCCTATAACTAAGTGGAAATATTTATATGTTGAATTTTGTATCTTCTGGTGCTCTAATTTTATGGAGGCATGGAGGCATGGAGGCATAGTCATATGTAGCTATACTCTTCTTCTTTCTGCTTTCTTGTCATATTTCGTGTGTTGATATTACTTTTTTTTCAGGTTGTGGAGCCTAGTGCACACTGCACCAATCATTTTGGTTTCAAGAGCTCAACACGTAAGTTTTTATACCCATATCCTTCATGTAAAAGTCTTTGCTTTCTCCCCGACTCAAACTGCCTATGATGGAGAAACTTTTTGGACTTCTTAGGATTACATCTGAAATGATTTAACTACTCGAATTGTGTTTCTTGGGTTTAGAGCGGGTAAATCAGCAATTTATAACTTAGTAAAAACAAAACTCTTCAATCATGCAGATCTGTGCAAAGTTAGTATCATATTCCCTCTATCCCAAATTGAGAGTCTAACTTATCATTTTGAGACGATCTAGAATGAGAGTCCACTTTCGACAATAATGTGCCATATCTGTTTGTACTCACGTAAATTGCGTATTTTGGTTAACACAAAAAATTTACTTAAAAGTGGACTCTTAACAGAGGACGTATATCAGTACAGTTGTTTTAAAAAATCTTGTTTGTGTGTTTTTGTTGTTTTTGTATATTTTTTTGGCGTGTGTTTTGTTGGGGGTGGCAGTGCAATTTTGCTTGTCATATATGTGAGTTGAATTGGGAGTTAATTTGTTGTGAGACATCTGGACAAAGAAGTTGAAAGGGAGGTTATAAATGATTGAACAAGGAAGCTATTGACAACAGGCTATGTAGCCTGTTGTTTAGTGGAGCCTACGAAAGTAAATGTATTACAGCTCCACGAAGTAATTTGATTTATTTTAGATGATGCTTTTAGTGATATGAAATTATAATGTCGAAGCTGACTTCTGATGGTAGGAACACTTTTTGGTAAATATTCTAGAATTATAAAAGGAAAATGTGGGAACAGTTGGAAGTCCATATGGACAGTCTTGTTACATCATTTTGCTAGTTATGTAAGGTTAAATATTGACACTTAAAATGGGTTTGCAAATTTTTTCAAGTCTAGATGGTCATGTATGCTTCGGGCTTGGATTACAATTTTGGATTCTGGGAGGAATTGGTCATTATACATTAACAAAATCATATATATTAGACTCCTCTGGCAGAGGAACTTCTGTAGATTCATTTCTTAAATTTCAAAAGAAATCATGCACTGGAAAGGAAAGCATGTTTTATTTGTTTTATGTAAATAGATGTTCTGCGTTGGCATCATCAAACCTCTTTGCCTAATGTCCCTTGTCCGTTTCTAGAGAACTTCTGGTGAAAACCAATATTTGCTGCCTAGGATACTAAAAGCAATTTGGCAAAAAAAAAAATTTTTAAATAATTATAGAGTAAAGGACATTTGAGTTTGCTTTCAGTTACCAAGAGATATTGTGTCAGGAATTCTCAAGGTTGCTTTAGAATATGGCATTTATAATGCTTAATTTTTTACTAGTGAGTCTAGAAGTTTAACCATCCACTTCTCTCTTCCTCTTTCTCTTTATAATGATCCCCTTGTTTAAAATGTTCACGTGACTCGTGAGTTGTGTTTTTTCATGGTAGTTTTAAGTTGTCATGTAACAAATGTACTGCATGATGTTGCAGCTTATATGCCACATCTGAGCCTCCTATATGCTGATTTGACTGAGGAGGAGAAGAAAAGAGGTCAAGAGAAAGCCAATGCCTTTGATGAAAGCATCGGCAGCCTGACCTTTCAGATAAATCGCCTTGCATTGTACAAAACAGATACTGAAGACAAAACCCTCAAATCCTGGGAGAAGGTGGCTGAATGCAACCTTGACACTAATTAGTTTTGTAAATTTTACTTTGTAATAAACTATATAGCTGGCTGTTCTGTCTACACTTTAATAATGAAGAATTTAGAATTTTACTGTTTCATCTGGGTTTCTGAATGGACTATAGGCTTAATGTGCCCCTCTTTTCTCCTACCATATGTGGTGTTTGTTGATTCATATGCTTCTTTGGTTATAGGGTGTTTTGTGCATTTAGTGCATTTGGAACTGAAACTTAATTCCTAATCTGTTTTAGCAGTTTTGTTCCACTCTTCCCCCCCTCCTCCCCCCGCCGCTTTTTGGGTCTTTATTTTTTGAGTAATGCTACGCGGACAGGAAAGTTGGACCGGAAAATTGGACCGGTCCAATTTTTTTTATTTTTTTTATTTTTTGTTAGTGACCCTTAAAAAATGTATAGTATTTATTCCAACAGGAATTTCTACAAAATATAGTGTTTTAGGTGTAATTTGGATACATATACAAATACTGTATAACCCTGTATTTGTATATGTATCCAAATTACACTTAAAACACTATATTTTGTAGAAATTCCTGTTGGAATAAATACTATACATTTTTTAAGGGTCACTAGCAAAAAAAATAAAAATAAAAATTGGACCGGTCCAATTTTCCGGTCCAACTTTCATGTCTGCCAAGACTTATTCTTATTTTTTACTCCCTCCATCCTATTATATCTGTGGTTCTAGAGTGTTTCACTTAGATTAAGAATAAATACAATTTTAGTATTTTACCCTTAATTAATATTTTAATCTCATTTAATTCTCCATTTATTCCTCTTTCTTCCTCATCTTGTCGCTATTCTTCTATCTGTTCATCTCTGCCACAATCCATCCGGTAATATACTGAGCCGTCGGGTCTCAGCGGATAAAACTCCACGCTACTGGCAGCGCGGCCACCCACGACGACGATCGAACCGTCCGATAATATTTGATTAGTGGCGTACCATCTCCCTTCTGATAACTCAGCGTCTTGGAGTTCGTGCCAGTCACAAAACTCGGTGGACTTGCAAGGGGAGAATTTTCAGATTTTTTTGAAGCCGTCGAGGTCGCCGTCGGTTTGGAGAAGTGTGCCGTCGAGGAGGAACTGGTCGTTGATTGGTAATTGGGTCGAATAGCACAGAGTGGGAGTAGCAGTCACGGAGGAGGAGGACGATGTTCGAGTGACAGCGGTGAGATGGGGACGGCGGAGCGAGTGACAGCGGTGCGGCGGAAGCGAGTGACAGCGGTGCCGGCGTTGGCGAGGAGGAGCTCCCAGGTGCCGGGGAGGTCGGCACGTGAGATGGGGACGGCAGAAGGAATGATAATTAAGAAGAGAAGGAGAAGCTTCCATGGAGGATGCATGGCTGGTTCTGTAAAAGAGGTGTAGAGAGATATCAGTAAGCAACTAAAAGAGAGATTAAAATTGTAACGTACGAGGGAGATACGCAAATGGAGAAAGAAGGGTAAAGAAGGAAAAAAATGGGCAAAATAGTCTTGGTTTTGTAGAACGTCAAATATTTTGGGAAAAAAAAAATACTTTAGAACGACAGATATAATGGGATGGAGGAATTAACTTTTTGCAGTTGGTTGCTACTTTTTTTCCACTTCCCTCTCTTTTATCAATTTCAAACTCTTCGTTTCTCTCAATATCCTTTTCTCTCTTATTCTTGCTGAATAGCCAAGATAATGCCATAGTGGAACAATTTTCTTGGGCAAATACAGGTACAATATAATTACAATTACTACAACAAAGAGACTAAATAACGACGGACATACGTCCATTGTAAATGAGCACATTTACGACGGGCTAGACTATATGTAGCCAGCAAAACACACACCAATAAATAAATAAAACTGGCTCATTGATTAGTGATGGGCATCCGTTATAAATGTGGATGCATTTTAATGCATAATTATTCGGACTACGGAATTTTTTTGAAGCATCAAAAGGTTTTTTTATTTTCGATCAACTGTACCTCGTAAATAAAGAATCATACGATGACATATTTACGATGAAACGTTGTACCTCGTAAATAATGACTCACATAATGACATATTACATCCGTCTCATAATATATGACGTTGTAGATAATTTTATTTTTTTCAAATTATTTGCCGTTTTATATAATCTAGGAGAATTAGCTACAATTTTTTTAAAATTACTCCTCATAGAAAAATATTGTTGATGAGAGAAAGAGTACGAGATAAGTATAGTAATTATGAGAATTTAAGGGTATTATAGACAATTAATATCATATTTAATGTTATACAATATGAATATGTATAACGTCTTATTTATGACCAATGAACATACATGTTGTACCTAGTTAATAACGACTTACAAAATGACACAAAATGACACATTTACCGTGAAGATGTTGTATCTTGTAAATAACGTTTTATTTATGACCAATAAACATGTTGTATCTCGTAAATAACGTCATACTTAAATAACGTTTTATTTATGACCAATGAACATGTTATATCTTGTAAATAACGCCTTACTTACTACTCCACTTATCAACGAACAACTGTATCTCGTAAATAACGATTTATTTTTGATGAACTTACCTTGTATGTAACGCCTTATTTGGGACCGTAAGATGGACAACTCGTCCCATATATAAATAACGTCTTACTTATGACCAATAAACATGTTGTATATCGTAAATAACGTCATACTTAAATAACGTCTTATTTATGACTAATGAACATGTTATATCTCGTAAATAGCGCCTTACTTACTACTCCACTGATCAACAAACAACTGTATCTCGTAAATAATGATTTATTTTTAATGAATGTACCTTGTATGTAACGCCTTATTTAGGACCGTACGATGGACAGCTCGCCCCATATATAAATAAGTCTAGCCCTATTTCACCACTTCATTCGTTCTCTTCAACTTTCCCTTCCTCTTACTTTCTTTTACAGCTATTCTTATGCACATTTACTCTCACCGGCGGCAACTTCTTTAACCGGCCACCACTCCCTCTCATCAAAAGTGCATGGTGCAATTCTCTCTGGTAATTCTCTCAGTCCGTACATGATCATCCTTTTTCAATTATATGTTCTTTCATCAACTGATCAGTGTTGTTAATTGTGTTACATCTTAGTAGGAGGTAAGCCTTGGGGGGTGTTTGATAAAAAT
Organism: Panax notoginseng; assembly: GCA_016801055.1. Lineage (NCBI taxonomy): Eukaryota > Viridiplantae > Streptophyta > Magnoliopsida > Apiales > Araliaceae > Panax > Panax notoginseng. The sequence continues at coordinate 16,902,614 of CM029020.1, forward strand.
TGAATGAATCTGAATCTAAATCTGAATGAGCTGAATCTGAATCTGAATTTGAATGAAAAAAACTGTTTGATAACTGATATATCTTAAAGATCTGAATGACATATTTTTAATATTTTATCCCTCTGAAAAAATTCAAAGTTATTTAATATTACATAATATAATAGTTAATATTTTATTATTATTATTATTATTATTTTTAATTTTTTTTACTTCATTCAGTCAACCATTCAACCATTCAGACCAAAAATTCGGACTTAACCATTCAGCCAACACATCTGACTGATTCAGCCATTCAGACGATTTTTTTTCAAAACAAACGCACTTAATGATTCAGCCACTTACCGATTCAGCCATTCAGACCCATTAAGTTCTAAACAAACAGCCCATTGGCCAGGATATGTTGTTGATACAATTATATTATATAGTGTATTGATCCCATCATTATATATTCGGAACACAACAACTCCCTCCGTTTTAAATTAAATATTTTATTTTTTATTTTTTCAAGTGAAATTGACTATTTTTAAGACTAATGTGTATCATTTTACCAAAATATAGGTGAAAAGATTATAACTAAAAGAAAATATATATAATTTTTTATTAACCCCAACTTTTATAATTTAAAATATATATTTTTATATATATTAATTAATAATCCTAAAAATAACCAATTCTATTGAAAAAAAATTAAAATTGAGCCGTTAATTTGAGACGGGCGCGGGCGCGGGAGGGGGGGTACTTTACTAGTGGATTTCTTGATTTTTCAAATTTAATTATGACTTGGAATTAGATGAATCACTCGTCCAATTTCACCTCCTTCAATAAGTTTAAATGCATATACATATATATATATACATATATATATATATATATATATATATATATATATATATATATATATATATATATCCGATAATTAATTCATAGATTTTTTTCCACCTTTCCATATATCCGATAATTAATTCATAGATTTTTTTCCACCCAATGGAAAGGATAGAGTGTATTGGGGCAGGGTCAGAATTTAATCATTTCGTTATTGTGCAAGCCAATTAAGGAAATTGGAAATATCACACATCGGCAACATTTGGCTTAATTTGAAGGTTGTCTCCTCCTGCAACGTACGACCAATGTGAGCTTGTCAATTTTCTTAGGCTTGCACAAACAAACGAAATGGTCAGAATTCTCTAGCACTCTATATATTATTAAATGTTAATAAAAGTTTAGAATCAAATAAATTTTATAATTAATTATTTTTGTTACATAGTATTATACAATTATAATAAATTTATCAATTAAATTTAAATAAATTCATATCAATTTAAAATTTAATATATCGTCGTCGTTTGATCTCAAATATCAAATTATATCTCTAATTTTATAATCAATTTCAACCATCTAATAAAACAGTTATAAACAAACGTAGCCTTTAATCTAGTAGTATTTCACGTATGAACAAAGCTCACAACATTGTTTTTGCCATTGAGGAAAAATAAAATAGAGACGAAAGAAGAAACAGAGATGCTATTGAGGCTCATGTTGCTTTCTTGATTTGTAGTTCACCAATTACAAAAAAAATATTTTTTAGGAATTGATATTTTTACTAGTAAAATTGATAGTTTTACAAATTTCTCTTCACATGAATAATAACTAGGATTCACCTTCATGTGAAAGAGTAACTAGTGGAACTAATAATTTTATTAGTGAAAATATCAATTTCTTATTATTATTATTTTAAAATAGCACTTGTTCAGTTTCCACAAGTTAATCTTACTTTTTAACTTTAAAAAATGTGTTATTAACTAAATATAATTTCCATAAAATGTGCTATTTTATGGTATTTGTTTACATACTAAAATGATTAATCCTAGAAATGTTGGAAGTAAAATATTTTTTATATATATAATTTTGGAATTAATATTTTTATAAGAGAATTTGATAGTTTCATAAGGGTCTCCTCACTTGAATAGTAAATGAGATTTTAAGGACTTGTGGACATATCAAATTGTTCTCGTGTGAATAACGGTTCCTATAATTTAAAGAAATTGCACTAAAAATAATTATATTTAAGAATTAAAAACCCTAACAAAATATTTTTATGAATCGTTTCTTTGTACATAACCAACAATGTAACATGATATTGTACTGCGCACCAAACAAAAGCCGCTGCTTAATATAGTTACAAGAATATAGTATAATACGGAATTGGTTAGCATGAAATTTATTCTTAGGTAAGTTGGTCAATTGACTAATAGAGTGCTGACACGCAAGCAAGACTCTATGTGTGTCAGTATTCTATTGGTCAATTGACCAATTTACCAAAAAATAAACTGCATGCTAACCGGATCAGTATAACACAGTACTATTAACTAAATATAAGTATTGTGACACAAGTTTTGATTATTTAAAATAAATAAAACCCTAATATATAACTACTTGTACCACACCAACTCTTGTATGATACTAAATCAAAAGCCTATATATAATAGTGCTTTCATTTAAATTTATTTATTTATATATGAATGTGCATGGTTATGATTTTTTATTATACCCATATAGCTTTAGCCTTGATGAGCATTGGTTTAAGCTTTCCCTTGACATTGAGGCTCATTACCTCATTAGCACCACCAACCAACTTCTTTCCGATGAACACGGCGGGTACGCTAGGGTTCCGCCCCAATTCCACCAGTGCATTCTCCATTTCCTGCCCGTTTGGCAGCTCGTCCAGCTCATAAACCGTCGGATTCGCCCCGAAATTTCGTATCAATGTCTTGATGGTGTGGCTTATGCAACAAGAGCTTTTACTGAAGATCACCACAGGATCTTCAGATCCCAACCTCTTCACCGTATCCATTTATATATAAATATATATATATATATATATATAAGTGTATGAAGAGAGAGAGTTGTATATTATATAGTATATATATGAGCTAGCTAGTGAGAAGAGTTGAGGGTTGGCTTTAACCGTATGAGTTACTTGATCCTGCCACGCAGACTATATATAGAGCCCGATCGAAAGGGTGCATGCTGGATTCTTTATTAATTTTGTGTTTTGAATTAAAATTGGAATTTATTTTTGTATTGTATTTATTTTTCAAAAGTAGAGATTTGGATTCTAAAACACTTTTGACTGGAATCGCAACAACATAGTACTGCACTGCCAGGTAGAACAAGCACTAATACTGCTTGACATTGACTAATCTTAGTGTAGCACAACTGGCAAATACTGTTGGTTGTACTAAATCATACTGTAAATTATTGTTAAGAGTTCATCATTTGTCACTTGAGCGCATCATAAAGATAATAATATTAGTATATAAGAATTTTCAACTTGTGAAGTAAATTCAGTGAGAAGGCTATGATCGAGGTTTGGAATTTTTATTTGTTTCTAATATTCTCTTTTTTTCATACTTTTTTGGTAAACGTCCTTTCATAAATTAAAGCATATATATGCGAAGTATAAAAAAAAAATGAGTACAATTTTGTTCCAATCCGTAGCATTTCTTTATAAGATATCCATGAAGAGGTTAATTGTGGGGACCATATCATTTCAAGAAAACTTGCAACCATGCTACAAATGGAAATCTACATACAGTATATAATTTCGACTGATACTCCTTCGGTTTCACCAAAAGAGTCGTACTTGTAAACGTGTACAACACAATTTCAGTACTAAACTAAACACCCGTTATATATATATATATATATATGAACATCTAGGCGTTAATTATACGGTAGATTCAGTTGGTATGAAGTTTATTTTTTAGTAAGTTGACACATATAGAGTCTCACGTGCGTGTCAACAGTCTATTGACTAATTGAACAACTTACTTAAAAATAAACTTCATGCTGATCAATTCCAAATTATATCAACCGGAATGGGATTCCCTTGATATTATCCACATAAATCACATGATTAGTACAAAGGGATGGCCTTTAAGTAGAGGAAAAACAAATAAATATAGAAGATAAAACTACTTTTGGTTGAAGCATGTGAACAACTAGAATATTACATAAAGAACGAGTCCTGGCATCACATATTCATGGTCCCTCCCAGGTGAAGAAGATATGTACGTAAGTGTGGTCTCTCTCTCTCTCACACAAAATGCTGACACCCATTAATACACCAAACTTTTATGCTTTTCAAGATGCCAAAATATAAGGCAGAGAACTTAGAGCTAGCTACCACATCACAATACAAGTCACTTCTATCCAAAATCTTATTCTCCAATACTTGGATTAAGATTGATCATAATCTGTTGGCCAAGAAAAGTTTTACTTGTGTTTCATATTATTCCCATGGGGTTTTTACACCCAAAAAATAAAATTAAAAAATAAAAAGAAACATTGATGAAACCAGGTTGGGTCAGGCACCTGACCCCTTGACCCAACCTGCCCGACCTTTGCCCCAAAAAACAGGGAATGAAGGCCTACAGTATGCATCTGACCGGGCCTTCGGGCTTTTTCAAACCTGATTTTTTTTTTCTTTAATCCATTTATACACCTATTTTACTTCAAAAAAAAAACTAAAATAACATAAAAGTAAGATTCGAATAAGTTAATATTACATAGATTGATAAATATAAAAACAAATGTGCAATACAAAAAATGACATGAAAATTACAAATAAAATATATTTTTGAAATTTGGCGCACCAATCTTTATATAGCTAGGGAGGGATAAAAAGGTCAAAAAAAAATAATAATACAAAAAGTCTGATTTTTATAACAGGCTCTCATGTTATAGCCTGTTCAGGCCTAGGCCAAGAGGGCTTTTTCAGGTTTCACGCCAGTCAAGGCCCTATTTTAGGTCAGGCGGCCAGACCCTGGCCCAAAACATATAGGGCTGGCCGAGCTTTAAGGCTTGGGCCTTATCTGCATCTCTAGGTTGAGCAAACCCCATCTTAAATCCCTGGAGACTGTAACCAGTTTCCCTATGTAGACTCGAACAATGCCACACAAAAGCCGCCAGAGACTGACTACATGTCCAGCAGATATCAGTTTTAACCGACATTATATAGGTTTTAGTCACTAGGGATAAGGCTCTCGACTTAGTGGCCAGACTTATGGCCCTCAGAACAAACTCATAACAAGAGACATTGTTGGCTCAGATAAAGAGAAAACCCAACCTCAGGAAATCTTGATACGGCATATCAGAAGGACTACACATCACAAAGAATTTCAAAGAAAGAGATTCTGAAAGACAACTCAAGTCTAAATCTGACTTGGTAAGAAGTCATTACTGTAGTTTAAGGTTTACCACAGAATTGTAGTTTCATGCTTAGGGTAAAACTGAATCATCAGAGGTTTGTACGCACACAAAAATACATTAAAATCTTTTCACATATGATATAATGATACCTATTGGATTAAACAGAAATGATAGAATTGTAATGCTCGCCGAGTCCAAATGCATGTCGATGGTATGATAGCATAATGCTTGAACTAGATGAGCCAGCGCCACTGTCAGATTTGTACTCCTTCCCCATCTCCACATCAGGGAATGATCCTGAAAATATCATAATATGTTTCTTCAGGCAATGAGTTAAAGCACCCAGCTCTAGTTGTCCACCCCATGCTGCTGTTGACTCCACTTCTCTACAATATTTCTCGAACGTTTCAGCAAGAGAATCACCAGAATCTCCATCTGCCATATTTTCTGACAGAAAAAAGGGGAGGAAATCAGGTGCACGTTTCCTCATATAAGCAGCCACCATTTTCCGAAGTTCTTGGTATGTGTAAGGAGAAGAACCTCCTGAGAGAACGGCTAATTGATTTTCAACAGCTCTATAGAGACAGTGCCCATCAGGCTTTATTTCATTCACAATCAAGCCAAGTGGTTCAAGCTTTTTCTCCAACTTATCGTTTTCAATCATTCGATCACTTACGATGTTGCTCTGCTCTTCTTGTATTCTTTGTTCTCTAGCTGCTTCTTCCTTGGCTCTTTTCTCACGCCTCTTGACACTCTTACTGGGTTTTGTATGGTCAACTTGGCTGGTAACAGAGACACCAGCTATGGCCTTCACCAAAGTGTCGAGATTGCCTGTTTCCTTCCCATCGCTATTGCTATACCCTAATAGAGCAAGTTCCTCTGCATGTTTTCCTTTGAGCTTCATGGAAAGTTGAGCAATCTCTTCCTCCACTTGTTTTTTCTTAGCTTTCTGTTCAGCCTTGCTACCTTTAGCAGCTGCCTTTTTCATTGTGATTTCCTTATTCTGCAGCTGGGATATCTCTTTCCTGCAATGCATTAGATTAACAAAAAATATATAATAATCCCAAGATTAAAATTCCATTCAAATGCTCAAACATTTTACCAAATTCATATTGCCACAATCAAAAACATATACATTCCTCATAAACACAACTATAAATGATCAATTCACTCACATTTATGTGGTGACATATGTCACTACCACATCTTCTCGCGAGTTAACAAGTAAAGAACCATAATAAGTAGTATATTGAACAAAGCACTTTAACCATGACATAAGTAAATGTAATGTTGAAACTATAGATCTTTGTACCAGAAGTTGGAATAGAACAACGCAGAGCTTGTCCAGTGGAAATGTAATTAGTCTGTTCTATCCTGACAATTTAGGTTGAGAACCATATAGTTAACCAAAACTACTTGGATCTGTTGGATTGGTTAACTAGTTTTTATGTTATGCATTGATTCAATTTTGGACTCCTATTATTAATTACAAATATGAGTTGGAACTAGTTTTGACTCATATTAGTCTATAATAGTTTTGGTTCATATTGACTACAACGAATAGGTAGAGCTTTGTGAAGAAAATGATCTGCCACTTTGCAGAGCCAATACAGGCAAGCAAAAAAAAGAATTACAAATGAAATAATAATAACAGTTGTGTGATTTTATGTAAAACAGTTTTTAGCACAAAGTAAAAATAGTAATAGTAATATTTATACTATTACACAAAGGAAAGATTGGATCCAAAATATTTTAAGATGTTATTATTTTAAATTGAATTCATACTTTTTGGTATCGTTTTATTTTTTCTGAAAAACGGGAAAAAAGAAAAAAAAAGAAAAAAATTTAATTGAAAAAATGTAATAAATTATGTATCAATAATTTTTTTCATTTTAATTAATATAGAAATTATTTATGTAAATTATTTTGAAAGTGCTAAGCATTTGTAGTTTTAATCGGGGCAAAAATGTACTAAGCATTTGTAGTTTTAATCAGGGGCAAAAATGTACTAAGCTTTTGTAGTTTTAATCAGGGCAAAAATGTCAAAACAAATACAAAATAATAATAAAAAATAAATATATAAAATAAAATTAATAATAATAATAACAACAATAACAGTAACAGTAAAAATAATAATAATTCAAATTACAAAAGAATAACAAAAAATTTGAAGATTAACTACTACTTTTAATTTCAAAATTTAATTATTATTTTTAATTTGAAAATTATTTTGTATAATAATAATAATTATTATTATTATATAATGAAAGACTAAAATCCAAAGTTTGTATATATCAAATTAAAGGAAAAGGGTTTCAATTAAAATTCACTAAACCCCCTAAAGCTGTCAATTACCAATACCAATTATATCCATGTCCATCCTATATTATGAACTCACCACCTGTTCATCCTGAAGCCAAGGAGGTTGATGAAGGAGGCGACAAGGGACACAATGACAGCAAGTTTGGTCATAGTGATGACGTTCCCCCAATTCATAATTCAAATGGATACATGAAATTAACTAGTTTCAATCTATAACTATATATGGGTTGAAACCATTTAAACCATATTTTAAGTGGGTTATATGGTCTTGGTTTTCAATTAACCCATAACCAATTTTGTATAACACAAAACCAACTATAACTACTTTTTTCCAGCTCTAATCTTGTGCAGGGTTCAACATGAACTCTGTGTATGATTATATTCTAAAATGTTCAAATCGGTGTATAAATATGTGTGTGTATTTTGCATTTTGTTTGGAGAGTTACTATCGTATCATCAAAGTACAAGACCCGTGTAGAAATATCTTTCATAATACATGACTTCCTTTTTAGCTTCAAGATCAGCTAGTGTGGCCACTCACTCAGTATTTGTTGGTACCGCGTGCAACTCCTTCCCTATGAGGGTGTCATTTTGGCTAAGAGCCTAAGACATAAAAATCTAAAAGACCCTTGGCTTTGACTAATTTTTCTATGTCCTCACTCTAACACCTCCCACGTACATGCGTAATTCCAGCACCATCATCGTATGCCACTTTTGGTACTGGGGATATATTTCCTGACCTTTGGCTAGTGAAGTTCTACAGTGTTTATATAATATTCTTAAATCTTCTCCATTTCTCTCATGACCTTTGCTTTCTCTCTTTTAGTTGTTTTACTAATTGAAACTACTAAAGAGTCTTTATTAGTTAGAAGTACTCAAGATTCATTCACCTAAGTCCTGCTATTAATGTTGTAACCCATAAACTGTTCTGTGACTTCTGTCACAAGTTTCAGAAGCAAACTCTTGTTTTTCTTTTATTTATATAAATATCCCACTCCACGTCTTTTCCCCAATAAACCAGAATTAAACAAATTTGAAGGAAATAATAATCATGGAGCACAACAAAGAAATGCCACAACATCAAACCATGGAGAAAGAGACATCTGTCATGGATACACCACCTGTGCCTAGAAAGCATCTCTTCGTGAGTTTCTTGTTTCTTCTGAGATGCACTTTCTGATACCTCTTCCGATTGCTTGTCCTCCATATCTTGATTGTCTTCCATTGAAATATCTGAAAATCATAACAACCATAACGCAGTGCACATAGTTTACCGAACATAAACAAAAGAACTTACAGAAGAATGAACCAAAAATGAACAAGTAAAGATATGGTAGTAACAAGTGTTGCATCAGAATAGACAGTAAGAAAGTTTAAAGTAACAGTAAGCCAATCATTCACAGAGAAAAAAATTCAATTGCATAATAGAAAGTAACTAACTACACTTGAGTCTATTCCCTCAACATAAGTGGGAGTATTCAACTTCTCTAGATCATGTCCCTTATCCTCCAGCCCTCTTTCCCCAACCTTTCTTATATATGTCAATAAAGTAGTAATGTAAAGGTTTAGACCTAAATGGCGTGTCCAAAAATAAAGCAGCATTATTAAACAGAAGTATATTATCAATTTTTGGAAGGGAAAAGAAGAAACAACTGGAGAGAGAGAGAGATTTTGACCTATTACAGCTGCACCTTGTCATTCTTTTCCTTTTTATAACAAGTGAATCTATGGAACCATTTAAACTTTCAAAACATTATCAACACCCATTTTTAGGTTATATCTCAAGATATTACCATTTCGTATATTCTTAATCATGTTAGTGACGATTACTCTTGTGTATCTTGTTTCCAATTTGCTAATTTTTAGTTCGTACTCTAGTTTTTTGATATTATTAATATTAAAATTCAAAGTGCAGCATGACACAACACATATGGATACAAAAATTATTGTATTCAAACATATTATATAAATACACTGAGATAAATGCTCAAAACTACATAATCTATTGTACAAGGTGAGATATATTTATGATCCATGACACCCCTGCAATTTATGATAAAGAAAATAGAGTTCAATATGCAACAGATACGCTACTTAAAAACTACGAGTATTGAATTCAGACATAATTACAGGTATTATATATTTCCTTAAATCCCATGTTCTATCATTTCATGTGAACCAAGTTCAACAACTAATCAATCACAATTGAACTAATCAATCATAATTTTACCAATACACCAAAGGTTACACTTCCAAAAGTATCGACGCCCACTAACTCGCTTCTCATAAAAAAAATTACACATATCATCTAATGTCTGTAATAACATTTTCTGCTATGTAAGATAATACTTCCTTGGTCCAAGTTTACTTGTCCTAATTTTCTTTTTGGTTTGTCCAAATCTATATGTCCTCTTTCCTTTTTAATGCTATTTTTTATATTACTTTTTTAATAATACCCTCATTTAACTTTAAAAAAAATCATTTAAAACAACATGACATACATTGGAAAAAGTAGCACAATTAACATTGTTATTGGAATCACAATTCACAACCACACTCCTTTTCCCCTATCTTTCTCCTCTATTTTATTGTTCCAAGAAAGAGTTGGGAGATTAAATAAAATAAAAAAGATGATAATAAAGTAATAAGATAAGTAATTTGGATATCAAAAAAAATTCTTAATAGTCGTGTACTTTCAAATTAGGACAAGTAAAGTTGGACGGAGGGAGTACAAAATAATTGTCTTTAATACAGTATGTTCCACCATCTTTCTGCAAGTCGATCATAAATCCTCTACATGCAACGGGAAAAGTGGAATAATGTATCATTCAGAACCTTCTTCTTTTTTATAAGTAAATGGGTGAGTTAAGTGGGTATATCATTCAGAACACTTCTTAACTGAAGAGTAGCCAAGTATGAAACAGAATAACTGTCAATAAAATGCATTTGCTTATCTTAGACACAAGAGTATTATACAAAAAGTGGAAAAAAGTCAGAAGTTGAATAATAATAGATTACACCTATACTTGGTAATGCTCATTGATTAAATTCAAGGTTCCCCTCAAGGAAGAAGTAAACAACAAGCTATATCTTCCACTTATATACTCCGTCTGTCCAATAAAGATTGTATCTTTTGAGTTTTATCTCAAAATAATAGTATTTCGTTCCCACTAGGCAACAAAAGTATTGCATTTTTTCCCACAAAGATGGACAACATACAGTCATTTAGAGTCAAACTTACAACATTGGTGGGATGCAGTACATCCATAATGTAATTTGTTATGCTTTATGGCATGAAGTAATATGCAGTGGTAATTAATATTCAGTACTACCAGTACAATACTAGACCTATCATAAATAAATTTAGGGCTAGTGAATCCAACTTCCCTGGATCTGTAACTTCCCAATACTAGTCAAACAAACAAACTGCAATTCTTCTTCTTTTTTACAGTAATTTAAACCAGACTATATAACCAATGGTGTACTTAAAAAAAATAAAGATAGATATGACCAATGCTGTGTTATGTATATACTTCAAACATAAAAGTTCTCCATTTCTGTTCAATGCATAAACAAAACGCAATATAAAGTAACAAATATCATTATATAATCTTTCTACTAATGAAGCTTATATATGTTGCAAACAAGACAGCCCTTTATAAAAGAAAGCTTTTTTTACTGCATTTTAATAACTAAACCCTCATCAAGCTATTAAAACAAAAGGGTGTACTGACTTTCATGTGTATCTAAACATATACAAACATACAACTTTTTTGTACTCCAAATTCTTCCATATCAAATTACAAGTCTATAAACCAAATACATTGATTCAGCTGATAAAGCTAACTGAGATAGAAAAATAAAATGGTGAAAACTTAAAACAGAGAATTATTAGAGAAACTTGACTGGATTATATTCAAGGGCTCTATGTGCTTCTCAATTATCTAACGATTCAAATAGCAAAGGGAGAGAGAGAAAATTACTACGAAATCCAAAGGGGAAGCAGATTGATTAACTATGCTGTTCCCAGATTTTGAGCGCTGCCGTCTTAATATTACAGCTCCTTTGTCGCAATAATTTACTCTCTTTTTTTTCTTTTTCTCTCGTACGTGAACACAGAGCATAAATCTCTTTTGTTGGAGAAAAAACCCTCGATACGTACTCCTATTTTAGTTATTGGCCCAATTCCTATTTACTTGCATATATTTCCATTTTGACCCCAAGTTCTATTCACTTTTTATCACTTTTGTACCTGTGTTGCACATAATCAAAATCAATTCGAGTCATGTTGAATTTTAAATAAGCCCAGATATAGTGTTCGAGCTTCTCTTGCTTAATTGTTTGTAAGTTTTGCTTGGTCAATTGGAGTTGAGTTGAGGTCGAATTTTTTATTTAAATAAAACTTTATTATCTTACTTATTATAATTTTATAACATAAACACTAAATTTAAATTAAATATTATTAAATAAATTGAGTTTAATTGAGTTAAACTCGAGTTAAACAAAATATAACTCGACTTAGACTCAAATATGTTCACAAACTAGACAAACTCGTTATGACGCGACTCATAAATGTTCACAAATTAAACTAATAATAATTTGTTTGAGTCTAACTCGTTAAACGAAACGAACTCTAATTAAGTGTACAGTTTAGTCGATGTGATAATTTTTGAGTCATAATTTTTGTTCGAACAACTTGATTCGTTTATAACTTTATATGGACGGCTTTTATTACTTACTATTTAAATATAATATTGTCTTATAAAAGGCATCACTTTTGATTGGCTACTATATCTCCATCGAATTTACTTATAAAGTCATTTCACTTTCAATTTGGCACTTTTCTCCCTTTTGGTTTTTGGTTATGCAACTACTTTAGTATGTCCAATGTTAACTACATATATGCAAGTATGTGACTATATATCATAAGGCAAATACATACATATCTTATTCATTAATTTGATTGGTCAATGAGTTAATTCTGAATTGTATCTTTTGTTGTATAATTCCTAAGATGTACATACATGTTTTAAAAATACTTATACAATAATTCTGATATAGATAAAACTCTTTAATTTAATGTTTAATGTTTAATGTATTACTATCATTTATACTTTACTATTTATACTCAAAATTTGAGAATGATTTATTTCATTCTAATAGAGCAACTAAGCTACAGTTTTTTCCCTAGTTTGAGGGTGGAGATCTTGCATAGCAAGTACTAGACATACCAACTGAGCCTAAGACGATCCATAATTTTCTTCTCTTTTTTTTCTTTTTTTTTTCATATGAATAAATCATTCAAGTAGCAATCAACCATATGAAAAAGGTTAGTTTCTCGTAGGTCTCCCTCCTCCTCCCTTAAGCTCCCTTTGACCCTTCCCCAAGTTCCCCTTAAGCCCTAAAATGATATATACATATATATATATATATATATAATATAAAAGAAAGTAGCAATTGATTTTGTATCTTCCGCATAATATTACCAAATCCGTGTGTTGAAAAATTATTTAACTTCATTCGGCAAGTCGAAATGAATGTTACAACTTGTAAAAAGGTTATTCCACAACAAAAATATGAATTTATATTCAACTAGTAACGTTTTTATCATTATAATGTTAGTGTTTGATGTATTTGAAGTTCCAAATAAAAAATAGAATTTTATCGTTTGTAATGTAAATAAAATTATATTTAGTTATTTTTGGATAAACAAGATTTTTAAATATATTTAGATATCTGAAGGCCCTACAAATCCAACAATGAATATGCACCATAACTTAAATTTTTGAAAAATAAATTAAAGTGGGTGTATTTAATTAAGACTTTAAAAATTTGGTTGTATTCAATCAAAACATTTAAAGAGTTTATAAAAGTTTCTTGGTATTCCATTATAACTTTTGTAATGTCTTTAAAAGTTAGGTGGTACTCCCTCCGTCCCAAATTAATTGCTCAATTTTGACTTTTTTAAATCAAATTGACTATTCTTAGAATTAATAATTAAGCACATATAAATATATTTCTAAAATTATAAAAATTAGGATTAGTAATAAATTGTATATACTTTCTTTTGGTTATAATCTCTTCACCTATATTTTAGCAAAAATAGTAAAAATATTAGTTTTAAAAATGGTCAATTTGACTTTAAAAAGTCAAAACTGAGCAATTAATTTGGGACGGAGGGAGTATTAAATTGAGACATTTATAAAGTCTATAAAATTATTTTGGTATTTAAAAAGTTATTTTTTAGAATTTTATCAAATGGTAGAGTTTGACAGACTTTAGAAGAAGAGATACTCATATCAAAAGTTTGATCTCATCTCTAAAGACTTTCAAAGACTTCTAAATATTTGAGAAAAGGAGAAAATGAACAGTGAAAAAAGAGGTGATCGAACAAAGAAGAGAAAAGAAAACAATATATATATATATATATATATATTTGTCTCACTTTTTCTATCTGTACCCCAATCCTCTCAAAATAAAAACCCCAAAGAGCTAGAAAGGATCAAAGGCTTATTTATAGCAAGTGAGGAGAGAGAAAAGGGAGGAGGAGTGAAAAAGAGAGAGTATCGTTAATGTTTTCAAATAGAGCAAAGTATAAATGGAATATCATTTTATATTTCTTATTTTTCATAAAAAAATCTTATTTATTATATTTGTAAGTATTAAGGAGGTATTTTGTTTTATGTTTATTTTTAAAAATAATAAATTTGTTAATTGTTGAAAATTATAAATTGTTAGTTTAATAACAATGACTTGATAGGAAAACTACAATGAACAATTTTAAAATCGAAATTGTTATTTTACATTTTTGTTAGTAGAAAATGACATTTTTTTTTTATGAAATATGACATTTTCTTGTAATAATGATCTAATAATTCAACTTCAATAATGTCTTTTATTTCAAATTAAGTTGTGATGTGGTCAAAATATTTTAATATTATTTAATAATGTACTCATTTCATCTAAAATAAAAGATCTTTGTTGACTTTTTAACAATGAATAGAAGTTGCAATATATATTAGAAGTATAAAAAAGTCCACCAAAGTATTGGTAAAAAGTGTCACTTATTTTATGGAATTTTTAAAAATCTTTAAAGTCTTTAAAATTCACAAATTCTACAAAAGTTTATCATTTAAAAAAAATCTTTATTAAATACATCGTAAGACTCCTTTTAGGAATATCCATCAAACATAATTCATTTGCTAGGCCTTATCTTTTGGACCTTAATCATAATTAGTATTTTAGCTCATATATTATTCTTCCATCCAAGGCCTCAATGTAATGAATTATATTTCTTGAGTTAATGATACTTCGTTATTATCTTCAAACTTTCTAAAGACAAAGATGCACTTCAATTTCAAAAGGCTTAAATATAATTTATTATCTTAAATTATAGGTCATATTTTAATTCGGTGATTCACCTTTTAATTTTATCAATTAGATTAGATGATTGAACTATATATTTTTTTTCAATTCCAACAAATTGAGTCTGTCATGTCAAAAATTGTTGACGTGACTATTTGGGTGGGGCCATAGGAAGCTTATGTGTATAAAAAATAGTTTTTTAAATATGGATTTGATATAATAGAGAGTAAAATAGTCACAACCCATACATTTAGACAAATTAAACAAATCAAAAACTTCAAAACAATAACAATCGATCAAAAGCAAGCCCTAAAGTCGATCGAAAAAACCCTAATTCTGATAATCATAAATTGCTCAACGATTCCGGCGAAGGACTGAGAATCACAAATTTCTTAACGATTCAAGCGAAGGACTGTGATCGTGCATTATTTCCTAACTCGACATTAATACTGTGTATTTGTCCCCACTTTCGAAACTTCGACGAAGTAAGTGTTTGTATCGATCACATATCTATGTCTATGATTTGAATATGTGTGATATTGTGCATTAATGTTTGTATTGCTAAGAAAATAGTCTTTCATCTGTAAATGTAGTAAAAAACAGTGTAATTAATATTTTGTTCAAAAAACGTTACACAGAAAAGGAGAGAGGATATATCAGAATATAAATAAATGATTGCTGAAAATTGGCAACCTTGTGGAAAGTTTTGAGCTTTTAAATATAAGTAGTATCCGAGAGATTTATTTTATTTAATTATTTAAAGCTTCAAGATTGGTGTTTGATACGCTTATACGCATTTTTCAAATATTTTTTTAAAAAATAATTTTATATATATATATATATATATATATATATATATATATATATATATATATATACGGTGAGGATCAAGAGCATTCTCCTTAAATAGCATTCTATCTTAAATAGCATTCTTTTATTAAAACTACGTCGTTTTGGAAGGACGCGGTGACATTTTTGTAAATACAATGTCACCGCGTATTTACAAAAATGCCACCGCGTTCTTTCAAAACGACGTAGTTTTAATAAAAGAATGCTATTTAAGGCAGAATGCTATTTAAGGAGAATGATCTTGATCCTTACCGTATATATATATATATATATATATATATATATATATATATATCAAAGGAAAATTTTAATGTTAAAAATAAAATGTCAACAAGAAATATAACTCCACTCCACTTGGTGTTTTGAGATATCTCAAATAAAAATTCAAAGCTTGTTTACGGGGGTGAAGTATGGAGTACTCTTAAGACCATTCATTCATTCATATTAATTTGTTGCTGACTTTTTCACCCAAAAAACATGGCCAGGAATGTAAACAAAATATTTGTGTCTGCGTAAACCAGTTGGCTGGCTGTAGTGCCACCACCACCCCCATCCCTACCCCTACCCCTACCCCTACCCCCTACGCCCATTCCCATTATCTTAAATTTATTTTTATTGCACAAAAAAAAATTACTACTTCCGTTCTTAAAAGATTATCGTTTTAGAAAGTAATTTTTGTTTCAAAAAAATTGTCATTTTGAATTTATCAATACACATTAGCTATTTTTTTTATACCTTACCCTTATTTACAATTTTCTCATATTTAAAACTTTCTTCCATTTCCAATGATTCTTATTCAATTTAATGCTATAATCCAAGTAGTAATTGGTTGAATAAGAAGTACTAGTAATTGATTGAATTGAATAAGAAACATTAGAAATGGAATAATTGGTTGAGACAATTAATAAGGGTAGTATAGTATTTTCGATAGGTATTAATTATATTTATTAATCTGTGTGCATTATACCTTAAACGAAAATTTTTTAGGAACAGATGGAGTAGTAGACAAAGATTATTAGAAAGAATCAAAGAATAACTAGTACTGAACAATGAATAAAGAGAATAAATTTATCAAATGCATTTAATAATAATAATAATAATAATAATGTGGTGGTGTTCTGATTATTAGGTGTTTTAGTATTATTGTATTAATTTAAATAAAATTTATAGTGAAATCACATCGCACCTACTCGGACCATTCAAATAATATTGATACCAACACCACACAAGCACATAATATAAGAAAATAATGAGATTAAGTTAAAATTAACTAGATACTTTGAAATGTAATCTAATATATATATATAACATGAAAATAGTTTACTATGACAAACAATTTTCCATAAGAAATGAAATATTATCAACAACATTTTTTTAAAAATAAATAAAGTAAATATCTTGAAATTAAAATTTTAATTAAACAAGACAACAACAACAAAAAAGCTTAATTCATATTATTCCAATTTTTACTCATATATAATCTTCAAAATATAATTTTGGTGCAATTTCGAATTAAATTGTCATCGGGGAACCGCGAACTTATCTCCAAACTACCCGCCCCGGGGCCCATTAACTGAAAGCCGTGCCGTCATGGTAAATAACCGCCATAAAATGTTTACGTCGTCTCCATTTATGGTTTCGCGCACGTTAGTTTATTCACCACGGGCAGCTTGCGCCGTCCGCGTACCTTTAAGCCCCCAATCGCAGTTTTCCTGCTGTCCTAAACGCGTGAAGTTCACAAACTTCCAGCTTACAATTACGGAATTACCCCCAAACTTCATATTCCACTTCTTTATATAAACGACCGTCAACTCTCTTTCCCTATGTATAGAGATTCAAAGTTAAACAACTAGGGCGTATTCAATTTAATTGCGTAATTTTTGGGCTTAAGCTGTTGAATTTTGAAGAAACTAGGGTGTATTCAGTTTAATTTTTAAAGTTTTGGGTTTAAGCTGTTGAAATTTGAAGAAAGTAGGGTTTTAGCACACTGAAATAATCTTCAATTCTTATTTCTTATTTCTATTGTTAATGGAGTCAAGAGCTCGGTTGCTACTGAGGCAGTCGTCTTTAGCGCCGGAGGAGACGGTGGGAGGGGAGGAGGCAGAAGATGGGGAAGGGATTATTGATCCGAGGGTGAAATTGATGTATTTGGCCAATGAGGGTGACTTGGAGGGAATTGTGGAGCTGCTGGACTCCGGTACTGACGTCAATTTCCGGGATATTGATTACCGGACGGCGCTCCATGTGTCTGCCTGCCAGGGGCGGACTGATGTTGTGGAGTTGTTGCTAAAAAGAGGGGCTCAAGTTGACCCTAAAGATCGGTGGGGAAGCACGGTATAAATTTCTCTGTTTATGTTTGGATAGAGATTTATAATTGTGTTTTATAATTTAGGTTTGTTTTGTCTGATTTTTATTTGTCGGTCATTTTTTGTTTTTTACTCCATTAATGCTTATAAAATGTTTGAAAGTCAAGTTCTTTAAGAAAATAATGACATTTTAAAATTACCCACATGTATAATGTATTAATGTGTAATTTAAATAACAGATTTGGCACATAAATTTGAGCAGATTCTTAGCTAAATTAAGAGAAATCTTTTTGAATTGAGATGGAGGGAGACTAGGAGTAGTTTGTCTTTGAACCTGATACAGTAAAATTTGTAAACTTTTGTGCAAGGTAATATTTGTTGCGAGTTGTAGGAAGGTGAGCTCCTACAACACGTGCATGAATTTCTTACTGTATGTATTGAGATATTTTCCTCTTTACCATATGTTGTTCCTTGCTTGAGAGAACTAAGAGTAGTCGTTTTTGTTATTTGTCTAGTTTTTTCCAGGGTGTTCCAAAAAAGAATCTTTATTCAATTTTAACTGGCTTTTCTCTTTTGGTTACTTTAGTGTACCATTCATTTGGCAAGCTATATAAATTAGATAAATGCAGAAATTTGCTTCGATGGGTCTCTGTCTCTCTGAAGTCTTTGATTCAGTTTTTTTTATTCCCATGACATCTCTATCTATTCACGGAAGCAATCTTAAGTACTGCTTCTGAGTATTGTGGCTTTTATGAAGCCTTTACTGTTGTGTACGGTGTACACCAGTTGAGCTGTTCTCTTTGGTGATTATATTGTTTTGTGTCGATCATCAATTATGCACAAGAATTAGGGTTAGAGGTAGTTAGGTTAGTAATCCTTTGGCATGCCCAATTTTTAGTTTTCTTTGACAGCGTCAATTTGTCAACTAAATTTGAAAGAATCAGAGGCCACTTAAAATCTTTGTTGAGTATTAAGCACTAAATATAGTAAACATTACAATGATTTCTTAGATATTAAGATTCAACAAACTGTTATTTTAAGGTTCCCCACCTTTATAACTGTAGGGAATTCATCTATCATGTATGTGTGTGTTCCCAACCTCCTCATGTGCCTTAATGCATTCATTATGTCCACTACCTCTTTTAGTTATTTTTGCTTCAGTTTCTTGCATTAGCAAGTGAGGGTATTATAGGGAAAGACTTAGAAGCAGTCACAAAGTAGACCAAAAAGCTCGTATATATTAATCTTAGGAGAAGAGTAAGTAATCTTTGTTATGCATACATTCCTTACCACACAACTCTCTCTCTCACCCTGTTCTATTTATTATTTTATATCATTTATCATTACAATTGTCTGAAAGACTGAAAAATTTGTCAGTTGCATGCGTGTGCACACTTACTTTCTCCAACACATTATGCACTTTATATATTTCTTCTTTCAAATAACTGAATAACCTGTTTTCTTCTTCTTATGCCATATGGTTTTACTATAAAGTACTATCTGACGTTGTTTTGACAGCCTCTTGCGGATGCAATACATTATCAAAATCATGATGTGATTAAACTTTTGGAGAAACATGGCGCCAAGCTTCTTGTAAGTCCTTTACATTTGTTTTGAGTCATCATATTAGTTTGTGCTTGACCTGCATGCTGTTTCTCGGTGCTTAAAACCCTTTATAGACACTTCTTTAAGTATTTTAGAGAGTTGCCTTTTAACATGGCTTTTGAATTTAGGTGGCCCCCATGCACGTTAAAAATGCCCGTGAAGTTCCAGAATATGAAATCGATCCCAAGGAACTTGATTTTACAAACAGTGTTGAATTAACAAAGGTAATTTACTACTCATTCTGTAGTTAGTTTACTTTGTAGCTAATACAGTTAAACATCAATTTCAACTTTTGTTTTGTTTTGCTCTACTGATGTTGTTGCATTTTCGATTGGGGTTGATCCTCAATGTTGATGTCTACCTGAACTGAATTTAGTTAATTGAAAATGCTTACAGCAATTTTAAAACATTGCAACTAGTTGAAATATAGCTGAAGGCTGCAGGTTAAAGTCACATTATTGGAAGACAGGAAGACACATCGGACATCAATTTTTGATGCGGTTTGATATTGGTATCTGCATCGGGCAATACGCAACAAAAAGCTTTCTCAAAAAATTGAAAAAATCCTAAAAACAAGAATAAGTAAAATAATGAATTAAATACATAGAAAGTTGTCATTCAATACATATTACATTATACAGGTAGTATGATACGTACGTATTGGAGTTTTAGCCATTTTCTTGATGCAAAGTTGTAAAAACAAATGAATTATATCTTACATAATACATATACCAAATTACCAATATCGGATGATACCTTAACGTATCGCCCAATCCTGTTTCATGCTGGCCACTGCCGATGCCAATACGTTTCTATCGATATTGGCTGATACTTTGAGCCATGTGCATCTGTTTTTGTATGTGAGAAAAAATGTTGTATTTGATTAACAAGGTTTTGAAGTCTGCTAAGAGCTAAAATTTAAGCATGGAAGAAAACTTTAAATGTAATGAAATTGGAAAATGAAAAAGTATTTGAGAATTAGAGAAAAGAAAGGAACTTGTCAAAAAAAAGAAAGAAAGCTTAAGATCACCCTGAAAAACTTAAGATCAATGTATTGAGAAATCAGCAATTAATTGTAACCAGACGAAAATGAATTCTTCATTCACAGTTTGGTCATTGTAGTTGAACCTGAAGTTTTGATTTATTAATAATCAGGTTTAATCATGTGATTGCTCCATTTTATGTTTCCTTCCTATATGATATATATGTAAGTTGTAACAAAACTTTGTTGTTTTTCTACTTTGTATTGACAATTTCTAAAATACCAGGGGACCTTTCGTATTGCTTCTTGGCGTGGTACACAAGTTGCTGTAAAGAAGCTTGCGGAGGAAGTGATTACTGATGATGATAAAGTGTGAGTGCTCATTTATCAGGAAAACATTTTTCCCTGATTTATGCTAGTTGCTTGCATATATGTTTGTTAAAATAGTTGGTTTTGTTCAGGAGGGCTTTCAGGGATGAACTTGCATTGCTTCAGAAGATACGCCATCCAAATGTGGTCCAATTCCTCGGTGCTGTAACTCAAAGTAGTCCAATGATGATTGTGACAGAGTATTTACCAAAGGTCTTTTGTTATTTCTAGATTGCTGTTATTGCTAAATTTTACGATTTTAATAAATTAAAGAAGAAATTCTATTGATGAAAAGAGAGGATACAAGCATAGGAGGAACAAGTAGTCCACCCACCCTGTAAGAAGTGAAAAAGGAAAATACTCAAAGAGAGCTCTTTCATCGATGCAAAGATCAGAAATTGAAATTCCCTAAAGACACCCATGATGGAGGCCCAAGCATAATGCTATTCCCCGCCCCCCGCCAACCGCGAAAAAAAGAAAAGAAAGATCATACACTTACAAAGCATGTTTGCATCCTTCTTCCCTCGAAAACCCTTTGAACCGGATAAGCCATAAATCCTTCTCCGAGGCGGGACACGGCCGATCCTCCCCCAAAACTTCATAGAGAGTATTCAATAAAACCAAGCAACATGAAAATGCAAATATAAATGAGAATGTGACGCATCATTCTGTCTACACATTACACTAAACTGTGCTGATTATATTTTGCTCTGTTTCTCTTCTCCTATTTCTTCATTTTCCTCTCCCCCTCCCCCCCTATTTACTTATATTTTGACATTATCTATAAAGATGAATTTACTAGCTATAACTTTTTTCTCTGATAGTCATTCCTATGCATGTTGCAGGGTGATCTTTGTGCATTTATGAAACGAAAAGGACCATTAAAACCTATATCAGCTGTAAGATTTGCAATGGACATTGCAAGGTCTGTAATTGCTCTAAAATCATGATGGTGCTTAGCATTACTAATGCAAATAATCAAAGAACAACTTCTATGATGCATCCTGTGTGTTATTTAGTTACTGCCTAAGCACATATTGTATTAAACAAAGGATTGAACATTGGATATGAAGCTCAGCTAGTCAGCTTATTGCTAGATTAAGATTAGGAACAACAGTTTCGTAAATGATTGAAGGGGACTAGGATTTGAACATGTTGCTGAAATAGAGTTTCTGTAGTAATGGAACCTTTTGAAACGCTTGAACAAATGGAAAGCTTCAATCCTCAAATTTATGCTTGCTGAAAATAAAAATCCACACTTTTTACTTGTTTGTATTTTGTAATACCTTCCGCCTGCCTAGAGATTTTTATTAAAAGAGGAATGACCGAATGATGATTTGCATGGTTTTAGAGATATAGTCAAACTCTTTAAGTAATCCTCCTAGGAGTTTATGTGAGCATCAACTAATATAATAGTCTTTCTTTGCTATGGGAGATTATGAGGTGAAAAAAATTGTATGTCTTTTTTGGCATTAAGTTAGCTGCTGGATGCTTGTCATCCACTTAGATTGTGATTCTTCTTTGCTTGGTAAATCATATGGAATTGAACTAGGTTTCAGTTGGGTGATATATGATGTTTAATTTGATGGGAAGATCTGAAGCCGTGTCTCTGGTGCGATCTAAAAGTTACTCTACTTACTGATGAGCACAAATGGATCTAATGCTATTTCTTAAATCATTTTTGGTGAATTTGCAGGGGATTGAACTATTTGCATGAGAATAAACCAGAAGCAATAATTCACCGGGATCTTGAGCCAGCGTAAGTTTCTTATTAAGTTTTCTTATTAAGTTTATCTTTACCGCATGCAATATCATAAAGGTTTCAGTACATTCTTAAAAAATTTCTCTGAAATGTTAGGAACTTTCTAATTTTTTGTGAGTTCTATTACAGAAATATATTGCGTGATGACTCTGGGCATCTAAAAGTTGCAGACTTTGGAGTTAGCAAATTGCTAAAAGTTACCAGTAGAGTTAAGGAGGATAGACCTGTGACTTGTCAAGACACATCTTGTAAGTGTGCTTCTTTCAGAGAAAGTGGTATATTCAAATTTTAGTAGTGTGTTAAGTATCTCTATTGGGGCATGTGAAAGTCAAGTAGAAGATGGATATCTTAATCGTGTCTTGGAAAAATAAATGGTGGACCCACTTCTTTTAATATTAAGTACACTTGTTAGAATGTTATAATGGTAAATTGCATTCCATACTAAACATTTATTGTCTAACTTCCTCATCTTTTTGGGACGTTACTTGTAAAAGAGGATATTGTCTAATTCAATGAATCGGTATCGCTATGTTATTTTAGTGCTTTACATAATTGTTTATTTGTAATAGCTACTTCACATGCTTGTGGTTAACAGTTATAGTTGACTTGTGACTTATCTATGACTTGTACTTTTCAGATGTAATTTGGAGCATGCGTTTGTTTTTCATCTATGATGTCAATAGCATTTCTTTTCTATACAAAAATCAAAAAGTTTGCATAGCACCCATATTTATGGGTTAATTTGCTAGATATTCATCATTTGATTGTTAGTGAGATTTGTCTTATGACATTGACAGGTCGATATGTGGCTCCAGAGGTTTTCAGAAATGAAGAGTATGATACTAAGGTGGATGTTTTTTCATTTGCGTTAATTCTACAGGAGGTAAAAGTTTCTCATCTTTCAGTTTTCATAAGCATGTTTGAGGAATGCTTGATTTTGTAATAAAATTAGAAATAAAAGTGCTTCTTTCTGTTTCTCCTTTTGCCACTTGTCCATTTTTCTCCAATATAGTAATTGCATAGATGGCATCTTATTTTTTTGTAAAAGAGTTTGTGGTATATATGCACATAGTTTCTTTCGTACATAATTTTTTTCAGAGTTCTCGAATTTGTCAATTATATGAGAGGAGAAATAATATCTTCCAATTTTAGTCTGAATGTTTAATATTGAAAAAAAAATTATCCAGAAATTATAGTGTTGTAGGCAAATCTTAATGTGTGTAAAATTAAGTCAAATGTCAAATGGGACTATTAATTCAGACGGAGGGAGTATTACCATTTAAGTGCAGTCTTATAACCTGTTTTTTGAAGATTAGATAATTTCTTGTCAATCATTTTCTAACAATTAAGGTGTTCAGCTATTGAGCCTAGTTGGAAAAATTAAATACCATGATATTCAAGAGTGTGCTTCTTTAACCAATTTTACTGGTCATAACAGGCTTGATAAGTTGATATTTGTGATGTGCTGTACTCTAGATGATTGAAGGCTGCCCACCGTTTTCTGCAAAGCAAGAAAATGAAGTTCCTAAAGCATATGCTGCAAAGGATCGCCCTCCATTTAGAGCCCCCACAAAGTGTTATGCCCATGGACTTAAAGAGTAAGTTCTCTTTGTTCCTCAGGAGATTTTGTTTATCGCCTATGCTAATTAGCAAGACATGTTCTAATTTGTGTTCTTCCGTTATACAGCCTGCTTTTGTGTTTTTTTGTTACTCCCTTGTATTATGTGAATATTTGCGGTTCTATTGTTTTTTATCAAACCCAAAAGTAGGTGCCATGAATTGAATAATAGTACATCCGTTCCAAATTATAAGACCAATACTGACTTTTTAAAAGTCAATTTCAACATTTTTAAACTCAAAATTGACATGAATTCATTTAGTTTATGTTAATACAATTATGAATATTATAAACTACCTAAAAAGTACTACTAGTTATAAGATTTATTGTTTTCAAAACTTAAATGAATTATGTCAATTTTAAATTTGAAAATGTTTCAATTTGACTTTTAAAAAGTCAATACTGATTTTATAATTCGAATAGAGTGAGTATAATGTAACTACACAAATAAGTTGAATAGACTTACTTTTCTTACTCGAGTAATATCTATTATTAATATTATACAGTATTCCTGATATATCTATGATCCATCTATGCAAAAGTAATAAAATGTACTTCTTTGTTAATAGGTTGATCGAGGAGTGTTGGAATGAGAAGCCAGTCAATAGACCAACATTCAAGCAAATAATTCCACGTCTGGAGTCCATCTACAGTACTCTTTGTCACAAGAGCCGTTGGAAGGTCTCTCTCTCTCTCTCTCTCTATATATATATATATATATATATTGGCATGTTTCCACCTGAAAGAAATGCATCTTCTTGACAACTAAATGCAGCATTAGAGGAGATTCTTAATTATTTTTTGCCTCGTGTATAGGGATAACTAAGATAAGCATACTTTTACGGAACCTAAAGATCAATGGACAGCTTGATGCAGCATGAAAGTTAAATTAAGTGTAAAATCAGTACTTGTAAAAACTAAAACCATGTCAATAATTTATATGAAGACAATGTTGGATATATAGCAATGATCAAGTAATTCATTTTATGGATTGTGTCTAATACCCCGGAGATAAGGAAATTGTTTAAATTATTGACTAGTTCTACTGTGGAACTGGGTATACTGATGTACCATGGTGGTTATCATTATTCCCGCAATGAAGGTTCCGTTTCTTATTTTGATCTATTGTTAATGTCAATAGGTTGGACCATTGAGGAGATGCTTTCAAAATCTGGAGGCAGTGTGGAGAAAAGAGAATATTAATCCTAGTAGCCGCAGCCGTTCGTCTCGTTCAACCAGCATATAAGTACCAGGCAACATTTGTGCCCTGCTAACAGTGTGGAGAAGTTTTCGTATTCTCAGCAGGAAAACATTTTCTGATTTGTCATAACTGCTTTAGACTTGGTGGGTTGAAAATGATTGTTGCTTCCAAGGAATTTTGCAACTATTTATGTACATTACCTTTGGCACAAGAAAATACTAGAAGAAAGTGCATTATTATCTGTTTAACTTTATGTTTTAATTCTGCAAATTTATATATGAAATCAAGTCATTGATTCTATGGGCCAAGTCCAGTACATGTTTACAGTTTGCACCATCACTGTGCTGCTTCTGCACAAAATAATTTGGGTTAATTACATATTATAGTACATTTTTAAAAGTAATTACAAAAATCTTACATTCATAAAATAATTACAAAAGTATTACACTTTTGTAATTTTATTTACAATATTATTATAATTATGAGTCCTTAATTTAAGGGATTATTAATGGGGCATGTTTTTTAAAATGCGTGATAACAACCGTATATTATTTGCAGGACTCTTCATATTCTTTACACGCTAAAACCCTCTTTTCTCTTTCCTCTTTTTTCTTTCCGTTCGTCTCTCGCCGGTCTCTCGCCGTTCGTCTCTTGCCGGTCTCTCGCCGTTCGTCTCTCACCGTTCGTATTTTTCTCGAAGTTCATAGTCATTTCGTTTGTGTTTTATTTTCTTCACCATCGTTGTTTATTGTTATCGTGATTACATAGTGTTCCAGTTGGTTTATTCTTCTTCGCTTTCGATTCTGGTTGTGTATATTTTCAAGTCAGTTATTTTGAAATAGTTTAACGTATTATATATTAATGTAGTTTATCAGTCGAATGTATTATTGATTGTTGTGTGGGCTTGTGTTATTTTTTATTTTTTGTATAGAATGGTTGATACAAGGAAGAAGGATGGGAAGAGGAAGAGAATATCGGAGCGTTATTCTGTCAAGGAAGTGAAGAAGTATGCTGTTGATAGGAAGGGGAAGGAAAAGCATGTAGGTCGAAAATCGAGTAAAAATGAGAATAGGCTGGTGATACACAGTGATTTGAAGCATTCTGAAGTGCAGTCAGATTCTCAGTTTGATATTCCTGTAATTAAGACCAAAGGTCAAGTGCTTATCCAGAATATAATTCCAACACAGAGAATTTTAAAGGTGTGTTAATTTAATTTTTCTTATGGTTACCATTATATAATTATTTGGTTACTTATTAGTATGTATTTGGTTACTGTAAAATCATAATTATTTGGTTACTTATTAGTATGTGTTTGATTACTGTAAACTTATAATGATTTGGTTATTGTTATATTATATTAGTGTGTTACTTTTATGGGTTGGTTACTTATTAGTGTATATATATATATATATATATATATATATATATATATATATATATATATATTTGGTTACTGTAATTTTTTTATTAGTATGTATTTGGTTAATGCAAAATCATAATTATTTGGATACTTGTTAGTATGTATTTGGTTACTGTAAACTTTTAATGATTTGGTTACTTATTAGTATGTATTTGGTTACTGTGATATTATATTTTGGTTACTGTTATATCAGGTTTTGGTTACTACCATATTACAGTTTGGTTACTAGTTTGTATTATTTGATTCATGTTAATGTTTCATTGAAGAAAATTATTTGTTACTTTTTATTATATTTGTTTACTATGTATTTGTTTAGTTTATTCAGTTTGTTTAAATTATTATTGATTACATTATATGGTTAGTGACGTAATAGTGACTTGATTACATTCAGTTTGCTTATGGTTACCATCATGTAATTACTTGGTTACTTGTTAGTATGTATTTTGATACTGTAAGCTTATTATTTTGATACCATTTATGTTTTCTAAAGTTGGGAATTTGGCTTCCTTTTTATGTTGTTATGTTTAATATGTTTTTGCCTAGTATACATGGTTTAATAAACTGGGTTTAGTGTATAGGTTGTTTATGTATTGGTTACCATTAAAAGATTGTTTGGTTACCATTATAGAAATATTCGGTTACTTGTTTAGTATGTATTGGTTACTGGGTTTAGTGTATATTACAATTTTTGGTATAAATTTTTTTATATTGGTTACTAATAACTGTTTAATTCTGATTTTGTGTATTTATAGTTATTGAATTTGATTACTGTTATCTAAATATTTGGTTACTTATTGTGTTATATTTTTGTTACTATTTTTTTGTTTTAGTTGTCTTTAATTTATGTTTTGGTTAATTTTATATATAACTGTTTGGTTACTGCATAAAATGATATGTATTATTTATAGGTTGATTCTATTTTTTTATTTTCCTATTCTTTTGTCCATTTGTACAGTGATTGCGGGATGTTCACGATTTGTTTTGCTGAGCATGTCATTCACCAGAAGTTTGATAAAATTTCTATTCCATTCCCTATTGCGAAATATCGGAAGAAGTTATGCACAATCCTATACATTCATGCGAGGAACAAACAATTGGATGGATATGAGACTGACAGAGAATTCCCAGAAAGATTTGTTCCAGATTTTGATTAGTTCGGAACTTGTTGTTTTGTTTTTATAAATTGTTTTATGTACCAGTTTGATAAAATGTACAGTTTGGTAACCAAATTTGTATAAAAGGGTAACCAGCTAATGTTTTGATAGTAAACAGAGATTTATAATATTGTATCAGGACATATAACAATTGTTAAATGTATATGTGTGATTATACATTGGTTGTCTAAAGGAACAATATCACTTTAATTATATGTGAGATTGTTTATGTTTTAGTTACCATTAAATTTTGTTTTGATTACTTTATCTAATTATTTGGTTACTTGTTTGTTATATTTTGTTTACTGTTATAACAAATAAGTAACCAAATAGTTTAATGTTATGGTCACCATATTTTTTATATTTAAAACAATTATCAAGTACACAGTGTACTCTTAATGTAAATGCACTATATCAGAGTTTGCTGATAGTAAGTTGTGTTTGTTGCATTGTTTAAGATGTTCAATTGGTAACCAAATATGTATTAAAAGGTAACCAGCTATTGTTTTGATAGTAACCACAAAGTTACAAACTTGTTTTAGGACATATATCAATTGTGAAATATAAACAAACAATATCACTTTCAATAATATGATATATTATTAAATAATAATATATCATTAAGTTGTGTTCACAGGTTATTTTTATATTAAATAATAATATGATATATTGTTAAATAATAGTATGATATATTATTAAATAATAGGATGTTGTGTTCACAGGTTGTTTTATGTTTTTGTTACCATTAAAACATATTATGGTTACTGTTATGTAACTATTTGGTTACTGCTATATAACTATTTGGTTACTTATAATATTTAAGTTGTGGTAAACAAATTTACATAAAAATGTTTTAGAATATTTAACAATTGTACAATGTATATATATGTGTGCTTTATATTGAAAACTCATAATGAAATCATAAATCAAAATATTAATCAATAACATCAAGTTCTTTGTACACAATAACAAATGTATATATATGTGTTCTTGTATTTACACTCTTAATGTAATTACAATATATCAGACCTTTTTTGGTCTTAAAACAGGTGGATTATTGCATATTTTCCTGTTGTGCCCTTTTTCTTGGCATCTGCTGCATTTGTTTTGAATTTTTATTTCAGATCCGTGTTTGTACCTCCCTATTTTTGGTCTTCCCGCTGGTCTTCTTGTGTTCGGTGGTTTTACACATATGTTTCTTACTTTATCTGGTATATCCCAGTTTTCTTTGTCGTTTAACGGCATGATGGAAGCTGAATATGTGTCAACCAAAATTGTTTTATAATAATTTTTCGAGCAAAAATCATAACAGCTCTAATTTCGTTTGTTCATAACAGCAGCAGCGTGTGGACAAGGCATCTCATAGTACTGAAATTTACGACATGTGCATGTCTTTTGTTCGATGTCCACAATATATTGTTTGGCGACATCGTAAACAGTGAAAATCACTAAGTTTGATGTCTCAACCTATAACAAAAATAAAATGTTGTTAGTAAACAATATAACGATTCACAGTAACCAACTCAGTAGCAGTAAGTAACCAAACAAACATCCGTTAGTAACCAAACAAGCATCAGTTAGTAACCAGTATAGTGATACAGAGTAACCAAACAAGCATCAGTTAGTGACCAGTATAATGATACATAGTAACAAACTCAGCAGTAGTCAGTAACCATTATAATTATATGCAGTAAGCAATTAAGTATTAGTTAGTAACCAATATAATATTTCATAGTAACCAAATTACCATTAATTAATGAACAAGTCAGTATTATTCAGTAATCATTATAATTTTGCACAGTAAACAAATAAGCATTAGTCAGTAACCAATTCATCATAAATTAGTAATATTATGCAGTAACCAAGACAGTATTAATCAATAACCAGTTCAATGTTACATAGTATCCAACTCAGCAGTATGCAGTAACCTTTATAATGTTATGAAATAACAATTAAGTATTAGTTAGTAACCAATATAATATTACATAGTAACCAAGATAACATTAATCAGTAAACAATTCAACATTAATTAGTAATATTATTCTGTAATCAAGAAAGCATTAGTAAGTAACTAATACAATTTAAAATATGATGCAATAATTTATAATTTGTATTAGTTACCAATTCAACATTATTTAGTAATTTATGCAGTAACCAAGGCAATATTAGTCAGTAACTAAGACAGCAATAGACAGTTTAATGTTTCGCAGTAATCATAACAGAATTGTCAGTAACCAAGACAGCATTAGACAGTAACAAATATAATGTTAATTAGTAACCAAATAAAAATTAGTAAGTAACCAAATCATCATTTTTCAATAACCAAACATCATTGTTAAGTAATATTATTCACTAATCATTATAATATTACACACAACCAACTCAGCAATATACAGTAACCATATAATGTTACACAGTAACCGAATCAGCATTAATTAGTAACCAATATATTGTTACACATAATCCAATACATCATTCGATAGTAACCAAGACAACATTAGACAGTGTCCAAAAACAACATTAGAGAGTAACCAACAGTTGTTTGAAGGTAACCAAATTATTTGATGAGTAACCATTAATTTTTAAAAAAATCAGTAGAACTCATTTAAAAATTATAAAGCTATCAAATAAACATTATTTAGCAAACAAATACAGAATAAACAGTAACCAATTTATATATATTTAGTAACCATAATAGAAAACGTATCAATGAATGAACAAATCGTTACATATTTATTTAGTAACCACAAGATAAATACATTCTGCATTGCATTTTTATAGTAAAAAATAACCAGTATAATTTGTTTGTTACCGACTAAAGGCAAGCTTTTGTAAGAATATAATTAACCAATGTAGATAACAAGTAACCTTTAATATAAAAAATATAAGTAGAAGTGTACATTAATATGCTTCAGCAACCAATATTACAGTAACCAATTAATCTCTGCAGTAAGTAAGTTTGCATTAGTCAGTAACCAAGTCAGCATTAGTCAGTAACCAAGTCAGCATTAGTCAGTAACCAAGTCAGCATTAGTCACTAAATAATTTTACACAGTAACCAAGTTAGCACTATAATTTTACACAGTAACCAAGACATCATTAGTCAGTAACCATTATAATGTTATACAGTAACCGAGTCAGCATTAGTCAGTAATCAATATGTTGTTATACAGTAACCAAAAAAGTATTAGGCAGTATAATGTTATTCAGTAACCAATACAACATTAGACAGCAACCAACAGTTGCAGGAAGGTAACCAATGTATTTGATTAGTAACCATTAATATAAAAAAATCAGTAGAACTCATTAAAAATTTATAAAGTAATCAAATAAATATTATTTAACAAACAAATACCCAATAAATAGTAACCAATTTATATCTATTTAATAACCATAATATAAATAAAACATATCAGTGAATTAAGCAATCGTTATAGGAATTCGTAGTAACCATTTTAAGTGTGAAAAACTTAAGAAAGGTAATCAATATAGAAATTCATAGTAACCATAAGAAACTATATGTACAGCAATTTTAAACTCACATACCTCTGTATTCAGTTTTGTATCGAAGTTGATGTGATATTGTATGCTATTTTGCGATCTCAGAGTGTCGTCGCGAGAAAAATTTCCGTCTTCTCCGATCTCAGATGTGTGTCGTGACAGAAGATTTGGATTTCTCCGATTTCAAAATGAATGTTATGTTCAGTCGCTTGATTCTAGGAGCAGTTGGAGATGAGAGAGTTGGTAACTGATGTGTAGGGAGAAAAAAGATCCGTAATTTTAGCAAACCTAATATTATGTTGTTTTATTTTTGTAATTATGTTGTGTGTGTTTTATTTTTGTAATTATTTTCTAATTGTTGTATATTAGTGTTAAGGACCCAAATAATTTCGACTGTGGGCTTCACGCAGTAATCCTCTCATTTAATAATTTCTCTGATTCCGGATTAAAAAGCCCAAATATTTGAGAAGGATTAATCCTAATTCCTACGTTGACTACTCTCCTAACCTTCAAGAGATTTTCATTTTCATTTTTTTACAAATTAATTTTACGGAAAAAAAAGATTTGTATATTTTAAGAACATGTGTTTCATATTTATCTCTCTATATAATAATTGTTTAATTAATTAGGGTTGCATGGTAATGTAATTGTGCTGTTAAACTTGACCTTATTTTGTCATTTACTTTCATTGATGAAAAAAAAAAAGTTTCTTTTTTGCAACTAATTTCTGTACAGACAAGACTTTTCTTGTGAAAGGATGAACTATTAAATAAATAATAAAATAAAACAAAATATTTTTGGGTACAATCATAAAAATTTTACTCTTTAAATATGGTGGAGAGCAAAAATATTGTTGTCGAAAACAATAAGTATGGTTTAAAACAATTTTAAAAGTGTCACTAAATGTGTGTTTTATTTGCTCTAGCAATATTATTAACGAGTAATGACCTTAATATTTCTAGTAACATTAAGATTTATGGTATATAATTAATTATCAGGCCAGATTTGACATTTTCTAACCCTATAAGTATACATACATATACATTGATTTGGCTTGGCATGATATATATATATATATATATATATATATATATATATATATATATATATATATCAATTTCACACATTAGAAGGGACACCAGTAAAACCTAATTGCACAACCCAAAACAAATTAAAGCTACAATGATAACAATATAACTAACATTGCTAGACAAATCCAAAAACAAAAAAAACAAAACACCTTTCCTTTCCCTTATCATCATTTTTGTGTGGCTAGTTACTTAAATATGATGAATATTATTTCAACAAATGTGAAGCATTATCCAGTCGTAGCATTTATGAAGGTTGTTGACAGAAGGGTAAGGTTGTTTAACTGTTTTTAATTTGATTCCTTGTGTTTCAAAAGTGACAAGCAAAACTCTAATGTAAATATTTGTTTCGATGATTTAGGAAGGACGATATTCATGGCTTGCTACACCTATATATATATATATATATTTACTAAACTGATCAAGGAGGTATTTTATCTCATGGGACGAGATATCATGAATTTGAATCAATTTAATTTCTTAACCATGATAATCTAGTAAAGAAAAATTATGAGTAAGAATGAAATAGTGAAGGGAAAATGATACATTATCTTGTCCAAAATTTTAGCTGATAATTGAGTAGTCCAAAATGGGTTAACTAGCTTCAGATGGATATCTCTATTTTGAAACTTTATCAATGGGAGAAATTGGTGATGAAGTGTTCAATTCCTAGTAAAATAAAGTTTCACTGATTTACACCTATCATTGGCGGGATCTATTTGGAGGCAAATGGGGCATTGCCTATGCTCAACTTTTTTTTTTTACAGATATAGTGAGAGGAGTAAAAATAAAATTTAATAAACTTGTAGGGGCAAATTTATAAAAAATTAAAGTTAAACTTAGAGAGGGACTAAAAAAAACTTAAACTACTACTACTCTTAAAAAAATTAAACACCGTGTATAATGTATTCAAATTCTCGCTCTTTATCTCGCTAAATTTCAGCAAAAAAAACTACCTCTACTGAAAATGAAAATAGATCCTGGATTCACCCCTGACACCTTTGCAGGGAAGAAGATATACTAATTGGGCACAACACAAGAATTATCATGTGCCATCTCTTGCAAAATTTTGCTCTATTATATATATATATATTGTTGTTCACCTACTTTTGGTTGCATATATCATCCATTTCTAGCTAGGGTTTTTTCATGATTGTCCTCCTCTAGTTATCAATGGTTTAGAGCTGTCAAATATTTACCAAATCTTGATGTTTCTTATATGTAGTGCCTTTAGAAAAAAATTCCAATTTATGGATGCCAATTGTCCCCCCATCTTCATAGAGCATCAAGTATATCCTTAAATATATATTCAATCAAGTGGTAGTGGTTACCTCTTTAATTTTCTCTCTCTCTATATATTGCAGATTTTTATTTTTCTAATGAAGGTATTAATAGGTTAATCATTATTGTTAACTAGCGACGGACTATATAAACGACATAATTATAGCCGACAACTCTGACCACGGCCAACGTTTCTAATTCAACAACGACATTTGATGTTCAATGTAGGATTCGGCCGTCGCTAAAGAAGCAGATTCTAGTGTCCGAAAATGAGATTCCGATTTTTAACATTTTTTTATGCATATAAGAATTTGTCTAAAATCTACTACTTAATCATATTTTGGGCAATCTTATCCAAAACTCTCTCCGATCCCCCAAAAATATTTCATTGTCAATGCCATTCAAACACATGGAGCAATTAATTTGGACGGTCCGGATCTTAAGCTCACCCCTTATTTAACATACCTTGCTCACCCCTCTTTAGCGACGGACCGGGCGACGATTCGGTCCGACGTCGCTATATGTTGTCCGTCATTAAAAGCTAAGACGACGGTTCTATATATAGCGATGGACCGAATCGTCGTCCGGTTTGTCGCTAAAGGGGGGTGAACAAGGTATATTAGATAAGTGGTGAGCTTAAGATTTGAAATTCATAAATGTTAGTTATAAAGGTTAATCTTCTTTTTTATTTATCGTTTATAAATTTTAAGAAAATATTAATGATTTTCTTTTTGAAATCTCACTTTTTGGGGAGTATAATATAAATCAAGTACAACATCATTATTATAATATCAAAAACTAATAAAACCTCACTAGAATAGAAAGAAATAAACTCACAAACCAAACAAACCTCGCATAAAGGACAAAACTTCTTAAACCTGAGACCTATATGTCATAATATCTCATACCTTAGTTTTAACCACTAGACTAAGATCTCATTGGCAAGAAATATTAATGACTTAATTAGTTTACAATATTATCCCAACATCAAATATTAACTTGTTTATATTTCATCATTTTCAATAAATTTTCAAAGGTAATATTGAAAATACCAAATCATTAAATATTAATGACTTCTTTTTTGTTTTTTAAGCCCCACTTCTTGGCGAGTACAATATAAGTCAAGTATAGCATCACAATTACAATATCAAAAATTAATTAAACCTCACTAGAAGAGGAAGAAATACACTCACAAACTAAGCCAGTCTCACATAAAGGAGGAAACATCATTCACATAAATGAAGAAATAAACTTACCTAAGTGAGAATGAAGACCTACTTCACATAAATGAAAAAATAAACTCACCTGTGTGAGAATTGAACCAGAGACCTATAGGTCAGGTACTTCAGTTTCAATCACTACTAAGGCCGTAAAATGAGAAACATTTCGAACTCGATTCGTATTCGCTTGATTAAAAATTCGATTCGAGCTCGACTCGAAATATAAATGATTTAAATATGAATAAATTTTAAAGTTCGATAAATTACTCGAACCTCCTCAAATTGTAATTTTCTATTGATACTCGGATAATGTTCGTTCGAAAAGTTCAAACTATTCGTGTTCGATTCGAGATCCTGCTCGACTCGGTAGCTAAACGAATCTCAATCAAATCTTAATTATTTTATACTCAATAAATTTTGTGAACCAAATCTGAGCAACTCAATATTCGGCTCAATTACGCCCTTAATCGCTATGCTAAGACTTTATAAGCAAGAAGCATTAATGACTTAGTTTAACATATTATTCCTACATTAGACATTAATTTGTTTATCTTTCATCGTTTTTAATAAATTTTAAAGAGTACTATTATTAAGATTTTATACTCATTTTAATTAATCAAATAAAATATTAATTACATTTTTTCTTAAAACGTCAAATAAAAAGAAACGTGAGTATCGTAGGGAGAAGTAACAACTTAAATTGATGGAGAACGTTGGAGAGAGAGGTAGAGAGTATTTATGAGATTAGGTCATGCATTGAAGTGGTGCAGCCTCCAAGATCATTTTTCCAAAGAAAATATCATATATTGCTTTGTGGTCCTCACCAAATAAAGAATATTGGTTTCCATGGACCACCAAATAAAGAATATTGGTTTCCCTCCATGCATAAGACTTTGGCCATGTACTTCCCTTTCTTAATTTCTCTTCTGCTACTTCAAAGTGGATAAAGTAACATTCTATCAAAGAGTATTCTCTAGTTTAATTTTCTATCGAACAATTTTATATCTTAGCTTAATTATACATATCAAATATCAAAAGCAAAAAAATACTAGTACTTTAATCTTGATTACCACAACTAAATTAAACTAACACTAGATTAATTACCTTTCAGACTATTAGTGACTAGACAACAGATAATTAAATAATGATAATCCTAGCTAATAAGTAAATATAATGAGTGTTATTCATCATGCTGAGTAGTTAAGCCTCTCAAGTTACATACCTCAAATGTGAAACGATACAATTTTGAAATATGGTCTAATCATTGAATCGAAAAAGTTTTTGTACGGAGAGAGCCATTAGGAGAATCAACGGTAAATAAATAAAAAGATATAATATTAATAAAATTTAAAACATCTCTTATTTCATTACCAAAATTGATACGGTGAATGAGTCGTATATAAGTTGAGTTGGAATAAGCATTCGAGTCGATACATTTTTAAAGTAGCATAACTTTTGATTCAGGAATAGTTACGGGCCTATGTAATATATCAAATCGAAGCTAGCGACGAGGAGCCTTACAAGATTCATTGCCTATGGCCATGGCATATATCTTTAAAGCTCGAAAAACTTGTTTAAAGTAATTTTATAGTTGGTCAAACTTTTGATCAAACTTGGATATATTTTTAAAATTTTTTGTTATTTTAATTTTTCTTATCCTAATCGATGTTGGAGAGTAGTTTAGAGCTATAAATATGCTTCCTAGGGATTTTGAACAGTTACATTTTAATTAATTGAGATTACTATCTTTTATTCTCTTTGCGAGTTCATTGTTTGCCACTTTTCTTGTAGATTAATCAAGGGTTAATTTTATTCCATTTGTGTTAATTGGTACGATAACCTAAATAAAATATCACGTTTGTGTTAAAACAATACAATTTAACATGATTTTTAGAAACATGCACCGTGAATCAAGAAGGTATGTTCAATATATGCTGTGCTTGCCGGCTTGGTTGTGATTAATTGTGATGTGATCCTTGGGGAAGATATGCTGAAGATTTTTCTGTTATAATAATAAGAAGTTTTGGTATGTGAGAAATTTGTAACTACGTACTATAATCGATCTTTTGTATCTTATATAGCTTGGTGATTGACGTAAAGCCATTAGAATTAGAAGAAGGTGCAGTGGAATGTGGCACATATATATTATATAGAAAGTTGATTCATATGAATACATAAATAGAAACAAAATATGACAATAATATCTCTATTGTAGTTCATTGCACACTAGTAAGATCAAATCATTACTATTTTACCCTTGAAAGTTTGAAAAAAAAGAAGAACTTGGAGTGGGATTCAATAAAGGATTGCATGTGTTACAACTTCACGTAACTATTTTTTTTCTAATTAATTTAAACTTTTATTAACACAAGTATGGTATTCGTGCAAGTCAAGTATCTACAAGTTTACAAAATACTAGTTAGTATATAATTTATTGATTCAAAAGTAATTCAATCCTAAAAAGAAAGAGAGCTAGCGAGGGAAGAATTTTATTCAGAGAAGACAAAATTAATTTTATGATAAAACTTATTTTCACAATCAAGGAGAATTGATTTTTGTAAGACCCCAACTTTTATAAATAAAGATGAATTTTCTATAAATATCATTTTTGAATATTATGGAGTTAATTTGATATAATGTTATAGTTGTGGGTAATATTTATAAATTTTGCAAAATACGAAAGTTGTTATATAATATTCGATTGGTCGGGGAATATTCGTTTTAACAGGGAATATTCGTGCAACGGCACAATCATTGGTGGACCCCACAACGGAATTATTGTCGGATTGAGAAAATGACAAAAAAATTTTATTAAAAATAACGGCTGAAGTTTTACCATTGTTACTGTTGAACTACTCGGTAGTAAAAGTACAGTAATACGTGTGGTTGCATAGTAGCACACGGTATTGATTATTAATGCTTATGTGAGAAGTCACTCAGTTTGATTCAATTATTTTCAGTTAATAATATGAATTATTTAGCGATAATGACGTTTTGTTTTATTCGTATTATTAACGTAATAAGACAGAAATATATTTTTATATAAAACAGAATACTTTATTAAAGTTATTCTATAAATAGAATATATTATATTTTATTTAAAAGATTTTTCTTTAAATATGGACCGTCAGATTAAAGTAATCAATCTGGACCGTTCATGGATTAGTTACTATGCATTCTATTTTTCTATAAATAGCAGCTCACCCTTTCTTTCACTGTTCTCTTCAAGAAATGAGAACGTAGCTGGGGCAAGTCGGGGAGCGGAGTGATGGTTCGAATGATAATATTAGTTAGTAGTCATCACTATTCTATGTAATAGTGTGTTAATAAATGTAATGAGGACTCCTTTTGAGTATGAATACTCTCTAGAAGATAATATTTGTATTCAAACTCACAGTTTATGTTTTGTCGTATTGTACACGACAGTTGTATTAGTAAGTTGTATTTGTATTCTGTACTATGTATCTGACGATCCAAGATGGGTGATGTATACCTAATTTTGGGCGTCACATAATATTTCTTACTGGGCTAGTTGAGCTCACCCTTTCTTTCACTG
Source organism: Panax notoginseng (assembly GCA_016801055.1). NCBI lineage: Eukaryota > Viridiplantae > Streptophyta > Magnoliopsida > Apiales > Araliaceae > Panax > Panax notoginseng. Next base: position 16,941,424 of record CM029020.1, read on the forward strand.
TTCTCTTCAGGAAATGAGAACGTAGCTGGGGCAAGTCGGGGAGCGGAGTGATGGTTCGAATGATAATATTAGTTAGTAGTCTTCACTATTCTATGTAATAGTGTGTTAATAAATGTAATGAGGACTCCTTTTGAGTATGAATACTCTCTAGAAGATAATATTTGTATTCAAACTCACAGTTTATGTTTTGTCGTATTGTACACGACAGTTATATTAGTAAGTTGTATTTGTATTCTGTACTATGTATCTGACGACCCAAGATGACTGATGTATACCTAATTTTGGGGGCGTCACAGTTGGTATCAAAGCTTAGGGATATGATCCCTAGCTAAGATGTGAGAATAGAACTAGGAGGGGAGAGACGGGGAATTCCTTCGCTAGTATGACCTACCTAAGTTTATTTGCATGGTATTTAATTGGTCGGTCATAATATAAGGATAATATATGACATATCAATTAACTTTTATTTTGTGGCAGTATTTGAAAATGGCATCTGAGAATGTTGAGAATAGCAATGGAGCACAGGCGACTGTTGATTCACCACATATCAATAATCAAGATAATGTGCATCAGGAAGGTGACAATCCTCATGCAAATAACAACACTGACCAGATGATGAATGATGAAATGTTCAGAAACTTTATGCAGTTCATGCAACAGCAGACGAGAGCGGCTCCTATCCAAAATATAGGTGGAAACACTGAAAACTCTCGGACGATCACCGCTAAACAGTTCAAGGAGCTGGGACAACCAGAGTTTAAGAGAGAGCCAAAACCACTTATAGCGGAAACATGGATAAAGCAGATTACCAAGATATTTGATGTCTTGGGATGCTCCGAGGAGCAAAAGGTTCTCTTTGCCGCTTTTATGTTGCGAGGAGAGGCAGATTACTGGTGGGAATCGATTAAGCGTACTCAACCTGCCGCACTGAAGATGTCTTGGGAGAAGTTCCAAGAGCTGTTCAATGACAAATACTTTCCCGAAAGTGTTCGTCATATGAAGGAGGTGGAGTTCATCAAATTGGAGCAGAATAATATGACCGTGTCGCAGTATGAGGCTAAATTTGCTGAGTTGTCCCGGTTTGCGTCCCACTTGGTGGATAATGAAGAGCGAATGACGTGAATGTTTTTGTGAGGTTTGAAACCTGAGATACGTCAACATCTTATTTCTCATAAACTGTGTTTGTATTCAGATGTTGTGAATAGTGCTCAGTTAGTGGAGCGCGATAACGAGTCAACGCAACCAAAAGAGAGCAGTCGACAAAATGATAATACCAGTGAGAGCAGTCATCGAAGCGGTGACAACAAGTGTGGAGGGAATCAACATGCCAGAAATGGTAACCACTTCGGTGGTAATCAGGGCCAAAACAATAAGAATGGTCATTTCAAGAAGAGGAGATTCAACAATGATGGAAAGACGTCAGCACCAGCACCCGTTGTTAAGGAAGAAGGATGACCACCTATCATATGTTTCAAATGCGGAGGGGAGGGGCACATCAGTCCAAACTGCGCGATGCCGTCTAAAGCATGTTATATTTGTGGAAGAGAAGGTCATTTAGCTCGATTTTGTCGTTTACCAAAAACAAGTTCAGCCAAGATGGAGACACCAAAGGCCGTCCTAGAAAAGTCAAAACCGATAGTGCAAGGGAGAGCGTTTGTTGTGACCTCCCAAAAAGTAAGGAACCCGAATGAGGTCATCACAGGTAAGCTTATCATAAACTCTAATGAAGTCTATACTTTATTTGATACCGGTTCTACCCATTCTTTTATTTCTCCTACTTGCGTTCATCGATTAAATTTGATTCCGGAGAAATTAGACTTTGACTTATCTGTTGAAACTCCATTGGGAGAAACCTTCATTACATCCACGATTTATAAGTCTTGTTTGGTTCAAGTTGGTACCCACACATTACCTGTCGATCTGATTTCATTAAAAAGACTTGCATTTGACGTGATTCTAGGGATTGATTGGTTAACTACTCATTATACAAAAATTAATTATTTTCGTAAGGTTGTTAGCTTTCATATTCCTAATCGACCTATTATGCGAATTCAAGCAACCAAACCATTAAAATCAATCGTTGTCATCTCAAGCCATAAAGCTATTCGTTTATTGAAAAACGGATGTCAAGCTTTCTTAGCTCATGTCACGGATCTAAACAAAAATACGTCAGTTTTGAATGATATTTCTATTGTTAATAAATTCCCTGACGTATTTCCAGAAGAACTTCCTGGCCTACCCCCAGAGCTTGAAATTGAATTTTGTATCGACCTTGAACCCGGTACAAAACCCATTTCCAAAGCCCCATATCGAATGGCTCCTATTGAACTTCAGGAGTTAAAGATCCAACTGCAGGAATTGTTAGACATTGGCTTTATTCGTCCTAGTACTTCTCCTTGGGGAGCTCCTGTTCTATTCGTGAAGAAGAAAGATGGAAGTATGCGACTTTGTATTGATTATCGGGAGTTGAATCATGTCACCATCAAAAACAGGTACCCATTGCCACGTATTGATGACCTGTTTGACCAGTTGCAAGGAGCACAATTCTTTTCAAAGATCGATCTTCGTTCTGGATATCATCAGCTGAAGGTTAGAACTGAAGATATTCCAAAGACGGCTTTTAGAACTCGGTACGGGCATTATGAATTCTTAATCATGTCCTTTGGATTGACTAATACTTATGCTGCCTTCATGGATATGATGAACCGGGTATTCAAGGAATATTTGGATCACTTTGTGGTCGTCTTTATTGATGACATCCTTATTTATTCCAAAAGTCGTGAAGATCATGAGCAACACTTGAGGCTGGTACTCCAAAAGCTTCGTGAATACAAGCTTTATGCCAAGTTAAAGAAATGCGAGTTCTGGTTGGAGGAGGTAGCATTTCTTGGGCACGTAGTATCAAGTCGTGGAATATCGGTTGACCCGGCAAAGATTGAAGCTATTCAAAGCTGGGAGCAGCCTAAATCAGTGACCGAAGTACGTAGCTTTCTTGGTTTAGCTGGTTATTATCGGAGATTCGTGGAAGGATTTTCTCGAATCGCTACTCCATTAACTTAGCTGACTCGGAAAGATACAAAGTTCGGTTGGAGCAAAGAATGTGAGAAGAGTTTTCAAGAACTCAAGAGGAGACTCATTTCAGCACCTGTTCTAACAATACCATCTGGCTCGGAGGGATTTGTCATCTACAGTGATGCTTCGAGCAAAGGGTTGGGATGCGTTCTCATGCAACATGGAAAAGTCATAGCCTATGCATCAAGACAACTCAAGGAATATGAGAGGAATTATCCTACTCCTGATCTAGAGTTGGCAGCTGTTGTCTTTGCACTTAAAATTTGGAGGCATTACTTGTATGGGGAGAAGGTGGAGATCTTTACGGATCATAAAAGCCTCAAATGTTTCTTCACTCAAAAGGAACTCAACATGCGACAACGACGTTGGCTTGAACTGTTGAAAGATTATGATCATACCATTCAATACCATCCTGGAAAAGCGAACGTGGTAGCTGACGCATTGAGTAGAAGATCATATGCAAGTACGAGTGCGATATTGTCAACACAAAGGTCCATTTTTGTGTGATTTGCAAAGGATGGAGATAGAGTTAAAGACTCCAGGGACCCATGTGATGATGGCGAATATACGAGTAGAACCGACTTTAATTGATAAAGTTAAAGCTGCTCAAGCTACAGACCTGGAGCTGATGCGTATGAGGAAGAAAGTGCAAGAAGGTGTTATGCCGGAAGCAAGAATCGATGAAGAAGGAATACTTCGAGTCAACTCCAGACTTTGTGTTCCTAACAACCCTGATTTAAAGTATGAAATCATGATAGAGGTGCACAACACACCGTTTTCAATCTATGTTGGAAGTACCAAAATGTATCATGATCTTCGTCATACATTTTGGTGGAGCAATATGAAGAGAGAGATAGCGTTGTTTATCTCAAGGTGTCTAACTTGTCAACGAGTCAAAGCGGAGCATCAAGTACCAAAAGGTCCATTGCAACCATTTGAAATTCCAGAATGGAAGTGGGAGCACATTACCATGAATTTCGTTACCGGTCTTCCTAGGGTTTCTCAAGGTATTGATGCGATTTGGGTCATTGTTGATAGATTGACCAAGTCTGCTCATTTCTTACCGATAAGAGAAACTTATATACTTGAACGTCTTGCTCGTATGTACATAAACGAAATTGTAAGACTGCATGGTATGCCAGTATCCATAGTTTCTGACCGAGACCCAAGATTCACTTCACGATTTTGGGTTAGTTTACAAAAAGCTATGGGCACGGATTTACGATTTAGTTCAGCATATTATCCTCAGACGGACGGACAATCAGAGAGGACTATTCAAACTCTTGAAGATCTATTAAGACTCTGTGTCTTTGACTTCAAGGGAAGTTGGGACAAGTTCTTACCATTGGTGGAGTTTTCCTACAACAACAGTTATCAAGCAAGTATTGGCATGGCTCCATTCGAAACATTGTATGGAAGAAAATGTCGTTCTCCAGTATGCTGGGATGAGGTGGGTGAAGCAACATTGTTGGGACCGGAGTTGGTACGTATGACTACAGAAAAGATTCAAACGATCCGACAACGTATAAAAACCTCACAAGATCGACAAAAGAGTTATGCTGATCTTCATCGAAAGGACGTGGAATTTGATGTAGGAGATCATGTGTTCTTACGTGTTGCTCCATGGAAAGGAGTTACGAGATTTAGAAAGAGAGGAAAGCTCAATCCTCGATTCATCGGTCCATTTTTAATCCTCGATCGAGTAGGAACTGTGGCTTATAGACTCGCTTTACCGCCAAGTATGTCTCGTGTTCATAACGTTTTTCACATATCCATGTTACGCAAATATGTGGAAGACCCGAACCACATTATTGAGTTAGAACCGGACAAAATAGCGGAGGATTTGACGTATGAAGAAGTTCCTGTTCAAATCTTGGATAAGAAGGAACATATTCTACGCTCCAAGGTTATACCTCAAGTCAAAGTTTTGTGGAGAAACCACGATGTTGAGGAAATGACTTGGGAGTTAGAATCTGAAATGAAATCAAGGTATCATTACCTCTTCGACATACCAGGTACGTACCCTAATTTCGAGGGCGAAATTTCATAAGAAGGGGAGGTTGTAAGACCCCAACTTTTATAAATAAAGATGAATTTTCTATAAATATCATTTTTGAATATTATGGAGTTAATTTGATATAATGTTATAGTTGTGGGTAATATTTATAAATTTTGTAAAATACGAAAGTTGTTATATAATATTCGATTGGTCGGGGAATATTCGTTTTAACAGGGAATATTCGTGCAACGGCACAATCATTGGTGGACCCCACAACGGAATTATTGTCGGATTGAGAAAATGACACAAATATTTTATTAAAAATAACGGCTGAAGTTTTACCATTGTTACTGTTGAACTACTCGGTAGTAAAAGTACAGTAATACGTGTGGTTGCATAGTAGCACACGGTATTGATTATTAATGCTTATGTGAGAAGTCACTCAGTTTGATTCAATTATTTTCAGTTAATAATATGAATTATTTAGCGATAATGACGTTTTGTTTTATTCGTATTATTAACGTAATAAGACAGAAACATCTTTTTATATAAAACAAAATACTTTATTAAAGTTATTCTATAAATAGAATATATTATATTTTATTTAAAAGATTTTTCTTTAAATATGGACCGTCAGATTAAAGTAATCAATCTGGACCGTTCATGGATTAGTTACTATGCATTCTATTTTTCTATAAATAGCAGCTCACCCTTTCTTTCACTGTTCTCTTCAGGAAATGAGAACATAGCTGGGGCAAGTCGGGGAGCGGAGTGATGGTTCGAATGATAATATTAGTTAGTAGTCCTCACTATTCTATGTAATAGTGTGTTAATAAATGTAATGAGAACTCTTTTTGAGTATGAATACTCTCTAGAAGATAATATTTGTATTCAAACTCACAGTTTATGTTTTGTCATATTGTACACGACAGTTGTATTAGTAAGTTGTATTTGTATTCTGTACTATGTATCTGACGACCCAAGATGGGTGATGTATACCTAATTTTGGGCGTCACATAATATTTCTTACTAGGCTAGTTGAGCTCACCCTTTCTTTCACTTTTCTCTTCAGAAAATGAGAACGTAGCTGGGGCAAGTCGGGTAGCGGAGTGATGGTTCGAATGATAATATTAGTTAGTAGTCCTAACTATTCTATGTAATAGTGTGTTAATAAATATAATGAGGACTCCTTTTGAGTATGAATACTCTCTAGAAGATAATATTTGTATTCAAACTCACAGTTTATGTTTTGTCGTATTGTACACGACAGTTGTATTAGTAAGTTGTATTTATATTCTGTACTATGTATCTGACGACCCAAGATGGGTGATGTATACCTAATTTTGGGGGCGTCACAATTTTTACAAAAAGGGAGATATATGTCGTGGAAAAGAGATATGGTGCATTGGCGGCTCATCACCAACGCATTATCATCATCAAACGGTCGATAATCAATCAGTTGGTTTTCAACACCTCCACTCTTTCAATCCTCCTCTATATCTTCTTTTATTTGCACTTCTCTATTTTATTACACCCTTCTTTCTATCTCCCTATATATATATATATATATATATATATATATATATATATAATAGATCTAATTGCATCTCTCTACATGTATATCTATATATTAGGACTTTGATAATTATTGTGGAAGAGTTCAAGAGACTAGAATGTATAGGAATCTGTAGAGGACATTTTAGTGAGGATGAAAGATCGCAACTCTTTGATTTTACAATCCAAATTTGACTATGACTCGTACCAACGAAATTAACTCGATTGTATATTTACGTACGAAAACTTATGCCAAACCCAATTTAGTTTATTTTTGTCAATAACTCGATACTAACTCAAGAGAACTCAACCAAATTAAAAATCATCTGCCTATTAAACTCATTTGCAATCGTCTTATGGCTTGTTATAGATAGGTATTGATGTGCCCCCAAAAAACAAAATTATATATATATATACATATATATATATATATAGAAAAATGTTAAATTCACAATATTTTTTTGTTATTTCCACACCAAAAGTGTCGCTGTAGAGGATCTATAGCGACATTTTTGTTGTGAAAATAATATTTTCTGTTGTGAATTTAACAATTCCCTATATATATATATATATTGTAAGACCCCGAATTTTATGAAATAAAAGTATTCAATTTTTCTTATAATTACTATTCAGTAAATGGTTAAATTGATAAAAGTTTAAAGTTATGGATGAAATATGAATTTTTTTTCAAAATAAGCAAGTGGTTATAAAATAATCATTGTTGTCGGGGAATATTCGTTTGGTCGTGGAATATTCTTTCTGTCGGGGAATATTCGTACGACGGCGCAGCTATTTGTGTGCCCCATAACGAATAACTGTCGGGTGAAGAAAATGATAAATTTGAGTTTTTACAAATAACGGCGTAGTTGTTACCGTTAACACTGTTAGAATACCCGGTGGTTAAAATACAGTAATACGCGTTATTGCACAGTAGTACACGGTATTGCATAGTATTTTTGAAATTATTGATTCTTACGTAAGAAGGCACTACTCAATAATTGTTACAGTAATTACTGTTCAATATTTTATTTTATTGATTCAATAATTGCTACGTTGAAATTTTATATTATTGTTGTTCAATAATTGTCACTGCACAGTATTTCCCATTATCAGATCAATAATTCATATTATTTGAATAATATTATTAGATAACATTATTGGCAATGTCTAGAAAGTTCTGTCTAAGGAGAGGTTTGGTCACCTAATTGCGCGCCAGTAAGGAAAAATTCTTATTGGAAAGCCCCTTCTTTCCTGGGAACGGCCTGTTTGTCATAAATGTGATTCTGTAATATTATTTGTGAATAATTAATTATTGATTCATATGATAAAGAAATATTTATTTTATGTGGATATAAACGAGGGATATATTTTTGTGGTTAAAAATGAAGAAGTTAATGTTGAGATTTTTATCCGTATTTTTGTCGGAATGGAGGTATTAAAAAATCAGGGTTTTTGAGATATTTTGCGGGGGTTATAATTTTTAATCCGACCGTTGGATCGTGGTAATTTTTGGATATGTTATACATATATAAGTTGAGTATATGCCCACAAATTTTGAACCGTTAAAAATGAACGTATGATTTATTATGAATTTTACAAGATGACTGGTTCAGAAATTATTGAATTTTCGGAGTTTATCATTTTGATGGAAAATTCTAGAATTGGTGGGCCCCACTTGTGGTTGATGAAGAAATGTGCTGAATTATATTTCAAATATGGTGGGTGGGAATAGTAGCAGATAAAGCCATCAGGTTGCAGGTCAAGCCTACTAAAAATTTCCTATAAATAGAGGGCTAAGTTAGAATTGAAAATCACACCAGAATTCATAAGTTTTCTCTCTTTCTCTCTCTAGATTATTAAGTGTAATTTGTGAGTATTTAGATACTCTGTGAGTTTTTATTCATCAGTGCAAGTTTCCTTCAGCCTTATACCGATCAGAAGTACTGCTCTTTTGAGGTAAGAGATAGTAAGGGATTTTAAGGGTTGTTATATTTTCCAGTTTCGTAATTTTTCTGACCTTCAAAAATTTTGAAAAAATTTGAAATGATATTTTGATGAGTTTTCTTGATTGTGTCCAAAAATGGTGATTTTTGGATGTATAGATTGAGAGTTATGAATTTTATGAGAAAAGACTATTTTAAAAGTAATCGCTTATAATTCTTTGTGGTTAACTCCAAAATTGATGAAATTTTTATTGGGAGTACATGTATATGATAGAAGTGTACTCTGTAAATTTCAGAATTTTTGGACAAAAGTACAATTTTTAATAAATGTCTAGATATTCGGCTGTTTTGGCCATATGAAAAATAGTAAATGACTTTTAAAAATTCTGAGAAAAATATATGTTCACTATGGGACTATATTATGCTAAATCTCAGAAAAAAATATTTTTGGAACTGATTTGGTATTTTTCATGAAAATGGTCTAGTTATGAGTAAATGAATTAAATATGCTTTGTGAAGTAAGAAAATTGAAAAATAGGATTTTATGACTTGAGAATCCTATATGAGGTATATGCAGATTTTTAATGAGGGTTTTGGTTATTGGTGATGAAATCTTATGAGTTTGGCATTGTAGAATGATTAAATACATTATTTAGTAAAGTGTAAACAATTAAAATAAATTGTTTATAAGCTTAAGAAATATTATTCTTTCAATATCATTATACCGAAATATTGGTATGTATTTTATTGTGGAATTTCTACCTTTTTTTATCGGGGTTACTATTCATGAGTTACTATTCACGATAAAATTGGTTTCTTTTTCTAACCAAATTATAGTTGATTTATGAATATTACTCTTGAGATTAAATCTATATGTTGATCATATTACTTTTATTATCATATATAACATTTTTATAACCCTGGTGTTAAAATTCTCTTTCACTTGAGTGTAAAGATGGGTAGATTATTGGTATGATCATGACTTTCGGTTCTCTTTGGCCAGTAATGCAAAGTTGAATTATTGACTAGTATGATCATGACCATTGAATTTATAATTGAATATCTTCAGCTTAAGTGCAAAGGTGAAATGATCAACATGGTTATAATTATTGTTTATATAAATGATTATATATTTCTTTGAGATATTAATATATTTGGCCTGTAGTGCAAATATGAACTGTTGATGAATATATTTGGCCGTAGTGCAAATATGAACTGTTGAGGAACATCTTTGGCCTGTAGTGCAAAGATGAAATATAGATGAATATCTTTGGCCTGTAGTGCAAAGATGAATTGTTGATGAATATCTTTGGCCCGTAGTGCAAAGATGACATGTTGTTGAATATCTTTGGCCAGTAGTGCAAAGATGAACAGATTTTGAGATAAACATGACCAACTGGTGATACAAATGAATATCTTTGGCCGTAGTGCAAAGATGAAGTTATTAGTATGATTATGAACATGAAATGTGATCTGATGTAACCATGATCTTTGATGTTTCAGGTAAAGATAGGTGATGAAAATTATCTTCGTCCTGGATGCGAAGAGGAATTTAGAATCATAATTATGATTATGAATTTTTTATATGATTGTGGACCAGAATTATTGATTGATGTTACAGGGATAAAATATTGTTGATGGATTTTTAACATGGAGAAGATAATAGACTTTATAGTCTATTTGACTCTTCTAATGGATTGCTCGTTCTGCTGCAACTATGGTTGAAATTTTTATCATTTACCATATGTTCTAAATCTCTGATTTATTATTGATGAAGGCTATTGATAATTTAATTATCTTTAGTCATGATATTCTTTACTGAGCTAGTTGTGCTCACCCTTTTACTTCACAATTCCTTTCAGGTAATAAGAGTGGTGCTGGGTCGAGCGAGGGTAACGGGGAAATAGAACGGTGGTCTCTAGCTGTGGATGTTCTCCCGAAGCAGTATAGAAAAGTTCATTTAGTAATTTTATTTGGTGAATCCAATAGGGTAAGGTGTACCCAACGTTAGAAGGGTGGTTTGCCACTATCATACAAGATGTCTAAGGACATACAACCTCGTGTCATCATAAGACAGGGATGTGCTCATCCACTTGCTGAGTATATATACGAGCACTACCTATAAAATCTTGGTGTTTGTTTGAAGTATAATTCTCAATTAGAGACAGTAGAGATAATGATATGTCAAGAGAAGACTCACCATTGGGAAGAATATGATAATAATCTTCTCGTTTTTCTTTGGGGTCTATTGGGTCAACCAAGAATAATTATGTGGTCATATGATATCTATCATAACCTAGACGCATGGCCTCCCATATACGAAGGTTTCCTTGAGCACTTCCCAAATATTCTAATTTCTAAAACAGTTTTTGACTATAAATTTATGTAAGGTGTCATTGTGAGGTGATGTCCACGGTTGGAACATGAGTCACATTTGGTATATATTTGTTTCCAAACTCACAGCATATGTGTTGTTGTATTTTGCACGACAATTGTTGTAATAAAGTTGTAGTTATTTTCTGTACCATGTATTTGGTGACTCAGAATAGGTTGGATGGAATGGACCTATTTTGGGGTTGTCACATATATTGACTCTCTCCAGCGAACTGGACTACTGGAGGAAGCAAACTAAGAACGAATCGACTATAACGACGTTTTTTTTCCGTCGTTATAGCATAAAAAACTGGCTTTCTATGTTATAACGACGAAAAAAATCGTCACTATAGCCAGTTCGCTCCTTTCAGTTCGTTGGAGAAGTGGACTATATATATATATATATATATATATATATATATATATATATATATATATATATATATATATATATATATATATATATATATTAACGGATCTAAAGTATACCTCTTAAATAACATCTCTAGCTCTCTTAAATAGTATATATTTATTAAAACTACGTCGTTTTGGATATTCTTTTAAAAAACAAGTGGGGCCGCGGGTGGTATTTTTATAAATAAAAGGAAAGCAAGTGGGACCACTCTCTTTTAATATTATTTTATTTTTTAAAAGAATCTCCAAAACGACGTAATTTTAATAAATGTATGTTATTTAAGATAGAGATGTTATTTAAGAAGTACGCTTTAGTCTTACTATAATCCTGAAAGCTTTAAAACAAAAGAAAATATTATAAAACCAAAAAAAGCTCAAGAGACAGCCAAACTATAAAAAGAAAATGATACATCTTATGATTTTATATGTCAATTTTTTAATTGTGGGTTATATGAATACTTATAATTGATAATATTTTAATCATGTGCTTGATATAATGGATCAACCTTATAATTTTATCTAATTCTATATATGTCTGGCACTCTCCAACGAACTGAAATGAGCGAATTAAGAGCGAACCGGCTATAGCGACAGTTTTTTCCGTCGCTATAACATAAAAAACCGGCTTTTTATGCTATAGCGATGAAAAAACTCGTTGCTATAGCCGGTTCGTTCTTAATTCGGTCCTTCCAATTCACTGAAGAAGCAGACTGTTTTATATATAATATACATTAGAATCATTATTCGATATAAATTAAACTTTCGTAATACGTAGTCGGACTCGGACTCGGACTCATATGAAAATGGTAAGTTGCGGCTACCAAACACACCTCTAAAGCAATATTGTGAAAAGTTGACGACCATAAACTTTGAAAATTGTTAAATCCACACAAGAAAATATTATTTATACAATAAAAGTGTCGCTATAGATCCTATAGCGACAGTTTTCACCGTCGCTATACATCTACAGCAACACTTTTATTGTGGAAATAACAAAATATAATGTGAATTTAACAATTGCCTAAACTTTTGGTGGGTAAATTTTTTGAGCGCAGTAAAGAGGCCAAATTTTAGAGGACAAATTTGTGATAGCAAGGTGATTGAGGGCCACAAGTCTTGTATGTCCAGTTTGGTATATGCACTCAAACTCCACTAATATATATTATATTATATTATCCATCCCTTTATAGTTCACAATTTTTTCAGATAAAAATAAATAAATATTACTGTACGAGTAATGTAGTCCATTCAAATTATAAGTACTGTTATAAATCTAAAAGAAATAAAAAAAATTTGAAGCAATTTTACGTGATAATAGACTTATTTTTAATGGCTAAATTTGTCATCACAATGCTTAATTACTATGTTTGGTGTGTAGACAATGGAAAAAAATGACATTCCGAGCATCACCTAGAAGTGAAGTGCTTTTGATACGGGTATATGCACTCAAAGTTTTTTATTTTTCATTTAAGAGAAATGTGAAGTGCTTTTGATACGGGTATTTTATTTTTGAATTTAATGAAAATGAGTGAAAATTTTACTTTTGTTTCTTGAAAGGATTACTATGAGCTAGCTTTTGCATGAATTAAAAAGAAGATACGAACATAATGAGTTCATATTTTTTGTCTCATCCTTCATCTTTTGTAGGGTCGGTTCGGAAATGTCTTATAAGTTATTTAAAGTTGTGACAATTTATAAGTAAAAGTGTTATGTATCAATTTGATTTATAAGTGAGAAATTAAGTTAAAATAATTATGAATGTGTTCGGTTCATATAACTTATAAGTTACCTTAGTATAAAAGTTTTGGTTACCTTGGTATAAAAGTTTGGTTACCTTAATATAAAAGTTTGGTTACCTCAGTATAAAAGTTTGGTTACCTTAGTAATTACCAAGGTTTGGTTACCTTGGTATAAAAGTTTGGTTACCTTAGTATAAAAGTTTTAGTTATCTTGTTATAAAAGTTTGGTTACTATGACATTACTAACGATCTTCTTCTCTGCAGTATCTTGAGAATTTCCTTTTACTACCAGAAAATGGTTGCTCCCGCCACTACCGCCCAAGCCTCCACCTCCACCGTCTCTATAACCACCACTTGAGTCACCACCGCCATCTCCGCCACCACCGCTATTGTTACCTCCTCCATAGCCATCACCGCCGCCTCTAAAGCCACCATTACCGCCGCCTCTAAAGCCACCATTACCGCCTCCTCCGACGCTCCTCCAAAGCTTCCACCTCCTCTAAAAATTGCCTCCGCTACCTCCTGCAAAGTACAAAATTTGTGCAGTCTTTCCTATAAATTTTGAATTTGAATATTTGAATTTGAATTTATTTTTGTGGTTAGATCCCAGATATTTGAATTTGAATGATTAGTTATGGCAGATATTTCTCCTTAATTTTAGGTTTCCTTATTAATATGAATTGCGTTATTTTTGTAATTATTTTGTGTATGTTTTATTTTTGTAATTACTTTCTAATTGTTGTATATTAGTGTTAAGGACCCATTTTTTTTATAACTTAGGATTGGGTTGTTTGACTTGTTTCAGAATTAGCCCACACAAAGAAAAATATTTCTCATGTAGTCATGTTCGTATGTATTTTTTCTAAAAGTCATGATGGCCCATTAAGCCACTAAAGTCAACATATTACATATGTGATATTACCAAATAACAAAAATGCCACCACAAATCCACACTGAAACAGAAATAGAAACAGAGCCACGGAGCACGGAGGAATTGTTCGTTGCTGCGGTGCTGCCTGCTGCCTGCTGGAGAGTGGAGACTGAAGCGCCGTTGCTGCCTGGCACCTGCTACTGTCCTGCCGCGGTGCCGCCAGACGCCAATCGACTCCATCACTCCAACTTCTAAGGTTAGGTTCCAACATTTTTTTATTTGATTTTTGTTCCTTAATTTCTGACTAAAAAATAGGGCTTTTCTTTGATTTATAAACCAAAATTGATATATTTTCGTTAATTCTAAGTGGGTTTTGTTACCAAATTTGGTTGCATTCATTCTAACTTCTAAGTGGGTTTCACTTATTTGAATTTAGGGTTTCAATTGCTAATTTTGTGTTTCAATTTGTAATTGATTTTTTTTGTTTCAATTGAATTTGAGGAACTAATTGAAATGTTGAATTGCTTATGATTTATAATTATGATTTTGTTGAATGTTGAATTACTTGTGATTTAGGAATATGGAAAAATATTTTCAACGAACTAAGAGGCCGTTCACAACAACTACGTCACAAGACTCACAACCACAACCACAACTAGGGGTGTAAACGAGTCGAATCTCAGCGAACACCTTCATGCTCAGATTCGGCTCGACTCGAAAAAAATTGAGCTCAAATTCGACTCGGATTCGATAAGAGATTTATATTTTTGCACCAGATTCGACTCGGATCATTACTCGGACATACTCGGCTCGTAAGTACTCGACTCGTTTACAAAACGAGTTACTCATGAGCCTTCAAATCGAGTTTCGAATATGAAACATTTCACTTAAAACTGAACCACTGCATACTAAATTGGTTACTTAACTAATATTTATATATAAATTTTTTTCACTTTTATTTATGTATTGAAATTATAAATAATATAATAAAAATTGACATTCAATTCATTGATTTATTCAAGTACAAGTTTACAAAATTTTATACTACACTTTATAAATTATAAAGATTGATACAAATATCATATATTTAGCTTAATAGAATGGATCAAACCAATACTCGAATATGATCCATCGAGCAGGTATCGAGTCTGGTTCGAGAAAAAATAAAATACTCGAACCCTAATCTGAGCGAACACTAGTATGCTCGAATTCGACTCGTGTATCATTAAACAGAAAACGAGTATGGATCAGATTCGACTCGGATCAACTTTGAATTCGAACTTTGGATCATATTTTCGAGCCGATCTCGAATCGAGTACCGAACTACTTGGTTCGACTTACACCCCTAACCACAACCACAATCACAATCACAATCACAATCGCAACCGATTGAGCCGTTATGTGAGGATGTTAATGATATTATTGGTGATCCGGGATTGCGCAAATGCATCAACGAATATGAGCCTCGGATTAGAGATGAAGTTAGAAGAAAATATGTGGGAGTTCAGCCAATGATTTTGAATTTGAGTAACTAATTGAAATGTTGAATTACTTGTGATTTAGGATTATGATTTTGTTGAATGTTGAATTATTTGTGATTTAGGAATATGGAAAAAAAAATTAACGAACTAAGAGGCCGTCGAAAAAAAAATTACAGCATAATCCGGACCCCCCTGTTGAAATCCTCTGGCTCCGCCACTGAATTAGTCCATTATATCAAATACATTGTTAAGATATATATTATCAACTATTATCCACGTAACTCGTAATTAAAAAATTAAATTAACATATAAAATTACAAGATATATCATTATATATCCTTTCAAAATACGAGTTAGGATACGACATTTTGAAATTCTTAAAATTAATATGATTTTATTTCAGTCAATACAATCGTGAATATATGTATTTTAAAAATATATGAAGTATTAATTATTTTTAGTAAATATTACAAACTTGACCTATTAAAGTCAAAATGAAACTCTTATTTCTGATATGGAGGAAGTATTTTAACTAATATGGTTTGGTAGTATGAATTTAGAAGACCACATAATGTGTAACGACCCCAAAATAGGTCCATTCCATCCAACCTATTCTGAGTCGTCAAATACATGGTACAGAAAATAACTACAACTTTATTATAACAATTATCGTGCAAAATACAACAACACATATGCTGTGAGTTTGAATACAAATATATACCAAATGTGACTTATGTCCCAACCGTGGACAGCACCTCACAATGACACCTTACATAAAGGTATAGTCAAAAACTGTTTTAGAAATTAGAATCTTTGGGAAGTGCTCAAGGAAACCTTCGTACATGGGAGGCCATGCTTCTAGGTTATGATAGATATCATATGGCCACAGAATTATCCTTGGTTGACCCAATAGACCCCAAAGAAAAACGAGAAGATTACTATCATATTCTTTCCAATGGTGAGTCTTCTCTTGACATATCATTATCTCCACTGTCTCTAATTGAGAATTATACTTCAAACAAACACTAAGATTATATAGGTAGTGCTCTTAGATATACTCAGCAAGTGGATGTGCACAACCTTGTCTTATGATGACACGAGGTTGTATGTCGTTAGACATCTTGTATGATAGTTGCAAAACACCCTTCCAACGTTGGGTACGCCTTACCCTATTGGATTCACCAAATATAACTACTAAATGAACTTTTTATACTGCTTAGGGAGAACTCCACAGCTAAAGACCACCGTTCTATTCCCTTGTTACCCCCGCTCGACCCAGCTACACTCTTATTACCTGAAAGGAATTGTGAAGCAAAAGGGTGAGCACAACTAGCCCAGTAAAGAATATCATAACTAAAGATAATTAAATTATCAATAGCCTTTATCAGTAATAAATCAGAGATTTAGAACATATGGTAGATGATAAAAATTTCAACCATAGTTGCAGCGGAACGAGCAATCCATTAGAAGAGTCAAATAGACCATAAAATCTATTATCTTCTCCATGTTAAAAATCCATCAACAATGTTTTATCCCTGTAACATCAATCAACAGTTTTGGTCCACAATCATATAAAAAATTCATAATCATAATTATGATTCTAAATTCCTCTTCGCATCCAGGACGAAGATAATTTTCATCACATGTCTTTACGTGAAACATCAAAGATTATGGTTATACCAAATCACAGTTCATGTTCATAATCATACTAATAAATTCATCTTTGCACTACGGGCCAACGATATTAATCAACAGTTCATCTTTGCGCTACTGGCCAAAGATATTCAATAACAGGTCATCTTTGCACTACGGGTCAAAGATATTCATCAACAATTCATCTTTGCACTACAGGCCAAAGATATTCATCAATAATTTATCTTTGCACTACAGGCCAAAGATATTCTTCAACAGTTCATATTTGCACTATAGGCCAAATATATTAATATCTCAAAGAAATATATAATCATTTCAGAATTATATAAACAATAATTATAACCATATTGATCAATTCACCTTTACACTTAAGCTAAAGATATTCAGTTATAAATTCAATGGTCATGATCATACCAGTCAACAATTCAACTTTGCACTACTGGCCAAAGAGAACCCATAGTCATGATCATACCAATAATCTACCCATCTTTACACTCAAGTGAAAGAGAATTTCAACATCAGGGTTATAAAAATGTTATATATGATAATAAAAACGATATGATCAAAATATGGATTTAATTTCAAGAGCAACAATCATAAATCAACGATAATTTGGTCAGAAAAAGAAACCAATTTTAGTCGTGAATAGTACCTGTAAATAGTAACTCGTGAATAGTACTCCGTATTCGTACATAGTACCGTATACGTAAATAATGTCATATACGTAAATAGTGCCATATACATGAATAGTGCCGTATACGTGAATAGTACCGTATACGTGAATACTAATCCCGACTCAAAAAGGTAGAAATTCCACAATAAAATCCATACCAATATTTCAGTATAATGATATTGAAATAATAACATCATTATGAAGAATATAGCATCCCTTAATATCCCTTACTATCCCTTACCTCAAAAGAGCAGCACTTTAGTCTGGATATCGGATATGACGCTGAAGGAAACTCGCACTGATGAATAGCAACTCACCAAGTATCTAAATACTCACAAAATACACTCAATAATCTAGAGAGAGAAAGAGAGAAAACTTATTTCTGGTGTGATTTTCAATTCTAACTTAGCCCTATATTTATAGAAAAATGTTAGCACGCCGAAGCAGACTTAACCTGTAACATGATGGCTTTACCTGCTACTATTCAAGCCTACCACATTTGAATAAAAATTTCAGCACATTTCTTCACCAACCAAGAGTGGGGCCCACCAATTCTAGAATTTTCCACCAAAATGATAAACTCCGAAAATTCAACAATTTCTGAACCAGTCATCTCGTAAAATTCATAATAAATCATACGTTAATTTTTAACGGTTCAAAATTTGTGGACATATACTCAACTTATATATGTATAACATATCCAAAAATTACCACGATCCAACGGTCGGATTAAAAATTATAACCCCCGCAAAATATCTCAAAAATCCTGATTTTTAATACTTCCATTCCGACAAAATACTGATAAAAACCTCAACATTAACTCCTTCATTTTTAAACACAAAAATATATCCCTCATTTATATCCACATAAAATAAATATTTCCTTATCATATGAATCAATAATTAATTATTTACAAATAATATTACAGAATCACATTTATGACAACCAGACCGTTCTCAGGAAAGAGGGGGCTTTCCAATAAGGATTTCTCCTTACTGGCGCGCAATTAGGTGACCAAACCTCTC
Organism: Panax notoginseng; assembly: GCA_016801055.1. Classification (NCBI taxonomy): domain Eukaryota; kingdom Viridiplantae; phylum Streptophyta; class Magnoliopsida; order Apiales; family Araliaceae; genus Panax; species Panax notoginseng. Next base: position 16,960,221 of record CM029020.1, read on the forward strand.
CTTAGACAGAACTTTCTAGACATTACCAATAATGTTATCTAATAATATTATTCAAATAATATGAATTATTGATCTGATAATGGAAAATACTGTGCAGTGACAATTATTGAACAACAATAATATAAAATTTCAACGTAGCAATTATTGAATCAATAAAATAAAATATTGAACAGTAATTACTGTAACAATTATTGAGTAGTGCCTTCTTACGTAAGAATCAATAATTTTAAAAATATTATGCAATACTGTGTACTACTGTGCAATAACGCGTATTACTGTATTTTAACCACCGGGTATTCTAACAGTGTTAACGGTAACAACTACGCCGTTATTTGTAAAAACTCAAATTTGTCATTTTCTTCACCCGACAGTTATTTGTTATGGGGCCCACAAATAGCTGCGCCGTCGTACGAATATTCCCCGACAGAAAGAATATTCTACGACCAAACGAATATTTCCCGACAACAATGAATATTTTATAACCACTTGCGTATTTTGAAAAAATTTCACATTTCACCCATAACTTTAACTTTTTATCAATTTAACCATTTACTGAATTGTAATTATAAGAAAAATTAAATACTTTTATTTCATAAAATTCGGGGTCTTACATCATGCGTGTTATTTCAAATCCATCCCTTCTGAGTCTTTTAAGAATCACAATTCCTATTAACAAGGGACTAAATAGAAAGCCCTATTTTTATTGGCAAATTAAAAAGAAATTTCATTAAACCCAAAATAATAATAACTTGAAACTGTTTCTTCAAAAACTTGGGACTGGAATTTTATTTTATTTTTTAATTACTTCAGAAGCTAAGCAAATCATAACCCAAGACCCAAATGTAATATAAAAATGCATTAGATAGATAAAAGTTCTTCTCTTCTTTCTTATATGTACTTGAGAAGTTTAAAGCTTGAGTGCAAGTTAATTAGTTCAATATTCCATTTCACCCCATTAAAATCACTTTCAAAGGTCCTATATCCCCTCCCCCACTCCCTCCTCCAATGCTCTGTCACATGAAAGCTTAAAAAGAAAAGAAAAGATTAAAAAAAAAATGAATGGCCAAGGGGAAGTCTGCATCTTGATGAGTGATTTCCATATTTAGCCTTCTGTTTTACTTCTTCTTCAATACAAACTACCAACAAATTCAGAAACCACACTAGAGATGTATAAATAAGATGTAATCTACTATAAAGACAAGAAATTAATTAGCTTCAAGAATTAATTAGTTACTAAAGGGGGTCACTGTTTACTTTATAAATACCAGCCTCCTGTTGCAACTCCCTTCCATTTTCTGCATCTTTCCTGTTCAGATTTGAGGAAAAGAAGAGAGTGAAAAAGAAAAGGTAGAAACTTTAGTTAGTTTCCATCCTCAATATAATTTTCTCCTTACCCTTTGTTTCTTAGTAAGCTGAGAAATTTGGATAACAACGTTTTGGGACAATTATTTTTCTTTCAAATCTCATCCTCATTACTCCAATATATATACCTAGTTGGAGTTGGATTAGGTGTAACATTATTTTTATTTTTATTTTTGGCTATATCTTCTTAGCAATTAGACAAAAGGGATAATGAATTATTTGCATACTGATTTTTTTGTGCTTGAAATTTTTGAATCAGCTAGTAGCTAGCTACAACTATGTCATTTCCCAATGATCAATCTGGAGATATATCCCCCCATAAAAAATTGGGTAGGGGAAAGATTGAGATCAAGCGGATCGAAAACACGACGAATCGTCAGGTCACTTTCTGCAAGCGCCGCAACGGTTTGCTCAAGAAGGCCTATGAATTATCTGTTCTATGTGATGCTGAAGTTGCACTAATTGTCTTCTCTAACAAGGGCCGCCTTTATGAGTATGCTAACAACAGGTATATATATATTGATCATCTCTAATCTTAACAAAAATTTCCAAGACTTGTTCTTTTCTCTCTTTAGGCACACCACAATTTTTCCTTGTTTGTACTTTTGTTGATTTTCTTCTTCTTTCAAGAACTTTCCCATCTTCCCTATTTTTCCATGGTGGAAAAAATCTAGGAATTTTTGTCTAAAATGAGTAGGAGTAGTTTAGTTTGGTAAATTTATGCCTGTTTGCCTATTTAAGTTTGGGCTGCATAGTTTTTTGGGTGATTTAAGCACACAAGGACACAATCATGTTGCTGTACAGAGTTTTTTTTTGGCTGATTTTTGAGTTATATATCTCATAGAAAGATTCACTTGTCTTTCTTTTTTTCTGTTTTGTTTTTTTTCCCCCTCATTAATGAGCTTTATAGAGTGTAAATAATTTCTCTTTAAATCCCATTTTAATTTAGTTCAAGTTTTAGTAGATTCATAGATCTGTTTGAAATAGATGGAAATAGAAGCAACAAGCAAAGATTTGGGAAGGTATGCAGAACTCTGAGATCATCTTCCTATTTTCCTCCATTGCTGTTAATTTTGCCTCTTTCATGATCTATTTTCCTTTCTCTCTCCTATAAGGCTAGGAATAAGGCCTACAAGAGAAACCTGTCAAGCTCCCATTTGCCCATTTTTTCCATCTCTTGACACTTACTTAACTAATAATAACAAGTCAGTTGAGCATCGCAAATTAAGCAAACAAAAGGACTGATCCAAGAAAGATGTCATAAGCCTCATTAAAAAAGAAAATTAGGGTTTATAAATTTTAAATCAGTCTCGCTTGAAACATGTCAAAATATGAAAGATACCCTTTTCAACCAATCACAAGTCCAAATTAGGGTTTGCACTTTACTCACAGTTTTCCTTACTTTCCCTCAAATTCATTAAATGGGTTTCACATGTAGACTCTCTTTTAGGTCAAAATTAATCATATTAGGGCTTATCAGTTGCATAACCATAATGGGTATTTCTTATATCTGGTGATAGATCTCTCTCAAACAATCAAAACCCAGTTTGGGTTTTTCAATATGTATATAAAAATGTAATCTTTATTAGGTCATATACTGTTGTATAGTCTAGTTAGAATTGAAGAGCCAAATTAGGGGATCTTGTTTTCTTGTTCTTAGTTCCAAGAATCTTTGGTCTGCCACACACGATTTTTCAGTTCCTGACTTCTGACAAAAAGAGTTGTGTGTAATGATACCTATATATACATCACTCCTGAACCCTAATTTTTATCTTTTGGTGAAAAAAAGAAGTTGATCTTTTTTGGTCTTTAGAAAGTAAAAAAAATTATATCTTTAGGTCCCTCAGTTAAGGCTTTCACAAAGCTTCAGAAGCTGTTGAAACTAAAACAGCAAAGTAACAGATGTGAAAGAGAGGAGAGAGAAATTGGCCTCAACTTTGGGCCATTATTTTGTCCCACTAAAACCGTCGCCTCATTCCTTAGTGACCTAGGTTTTCTTGGTTATGTTGTAGATCTTGCTTAGGTGTATATATATATATATATATATATATATAGGGAGAGAGAGAGTTCGATAACTGGGAGCCAATGGGAGAGTTTTGATTCTGAAAGCTATTATTAGGCTTTGTTGTTTCATGCAAGGGAAAGAGTACAACAATGGCTGAGAGCTTGAAATGGACGGCTCTGATATTACTCAGAAGTTACAGCCAGAGAAGACTGAATTTTTCACAGTATTAACTCACTTTCCCTTTGTGGTTTTTGGAGTTACCGAGGGGAAAAGAGTAGAGTGTAATGGGATTACTCATGGGGTAAATGGTTGTCTGACAAGTGGCATAGATCTTAACCGTGGAAAGACTGAACCAATCATATCTTGTGAAGATATGCCAGCATGGCAGAGACAACCAATCACTAGGTCGAAGAAGTTAAGGTAATGTCACATTAAGGAGAGTTTGAGATTGACTTGAGTGAGTCTGACTTAAAATAACAAAGATTTTTTTTTTCATTCATTTTGCTTTACGTGTTGGGTTTAATTTTGTGATAGAAATGGTTGATTTAACATTCCATAAAAATATTTGGCGGCAATTTAATATTTGGTTATGATCCTGAGGTTAAATATGTGTACATTTCTTTGAACAGTCTGCGTTATGGTATTCTTGATTTAACCATTTCCTAGAAAAATGATTTTGGCTTCAGTGACAACCTGCAGCAGCAAACAAGAGAAAGAAAGCTACCAAATGAGATTAGTCAATTATTATTTTGTTACAAATAATTTTTTTTTAAAAGAAAAAAATTAATTTTGTGGCCTTGAAGCCATACAGAGTCTAAAATTAATGTTGGCATTTTTTTCAAACTTTTTCTCTTTCAAAACTGAAAAAAGCAGTATCTTGGCTTTGAGATTTCATTGGAATTTATTATTGGGTTTTGAGATATTCATAACTTATCTAATAGAGAGAGATTTAAGATGTACGTATCATTGCAGCATGCTGGCTTTGAATTACATAGTTTTTGTCTATTAAATGCAACAAAGTTCTTGGATTTTCCAAGAAAGTTATGCTACGTTTGGATTAAAGTAATGATAGTGGAAATGAAATGATTTATTTCTATGGAATGAAAAAATTTGTGTTTGGTTGCGATTGGAATGAATTGAACTATTCTCATTCCACCCAAATTTATAAATTTTATTACTTGAGGAAGAGAGAGTATAGAATAAATCATTCTAATTAGAATAAAATGAATTATTCAACTATCCATTATATTCCTTCAATTTAAACGTAACATTAATATCTTTTAGAGACTAATTTCTTATTGACTTAGGGAGTATTTGTTTAGAGCTGAATGGAGCTGAATGACTGAATCGGTCAGTGCGTTTGTTTTGATTTGAATGGATGAATCGGTAAGACGGACGAGTTGAATGGATAAGTCAGATTTTTTAACTGAATGGTTAAATGAACAGCTGAATGAAGTAAAAATAAAATTAAAAAAATTAAAAAATTAAAAAATATATTAACTATTATATTAAGTAATATTAAATAAATTAACAACAATTTTGAATTTTTTCAGATGGGTAAAATAATAAAGTTTTGTCATTCAGATGTTTCAGACATGTCAATTATCAAACAACTTTTTTTATTCAGATTCAACTGATTATTCAGATTCAGCTCATTCAGATTCAGATTCATCCAGTTTTTATCAAACACCCTCTTACTTTCACTTATAACTGAAATTTAGTCGTGCTCAAGGCTTGGAATTGAATTGTCAAGTGCTTTCTTTGTTTTATGGTCTAGGTCATTATGGAATTAGGATTCTCTCCATTTCAAATGAATTGAAAAGTCTCCATTTCATGGTCCAAATTTAAAATGTGTAAATGTGACATCATGCTTATGGGAGAGAGAAGATGAAGGGAAATATACCAAAAATGGAGAGGATCTTAGTCCGGCATTATGCCACTTGAAAACTCGTCTCATTGGTGAAATAAAATCTCAATCACCAACTGGCCGTAGAATCGATAAAATTATTTTTAGTACTTACAAGACATCATTTGTTAGCTTAGGCAAATTCTAGGTGTTTTTTCTTTCTGTGAATCAAATTTAAGAAATGTAAAGACTTTAGAAGAATGTTAAGTCATAGCTCATAAGTAATGTAATTAAATATCTTTCAAGGTACCAGATTTTGGTTGATATATTGCAAATTATGATTCATTTTTTTTTTCAGGTGTAGTGTTTGAAAAACAGTCGATCTATTATCAAGCATTAATTAGTTTGCTTAGGCTGATTGTTTGGAGGGGTAGGCTAGATACAGATTTTCTTTTTCTTTTTCTTTTTCACAAAGGTATTTTGATAATTAAAGTTCAATTGACCTTTAGCACCCTAAGCAAGAATCATACCACTAGACCTATTGCCCATGGCTAGATAGAGATCGAGGCTTGTTTAATTACTTGTATACATAAGTGTTAGCTGCCCTTCTTATGCTTGATGGAGACTGACCTAATAAGTTGATGATATTTACTTCTTAATTACCACACACACACACACACACACACACACACACACACACACACACACACACACACACACACACATATATATATATATATATATATATATATATATATATATATCTAACAAAATATAACTGATTTTGAATTTGTCGCTCATCCTAATAAATTATCTGGGCCGTTCAAAGTTTGGAATAAATTTCACCGTCCATATAGTGCCGGAGGCACGAGACACAACTAATATTTATATATATATATATATATAGGCTGAATTCATGAAATACATATTCATATTTGCTTTTTGCTAATGTTGTAATTAAACTAGGCCAGGGCTACTATGACCATTGTTTGTTTTCTTTTATACTTTACTTCTGCTTCTACTCTTTAGTATGGATGAGACGTACAACTTATAATAAAATTTATGTTTAATATATATATATATGTATATGTATTCTTTGATTGCAGTGTTAAAGAAACAATTGAAAGGTACAAGAAGGCAAACTCGGATTCTCCTAATACTACTTCTGTTTCTGAAGCCAATGCTCAGGTAAATTATAGAAATAATATAATTGCTACATAATCACAAACACAAATTAAACCAAAGCTTATTAGACTCTAGCGTGATATCTCTCAAAAAATCCACTATATCAGGGAAAAAGAAAAGAAGAAGATAAGAATATATTGCATATATAGTTAGTGTACTTGATTCACTGTTTAGCCCTAGTAGCTATATTAGCTATATATTAATGTAGCCCTAGAAATTCAATTCTTCCAATCATAAAGTAAGCGACGCTTAATTAACTATGTTATTTGACTTTAAATTAATAGATGATTAGTCTTGTTCAAAGGTCTACAATGAACACTTTAAGATATGAAGTTTTTCACCTTACTCTGCCCTTCTCATATTGGCTATTGTATAGTGTATCTAAGGTGTGTCTTGGCATCTGTATTCATGTGCTTTCCCACACACACACTCACAAAAAAAAACATCTGTTTTCTCTTTTCATATATAATGATATATGCAAAAAGGAAAATGCAAAAACAATCACATATAATTATTAAACATATATTGTATTATCAATACAGTATGTAATTTTATGATCTAATTAAAAATAGAAATGAATCTCTAATTTTGAAACAACATTTCCAGCATCTGATGTTAAATGTTTGTCAAAAAAATTATTTCAGTATTACCAGCAAGAAGCCTCAAAGTTGCGGCAGCAAATTTCGAACATGCAGAACCAAAACAGGTATTTTGTAAAGATTGTGCATGCCCATTTTCTTTTTCAAGCAAGGTTGATCATGTTGAGACTTTCACAAAGGTCCTTGTACAGGAACATGATGGGTGAAAATCTGGGAGATTTAAATATTAAGGACCTGAAAGGCCTGGAAACTAAACTAGAGAAAGGAATTAGCAGAATCCGCTCCAAAAAGGTTGTTTTGTATCTGTATATTTATAATAACTAATTAACCGGGTTTTCATTCGTGACAACTAGTTGTCACAGATACTATTCTAACAATCAAACAGCCGTTCATTATGATATACAAGTCAAATCCCTGCCACTAGAAGTGGCCGGAGAAATTATTGACCACCCCCGCTATATCATATCCTCTAGCGGCAGACCACACCTTGCTTTACTCTCTAATACAAGTTACCCATGGAAGACAGAAGTCACGGAATACAGTTCAGATAACACCCCACCTAGAACCAAACTTAAAAGTTTTAACACATTCCTTTTCCTTTTTTACTATTTTATCATTTTATTTTAGAAATGAGAAGCAGACATTCATGAACATTACAAGTTTAACAAATACTCGCACTGAAATTCAAAATTAAATCATCTCCATGTGATGCTAAGATATCAAACACAATTAAAGCAAAATCAACAAGACAGGCATGCATGCACTGCCGATATAAACAAATACAGAAAATCTAATAAGGTGAAATGATAGAGAGAGAAAAAAAACAGAGAGCCAAGTTGGGCGATGAAAGCAGAGAGAGAAAATTCAATGAGATCTACAATTAAAGGCTCTAACGACAGTGAATAATTAAATGGAGGGTAATTATATAATTTTTTGAGCTGCTATAAAGATTATGCCTGCCGCTATTTTTTCTAGGGGCATGGATCGAGTTAATTGACTTTAATCTCAATCCTTAGATATCATGATAAACCGTTACTGAAATAGTGTATGTGGTAACCGTTTGTGACGGATGTAAACCCTTAATTAATTTTCCATATTTAAGCATTTATTGTTATTGAGTAGAAAATTTCTTAATTTTTGCATGCTGCAGTCTCATTGATTCCCTCTAACCGCTCTCATTGTAAATTTGCAGAATGAACTCTTATTTGCTGAAATTGAATATATGCAAAAGAGGGTAATTATTCATACTCCACTTGCTTTTAGATACAATATTTCTTCTAAAGTCGCTGACTTTCAAGCAAAAAAATTATTTTCCTAGACTCATGCCCGATATTAATTGGAAATTATATTTTATTTGTCCTGCAAAAAGAGTCAGAATTCGATCTTTCAAATTTAATTTACAGAATCTTAAAATTCATTTGAATTTAAAGAAAAATTGTGGATTGCAGGAAATCGAGTTGCATAACAATAACCAATATCTTCGATCAAAGGCATCTATCTCTGCCCTTCTTGTCATTTACGATTACTGATTCAGGGATAATTGTGATATATGTGGTCTGAATTAATTGTGTGTGAATAAGAAACATTAATTTCAATTGTATGAGTTGTTTACATGCATGTAGATTTCTGAGAATGAGAGAGCCCAGCAGCACATGAACTTGATGCCAGGAAGTAGTTCTGCCTATGAAATTGCCCCACCTCAGCAGTCGTTTGATGCTCGAAACTACCTCCAAGTCGATGGGTTGCACCACCCTAACAACAATCATTACTCTTGCCAAGATCAAACACCTCTCCAGTTGGTGTAAGAATCTAGCTAGCTATTTCAATATTATTGCATCATATATACATACACACATACATATATATATATATATATATATATATATATATATGATATTCCTACTATGAAAACACAAAGAACAATATTTATTTTTGGTTGATATTATTAACTATGTTTTTACTAATATTAATTAAAAGTAAAAGACAGACAATCTTAATTAATAAATTCCGAGTGCTGAAATAAGATAAAATTTTGAACCCTTGTTTTTTAGGGGGAGCTCAATTATACTCTTTTACATTTTGTACAACTATATATGTGTGCATGAATTTAAGTACAAGGGTGAAGGCTATTTTCCTATTCATGTTTCCTTTCTTTTTTCTTTCTTTTTTATTACTTGGTACTCACACATGCAGTACCCTCAAACTAAACTGACAAATGCCAAGGGATGTTTGTCTAATATGCATTCTTTCTGTATTATGAATTCAGTTAGAATGCATGTATGCTTAACAAAGGCTTCTGCGGTTTCTGGTGATCGAACTCATTTTATGTGGAAAAACAAGTGTCAGTTATGAAATGAAGGCTTATCTGTTTAAAGATTAATTAGCAATGAGAGATCAACATGAAGCATGTTGAGACTCTTAATTTGTACTTTAATTAATTCTTATGACATTGTTGGTTAATTTGTGATCAATCGTTAATGTCCAATGTCTAAGTGTGCAACTAGTGAAGATTTTCTATATATGCTTTATTATGTTTTATGCTTGAACTTTGTTGATGTCAGTTACATATGTAACTAGCTTGCTTGCTTGTTTAATTTCCATTGTTTGAGATATTAATTAAATGCATTTGCTTTCATTTATCATGCTATTTATTTTGTTTAGAATATATCATTTACAAATTAAATATTTTTTTGTAGTTTTTGTTAAAAATAAAAACCTTCTTAATTAAAGCCTTGAGAATAAGTAGTACTATTATATATAACTACATCTTCTGGGGATTGGGTGATAAAAAGAAAAAAGGAACTCTAAATACATATATATATATATATATATGTGTGTGTGTGTGTGTGTGTGTGTGTGTGTGTGTGTGTGTGTGTGTTAATTATCTATTATCTATTATATATCTATTACCTATTACTATATATATACTACATATTTCGTATCATGTGTTGTATTATTGCAAGAATACTTGCACATGCGCATATATTAGAAATATATACAATAATTTAGACATGCATATAATTATTCAATTTCATATTCAGTGTATTACGATCATCTATATTATATTATTATATAATACTCGAATTATAACACCAATGGGAATACACCACAATTTTAGATTACATTATCGACGCTAGTCCGTGTCTTGCACGAATTATGAATGTAGTTATAAAAATACAACAAATAGTTGGTACGATACAATAGTTTGAAGATAAATTTTCATACGAGAATTAAACCACTTTCAAGTGGTTATATATTGTCATGAATGGGCGTCATATATAGCCTTCACTGAAGCTGAGCTAGGGTGTATATATCCATGGGATAAGTGTCGCTTTCTCTTTGAGCACGGTATGATCTTTGAGCAGCATTCCTGTTTGCAGCCTCTGAAGGATGGAATGCGTCCCAAAACAAATACTCACTCCTGTTTTGACATGGGATTTGTAGAGGAATACATGGTAGACTATTATTCTTCCCTATTCCGCAGCATGCGGTGTTTGTCACCCTAAAACCTATTTTTATGTCAACCAAAAATAAAATAATAAATATTCAATTAATTCCACAAAGTATAATTAGTTACTCCAGGGATATTTTTTTACCGAAAGTTATATGTTTATTTTAAATATTAGTTAAAAATTCAGAAACAAATTAATAAGCAGAGGTTTGCATATATATATATATATATTATACCAAAAGATGAAGGATCTGCAATTGCTTCAAGTGTAAGATCATAAATGTTCACGTAAATAAAATTTGCATCGATCAGATTGTTGTTGAGCTCATCGACGAGTGATCTGAGCCTGGTGTTGAAAAACTGGACTGGTGTATTGAATTTATCAACACATGAAGAACCATTCAGTACTTCATTTGTACCAATCTCATTTGGGGTGCACCCTACAGGACCTACTGCATACAATGCAACCTTTCTTGCTCCATTGTTGTACAGATTCTGATTAATATCAAAAAACAAGAACAAATTTAAAAAGGTAATAATTTTATACATGATTAAAACTAAGCATATATATATATATATATATAGTAGCAAAGATCAGTAAAATTTTATAAATGTACTTAATGATATCATCCATTTGTGATGACAGATTGTAACTCTATCTTAATTCAAGACTTTTGGATTATATATTTAGTAATTAAAAAAAAATCCATATCAAAAATAAAAATTTACTGTATAGCGCAGCTGACCTTAATTTGTTCAGAATATTGTTGAATAAGGACATCAGCATATTGGTCGGGTGTATACATTTTACTTGTTGGATAAACTATTGGCAACAAGTAATTGTTAATGTAATCGTTACTGCCCATTCCAACATAATATAAGCACTTGTTCAGGTACTTAGTATTAGTAGATTCATTACTTCCACTTATGTTGTTGATCCGAGAGATTGTTTTTTGATGATTTTCCAACTGCTTATCGAGGCTGATTCGGTCACCCTGCATAATTAAAAAGGTTAATTAATTAACTAATTTTTTAATTAGTAAAATGAATAAATTTTATTAATAATTTATAAATAGTAATTATTTGTCAATACCAAATGCTGTCCAGTTTCATTTCGTATTCCTGCTCCTGCAGATGCATAATTGATGCCTAGTAGTATATTAGCCCGACTTGAATCAGCAAAAGGTGGAATGTAATCTTTGAAGCCCAGAAGTTCAGCTGTAAATTAAGATAAATATTCAATTAGTAAATATGATATATGGTTCTACGCATGCATCTATAAAGAAAATTGATGCTAAAATAGAGTGGACTCATGTTGTTTTATGCTTTCAATTATACACGTACTCTATATATACGTATATATAGAGATAAATGATCCGTAACAAGTATTTGTTATGGATTAAAAATGAACAAACACCATCATTGGCATCTAATATAAGAACCATGACAGAAATTAGAACTGACAAATTTACGTTCGCTACTAAAGTAGCGCACACAACGTAACATGTCGTCCGCTACTAATGTAGTATAGCGAAAGTAAATTTTTAAGTTCTAATCTCAGACGTTGATTTTTGTATTGGACGATAAATATGATGTTTGTCTATTTTTGATCCATAGCAAGTACGTGCTATGAATTATTCCCCTCATTCCGCAAAACATGATTAGGTACTAACCTTCTTTTTTTTTGTGAGGGGTTTCTAAGCTAACCCTATGAAGAAAATACACATTTTTATATTATTTTTAACAAAAAAAATGCAGGAAATTATTTTGGTAAGAAAGAGAATTAAGTAAAGAGATTGACCAGTGATATCAGCCATTGTTAGACCATTGGTAAACCTTCCGGTGGACTGACCATTTGGAAAATCAATCCCATAGGGCGGATAATTGGATTTAGCCAGTGTCAAAAGGTTATTATTATTGCCATTATCGACTAATGAATCTCCAAAAATGAAGAAACAAGGCACTTCTGGTTCTCCTTCAACCCAATATGACGAGCTAGAAAAAAACAGTACCATAATAGTAGACGCCATGCTGCATTTCCTAACCTCATATGCCATCGAAAAATAGTTTTAAATTTTATAGATGAGGGTCAAAAAAAATCAAAGGATAGATAAAATATATATGTTTCAAGAAGAAGCTAGATGAAGGTTGTAAATGAATAGGAGTGAGCACAAATGAGTTGGAGATAATTTAAATATGATTTGAGGTTGGGTATATAATAAAGGGATCCTCTTAGGGTGAAGTTATCAATTTCAACGGAGTAAGTTTTATAATTTATTATTGCATTGATTATAAAAAATATTATATTGATAAATTTTAAATTTTTTTGTTGCATTGATTAATACTACAATGTTTTCTATAATTATTGTAATAAAAAGATTTATAAATTTACTACGCTAAAGTCGGTTGGTGTCAACTAATTCACCATAACTGTGAACCAATATTAATTTTGAACTATTGAGTACGGGGTGGTCATTTTTCCACAAGTATCCCTTTTTATTACTATTAGTTAATATTGAACCCTAACTCCATATTATTCTAATCCACGAGATATAGACAATAGTGTATGGCAAAAATGTTATTTCCTCTGTTCCGAATTATAATATCATTATTAATTTTTTTTAAAGTCAATTTAAAATATTTTTAAATTTAAAATTGACATGATTCAATTAAAATTTTAAAATAATAAATCTTATAACTAGTAGTTATATATATTTTTACGTAGTTTATAATATTCATAATTGTAGTTATATAAACTAAATAAATTCATGTCAATTTTGAGTTTTAAAATGTTTAAAATTAATTTTTCAAAAGCCAATATTGATATTATAATTTGGGAACGGAAATTGATTTGGAGAGAGGACGGGGTTGATTGATTGATGATAAAATTTATTTTTGGATCCCATATGAGCAACCTTTTTCTTTGGAAAAGTGTGCATATATAAACTATATATACATACACGATAATACGAACAAGATCATGCATACATTGACTTATGCAAGTATATGTCATTTTTTTAGTTAGACATCAACTTTAGAGATAACTGACTCCACAAAAATAGGGGTCCTTCCTAACTTTCTCCATGCTCAGAGTTTTGGTTTTACTTGTATACAATATAGCAAATGTCATATCCTTGTGAGTTCTGAAGAACAAGCCAACTAATTGCATGTCCAATATAAATTTTATTAATAATTTATATATAGTAATTTGTCAATACCAAATGCTGTCCAGTTTCATTTCGTATCCCTGCTCTTGAATCAGCAAAAGGTGGAATGTAATCTTTGAAACCGGTCCAGAAATTCAGCTGAAAAGATATAAATAATTCAATATATTTAGCACCATAGTTTTTGGACTTGGGATGGAATGAGAGAGATTTATTAATTGATCGATGATAAAAATTTGTTGGGATGCATGTATTTTAAGATCGAGTATGAACGACCATTTTCTTGGGAAAATGAACAAGATCAGTTTCCCATGCATACATTGACTTGTGCAATTATATGTCATTATTTTAGTTACACATCAACTTAATTTTGAGATAACAGACGGATCGACTCCACAAAAATAGGGATCTTTAAAATAGGTATTGGATAAGAATGGAAGGTTAGGATTTAGTGTTAAGAATGAAAGGCTTAGATGCATTCTCATGTTATTTGTTTTAAATAGCTGAATGTGAGTCATTAGAAGGTACTACTATCAATGAAATGATTAAAAATTTCTTCTCCAATCTATCTCTCTCTCTCTCCCTACAATTTCTATCAAAGTCTACCCGAGACTATAAATCGGTAACAAATATTATCATTTAATAATTAAAATTTGTATAAAATTAATTTCTTCACTAGTACCGCTTAATGGGAAGTTGAAAACTACTGATACAAGGGAGAAAATTTATTGGGAGAAGTTAATGAGAGAAGTTAGGGATGATATAATTGAAAGTAAATAATTTATTCTCCTAAAAAGTTGTAAACGACTAATAAATTGGAACATATTTTTTCTTCAAAAAAGTCAATTATCATAGGCAGTACATTATTATAACTAGTGGCGGCCCTACACGTGTTGCGTGTGTAAATTATGTGAGGTAAATTATGAAATTTATAAAATTTAAAAGAGTAAAGAAAAAGACATAAAAAATAAAATAGTATATCTAACAATATTGTACGGACAAAAGAGAAAAAAAATGTGACACAAAATCACCAAACTTGTGAGCGAGGAAGCCTTGGATATAGAAGATATAGGCTTTATAATATATATAGAAGGTATCTTATGTAGGACTAGCTAGAAATAGGCTCTTTCATTGAAGTTTGAAACGCAACAAATACATACTATATAATTATAACACCCCTCCATGTAATGGAAACATAAATTTAATTCGTATAACAACATAAATACAAAAACATGCATGCCACCGTGCGAAATTTTCAGCCCTATCTTCAGAGTTGAGCTAGACGGCGGATATCATAAGGGTATGCATCCGATGGAGACTCCGCGGCATATGATCTCCTCCCTAGAACCACATTTGCAGATTCTGTCGGATGAAAAGCATCCCAAAATATGTACTCCTTCCTATTCCGGCATGGTGTTTGAAGAGGAAGACAAGTAATTTGGCCATTGTTCCTCCCTACACCACAACACCCCACATTCGTAACCCTAAAACCTGAAATATCAAATACAAAGATAGCACATTTAATGAGCCAAAGTAGTACTATATATGTAAGAAAAGCCATTTAATTTCTAGCTAACGACGAATGCCCCCATGCCACCTATCAATCTATCACGTCGAGATTACTTCATTTTGGTACCCACCCCACCCCACCCCACCCCTCCCTTAAAGTACGTTATTATGGGTAGCAGAGAACTGATCAATTGTGCCTCGGATGAAAAAAATACCAACAGTCCTAATTTGTAGGTTATTCTTTGTGCATATGTAATTGTACATTATAAGATCGTTAGTGATTATTTTTCTCTCTTTTTTTTGCCAAGAATTGCTGAATTCTTGTTCTCTCTCTCTCTCTCTCTCTCTCTCTATATATATATATATATATATAGGGTTTTTTCCCAATGTTCTAGCTTCTACTAGTTTATATAAGAAAATTCAAATAAAATTAATTAGGATTGTTAGTATATACTAGTAAACTTGATGAGAACATGTACCAAAAGTTGAAGGGCGGGTGATTAAGTCCTGGAAAATCCCATAAGCATTAATGTAAGTAAATCTTGAATCAGCTTGATTCCTGTTGAGATCATCAACCAGAGCCCAAGCCTGTTGTTGAAAATCTGATTTGCCACATTGATCCTTTGTACACATGTTGACCCATCTGGGCTGTTTTGGGCCAATGCATTTGGGCTGCAGCCAATCTGGCCCACTCCAATCAACGCAAATTTCCTTGCTCCATAATTGTACAATTGCTGCAGTCATTTAAATATATATATATATATATATATATATATATCCACACTCTGTACTTATTTCATGGTAAATATCATTTTTTTTTTATTTTAAAAAAATTTATTACTAGAAATAATTATTACCGTTAATTGTTGCCTATATTGTTGAATAAGAACATCAGCATATTGGTCAGGTGTATATCTCCGGCTAGTCGAGTAAGCAGCCGGCATGAAATAGTTATTAAGGTAATCATTGCTGCCTAATCCGATGGAGTAAATGCACTTGCTGAGATAATTTGCAGCAGTATTTGTATCCCCTAGTAAATTTACCACTTGTGTTACCGTATTTCTGTAATTATTTACCTGCCCGCTCATACTAATCCGTTGCCCCTATAACCAAAAAAATAAAAATTGCAATTTTTTAGGATCAAATTTTAATACAGTTCTCGGTCTTTTGACTAGAGATTAAGCATATATATATATATATATATATATAGTATGATCAGAAGTAGAGAAATCGATGGATGATTGATTACCAATTGTTGGCCGGTTTCGTCTCGAATTCCAGCAGCTGCAGATGCATAATTCACTCCTCTGAGTATGTCTCGGCCACTTGCTTGTGAATAAGGAGGAATGTAACGGTCAAACCCCAAAAGCTCAGCTGCAGTAGTAGAGGGGGGAAAAATAAAAAGAAAAGAAACTGTAAGTTATTGATATATTTATTTCAAATTTATCAGTAAAGTGAGATTAATTAAGTAATGCCTATCTTCTAAATTGTTCATTGTACGATTTAATTGTTACTGTCCTATCTATCTAATAATCTGAAAAACAAACGGCCACCATTTTTCTTGATGGTTATGGATAAATGGTACCTTGCCTTTCCAAAAGTGTTAAGCTTTTTCTAATACCTTTATTATTATGAAAGTGAAATATTGTTGATTTCTCATGAATATATGGTCGCATTTAATGATATATCGAACTGATCTATATAGTCCGGTTCTCCGACGAATGCTAACGATGGCTATATATATATATATATATATATATATATATATATATATATATATATATATATATATATTTAACGTCTAAAATTAATTTATGTGAATTCTGAAATTTATAAGATGAACTCTGTGCATGCTTCTTTAAGGTGTGGGAGAGAGAGAGAGAGTGCTTACAAATGACATCGACGGTAGTTTTACCGTTGGTAAACCTTCCGGTTGGTCCTTGGGGGAAATCAATCCCATAAGGCATGTAATTAGCTTTGGCCAAGGACGTTATACGGTTATTATTGCCGTTATCCACCAAAGAATCACCAAAAATAAAGAAACAAGGAACTTGAGGCTGTGCTTTAGCCCCATTATACACGTTCAACACCACCATCACACACACCACCAACCATTTCTTAAACTCAACACCCATTTTCCCAAAACAAAAAGATTCAACTTCTTATATAAACACTTGGGAATGGTTTGGTAATGTGTGATGAAATTAAAAGCTAGAGGAGATACATGTATATATAGGACACTAATTATAAGGAGACAAAAAAAATCTAGCTTTATGCATGATTTTACAGTTGAGAAGTTAGTTGAAGGCATTAATTTCACGCGGACATAATGTGAGATTAATTCTAAAAGGAGTCAAGGACCAACGGCTGGCTGGCTAGATCTTTCGGGTTGAGTGAGGGGGGGTACGGTACCCTTAACGACCGGCATGACCGGTGCACTTTTTTTTTTTTTTTATTTTTTTTTCTCATAATTGTGGTAAAAAAGCAAAAAAAAAAAAAAAAAATTAACACTGTGTACCGGACGTTAGTCCGGTACATTTGCACCGGACCGCCCCCCAATTAAGATCTTTCTGTATAATTTTTGCATGTGTTATGAATTTCATTGCAGATAATATATATATATATATATATATATATATATATATATATATAGGAATTAATTGATTTATGAAAATTAATAGGTACAAATTTCACTATAAGAAAAATCTCTAATTCCGACCGACTATTTGTAACAAAAAAATATTCCATCGGAAAGTAGTGATAAAAACATGGGAAATGATTGTGCTAAGCTGATAAGTATAAATGACAAGCTTCTAAATCAAACAATTAATTATAAGATGGGTGACTATATATTCTTTTGTCTCTAATTATGTTTATTTCTCGATCTCGTCTTAATTCACATTAATAATGTTGTAAAAACTTATTATGAAATACTTCCTCTTTTTCCTTTTTATTTGTCGTTATTTTAAAAAACACAAAAATTAAGAAATGCAATTAATGTTTTGTACGTCTAATTAACCAAAATAATTATAAAATCTCAATACTATCCTTCTAAAATTCATTGAAAAAAATAAAAGAAAAATAAGTTAGCATTTCATATAGGTATAATATGACAAATTAAGTTATTAATATTTTCTTTTAATCTATAAACAACAAGTAAAAAAGAATAAATTTTACCATCTAAAACCACAAGTTAAAAAGAACCGATGGAGTATGTTTTGTCTCTTTTTCTTCAACTAAATAATGATGTACGAACTTATAAATTTCAAAAACCAAGTCTTCCTCGTTCCTATTAATTTCACGTTTCCAAACAATTAAAACTATGCAAAAAAATTCACTTCAAGGCGGATATGAGAAAAATATAAGAGAAAGAAAATATTAAACATAATGAATCATAATTAATTCATGTCATTCGCATCATCATACCCATTATGAAGTTATTTTCTCTTTTCGTGTTTGTTAAATTTTTTATTTTTTTTTGGATAGGATTTTAAGTTTGTAAAATGAATGCTACTCTTCATTGATATACTAAAGAGATATTCTGATGATGAATTTTCACATTTGATAATTAATGCATGAAACTAACGATTAGATAGAGCATGCCAATTGCTATGCATGAAAGAAATTAAGGGGATGTATATTTTGACAACGTCGTATTTTGATATTTTATATTTCTCTTCAAAATAAGGACTTAGTCAAGTAGCCTTAAACTGCATACTACTATATAAGTATCCGATTAGTATGAAATTAATTTGATGGTAAGTTGTTCAATTGACTAATATCATCTCTCGACATACGTGTCGACGCTATATTGATCAATTGACCAAAATCAACTTCATATTAACTACTTCATACGACCGACATACATACATACATACATACATACATACACACATGTGAACCTTTGACATTGTAGGCATGCATTAATGTTCATTCATTGCGCAGTGAGAATGTGGTTTTCAAACATATCTAAGTACCCCGGCCGAACAATATCGTATCGGATATATCTGATATGTATTTACGTACGTATTCAAATTGTGCATTTAAAGATATACTTAGATGTAAAATAGTACTACCAAATTAGCAGAGAAAGGATTGTAAAGAGAGGACATAAATATTTTACTACTTACATTAAGGTATGCTTTGAATGTACAATTTAAGTATGTACATAAATATAGATATATCCATATCATTATAGAGAGTACTTCATCAGTCAAGTATGAAGTAATTAAGATTTAGAAGACTAATTGAAGGGCCGTAGGATTTTGGAGTGCGTTAGTTTACTCCCTTCCAATAAATGGAATAATTTAACATATATAATTTTAAATTATGTTAAAATTTACTCAGTTAGTAATACAAATTTTCTAGAAAAATATTTATATATAAATTAATGTGTGTTAATTTTCTTAGTTATTTTTCTTTAGACATGAGACCAGAATAATTTATTTTTGAATGGTATGGCAGACAAATTAAGTCAAATGATCCGGATGAGGCTTTCATTAATGGACATATCATGTTCTTGTGATTACACTTAATTAGTATATTAGTTTTTTCCATCCCTGCCGACTTGTTGCGGCAAGTAATTTTTTTATTCCTTTTGTAATGGAGGGGCATGTTAATCTTTAACCGTGTCGCAACAAGCAATTTTGCTGCCGTAATAATTTGTCGCGGTTGGGAAAAAAATAAGTTTAATCTTGACTATTTATTATTCAAATTATAACGGATATGATTATAATTATTGAAATCGATTTTTATGAATGAAAACTTTATGTGTGTGTGTGTGTGTGTGTGAACATTTTCAATTTCAATATGTTCGGTATGCATGCCAATAAAAAAAGCTAGCGAAGATTATTATTTACAGTGCATTACAGATTGGATAATCATAAAGTTATCACGACAAGTTTGACATTTTAACCCAGTTAATATCATGACTTGGTCAGTCTGTCCCTCTCAAAAAACATTAAAACAAGTGGTATACTATACGTACTTGCTAGCTCATTACAACTACTAATTAACACATGAATGAAAGAAGGATATGATCAATTGTAATAAGTGGTCCTCCTATCCTATATATTCGCACTTTTTTCAACTATGTCCTTACTCTCCATTACATGCATGCAATTGATGAAACCTGCTAAATTGTACTCCAATTAATATGCATGGTTGACTTTTTATACTGATCATCCAACGGTTGAAAGTCAAGAATCAAGACGGTGATAGATCCGACGGTTGTAGGGACTTCAATCGCCTTATGGACGAAGGTGGTACCGACAGACAGTATTTAGCTAGTATTAATGAGGGTGAGGAGGAGAGGAGAAGAGAGGAGAGGAGAGTGGAGTGGATGGTCGTACTCCCTATATATATATATATATATATATATATATATATATATATATTAATGCTTGCAAACCAAGTCAATACAAATAACATGGGCCTTTTTCTCATTCATGACCATGCTGCAGTTATTAGGCTTGCCGTAGCTATGAAGTTGAAGAAGAAGATGGGTGCAAGTTGTCTATGCTGCCTACCATTGACATAAGTAAATACTCCGGCAACAGCTTGATCTCTAGGCGACATTATATTAATTCCTAATTTGACAGTCTATATGTTTAAAATTAATAAGATTTTCATTTGACTCTTTTTTTTCAGTGTATTAAAGTTTAGCGACACTCTTTGATAATTTAATTTTTTACTAAAATTTCTCAACCAGAAAAAGTTATGCCTCCTAAATGTATCGTTGATGAGCCTGAACATGAATAAACAAACAAAAGAAATAAGAGTATATATTAATTAAAAGTCATCTGATATTATTATAATATAAAGCAAAAACCCAGCCACTATGAACCAGAAAGCTATATATATATATATATATATATATATATATATATATATATATATATATATATATATCAAATTAATCTAGCCTAGCTAGCCTTTATGACAATGAGTGTGTTCCCTCTATTATAAAATTTGAGAAGATATATTGCTATCCATACTTACTAGGAAGAATATACAAGAGAGATCGATCCCCAAATTAATTTAAATACATGTGACGACTTAATAACAAGTTGTGTGGTGCTGGTGAATACAGCTATGGCATTTGATGAACAGAAAGTTAAAAAGCTCTTTAAACGGTCAAAGTATATACTAATTTTGTGAGTAATTGAAAAACATGCACATACATTCACCTTGAGATTTTCTAAATAAATGCTAGACTTTATGAACTTACTGAGTTATGAATTCACATTTCTTGCCTTAGTTTTGGATAGAGGTGATTATAGATGCTAGCTGAAATTAAGTTTAGATATTTCTTCCAAAATAAGATAATGATTTTCCACACCTGTCTTATACATATGTTTACTACCCAATTAAGGGGAGTCAACTCCTCAGATTTCATAACATGAATTTATTATTTTAAAACCTTAATTACCAACGTTTTTTTTTTAGACAAAAAAGTTTTACCAAATCTGTTACAAAATAAACTTTTATCTTTATTCAGTTACAAAATAACCATATAGACAAATACATAAGGATTACACGGTTCGAGTCCCTAGCTACAACTATGGTGAATAGCTGATATGGCATGAACAAGCTATGCAGCAGCAAGTGTGGGGACACTCACATAGCCATTGATAAGCACATCACTTTCTCCCTTCCTCTATCTAAGAAAAGGAAAAGGAATAAATAATCTATACACTGCAAGCAAAAGGTAAAATCTTTTAACCATTTGGTGAATGTGTGTTCGAGGGATTAAGTTATCTTTCCCTTCTGTTTACTTTCCCAATTTTCTCCCATGTCAGCTTACTTGTTGTTTGATGTGTTCTAGGGTCTTTATATTTTCGAAAAGATTAAACTTTCGATATATTGAACTGAAAATATATACAGGATTCAGAACGGGCATCAGGGTATGCAAAGCAAAGAAGAAGAAGTTCTGCCGCGCACTTACAAAAATTGGTTAAATTTAGGCACTCTTCTCTTAGAAGCATACTAGACCATTGAATCGTTACCAAAGTTAATATGGGCGTACAGCTCCATAGCTGGAAAGCCTCCTCAGGACAATTGGCCAGTTAATGAAATGTATTTTTTTAAGGACTTGATACAAAAACCCAAAAGGCCTACTTTTCTTCAAACCACTTGGCTCGATTGCAATAGATTTTGTTGGTCCTCTTGGTTTCAAACTTTACCAGCTCTTAAGGTTATTTGATCACGTGGGACTGGGCAGTCAGGCCGCTCACTTGAGCCATGGAATTGAACAAACTTTTTCCAGGTCCAAGGTGAGTAATGGGCTAACCAATATTCCATGCCCCCTTCCTCTTCTAAATTCTGCAATAGGGCATAGTCTACCAGGAATGATTAGCTGAAGGTGAACTAGCAGCTTCATCGACAATCATATGGTCAATAAGCAATGAAACACAAAATAAAACATAATTAAATATTGAACAGGACTAATTTATACAACTAATTATATGAGAGATAGCAATTTGTCACAAAATTATAGCTTCATTTGTGTTGATGTGTTCATTAGTAATATGAATACAACTACATATTGAGTAACATATCAACCATTTGTTATCTACCCCGCTAACAAAACTCAGAAAACTTACTCATAAATCATTATTGACAGGCGCAGACGAGTACTGTAAAGCAATTCCTTTAAAGATTTGAATCAGATCCTTCAAGTCATTGCTCCCCAATTCAAGGCAGTCTCTTAGCAATTCACCTTCAACCACTTCTCTCTGCACTGTCTCCACCATTTCCCTCAATGGACCCTGCCATTTCCATCAAATATTAGCCAATTTTACACAATCAGAAAAATATCATAATCATCATAGCATGAATGTATTTATATTTTATCATAAATAAATTCCCCCAATAAATTATCTGGTACCCCCACTAGCCAATGTATTGGGTAACTTAACCCTCCCCATTTCCCTACCCAAACAATAATGAAGGTATAGTTCAGCTCAAATATTATTTAGAGATTTACCAGCAAAGATAATTAACCATTTTGAGAGTAGAGACTTTAATTACAATTAAGAATTACACTTCAGATTATTGATGCAATCATGCAACTATTTCAGGACTTTACCAAAAGGATACTCAACACCTTTAATTAACAGAGATTCATTTTTAAGTGGTTTAGTGCATAGTCTTTTTAGTTTTTCTTTCTTTAAGAACTAATGAAAATTGAACCATAATAACTAGTCCAATTCAAAAGAAAATGATAAAATCACATACAGAACTCTCTTTTTTACAAAAAAAATAAAAAAGTCAAAAAGTTCAACTATTAAAAGAAAAAATTGCAACCCAATAATATGAATACAAAAACTTGGAAGTTCAAATTCCAGGCTTTATAGATTCGTCATTAGCCTAGTTAATTGAACCTAAATTCATGAATTTGTACAATTACTCCACCAAATTTAACTATCAATATTCCAAAACAATTACAGAATAATTAAACTGGAAATTAAGAAATACAGTAGCAAAATTAGTAAGAATATTTCTCCTACTGGACTACTACTATTTACTTGTAAGTAAACTTACCGACTGATTAAACACTTTAATTAGCCTGCCAGATAGGGACTTTGACAACCTAAGGACATTACTGTAATTTCGTTGCACCCACGCCGCCCTTTCTCCTCCCGTATTCATCCGATTCAACTCGTTCACAGCTCGAATCAACTCGTTAATGTCCGACATAGCTCCGAACAGCTCAAACGAGGACGTCGTATCTCTCCAGGAGTAGTTTCTCAAGTAGTCCCAGCCCATAGACCACATGACCCGCCAGAAGCTCAGCCCGAGCCCGCGCTGGAGCTTCTGGGCAATCAGCCGGGCACGGGCGGAGCCGGCGAGGTCGCCACGGGCGGCGCGGAGATTGGCCACACGGGTGGTGAGCGAGTGGGCTAGGGAGAAGAGGGTCTGGTATTGGGAAAAGGAGAGGGAGAATGAAGGTAGTGGACTGGTGGTGAGAAGGAGGGTGAAGGTGAGGAGGGAGAGTTTGATGGCCATTTTCAAATTCTTTTTGGGTTTTGAGAAGAAAGAGTTTTGAACCTTCGAACAAAACAAAGGGCAACTGATTTTTCTAGTAAAAGGAACCCAAAAACAAATTAGATCATGAGGCCCAACCCACAAATCCATCCGGACCAAAATAAGTTTATTTATTTACTTATTTAACTCAAAAAAATTGACAAAATAAATGTAATCCTTCTTAAAGGGTGAGAGAGGGTGGCAAGCAATAAGTCTTTAAAATCATCCATTAAGGAAAATTATAATTTCTATATTGGAAATACAATATCAAGTATATTAAATTTTTAATTTCTAATACGCATGATTGTCAATAAATATCGTTGACGATTACACGGATAAATATTAATGTGACTACATAAAAGACAATATATTATTAGTAAATGAAATTAACCTTTTATTGTTTGAACTCAGTTACGAATGTATATTTTATATTTAAATAATATACAACAAACTAAATGTAGATTAAATTTGACATTATTTTAAAAATATGTTTTTATGATAATTGTATTGTTTTTGTTATGTGTATGTCAAAACAAACGTAATAACTGTCAAATATGTCAGATGAAATTGTAGATTACTCAGATCGACAAAACAAAAATAGATTTTAGATACGTCATGTCTGTCGATCGTTATTAAGATATTTTTTCAATTGACAAATTTAATAGACTCCAAATATGTCGTGTCAAAATTGATAAAATATAATAGATACTGTTCATGTCGAATCAGAAAAGTTGGACATTCAGAACGACAAAACATAATATGTCTTAATTTTGTCGTGTCAAATAGTTGACTTAATTATGAAATAATAGGTCGTTCAAAACGACAAAATATATTTAAAATTTATTATGTTAAATAGTGAATTACTTATGAAGTGGTAGGTCACTCGAATCCGTAACATGTCTCAAATATATCATGTCAAATAGTGAGTCACTTGTATTTGCTTCGTCCTATTTACAGAGGTTCAAGAAAAAAAAATAGAATTTGTCTCGTTTATGTAATTTTAAAAATATTTGATAGTATTATTTTTCTTGACCAAATTGTTGAGTTTGAACCTAGGGTTAAAACGCTAATTAATAAATTAATTAGGTCAAGTTTATAATTAGTAATATATTAAACTTTTGTTACTAATTATCTTAAATAAGGCAAGTTATAAAATTAAACTTATTTTTATAGCCGAACGAATACAATGAAATGGAGCCAAATTTAAGAGATCTCAATTTGATAATATGAAGAAATTGTATATTTCAGTTTTTTCGAAAAAAAGAACCAAGTAAGAGCATTCACAACAGTTTCTTTATCTTTATCCCTACTCTACAGTGTTATTGGGTCATTCTGTAGGATAGAGATTCAATTTTTTTACTAAATACCCAACAGGTTCCTTATATTGATTCTTTAAATATTAAATTTTGAAATTTAAAAGTTAAAATTTGAAAGTTCCAACAATCAAATTTTTGAACGTTGTAACTATTTTTTTATTTAAAAGTAATTGTTTTTTGAATTTAAAAATTGCAATTATTTTAATTTAAAAATAGATATGGCTAGAAATCAAAATGTGCAACGATCATTATGTATTTATGAGAACTAAAACAACATTATTTTAATTATAAAATAATAAAATTTATAATTAGTAGTAATATTTTTTACAAATCAGCAATTAAGTGAGACAAGATCATTTAACCAACATAAAATCGCAATAAATAGAGTGTGAAATGTCATTTTATATAAATAGGGAACGCTCTTTTGATTCCCTCACTTTGAGGAGTCAAATTATATATAAGGATTAAAATAGAGAATTATATAAGGATAAGGAAACTGTTGGATACTGATTTATTGATATATTCTTCAAATGTGGGGATAGAGAGTCTGTTAGAGAAACTGTTGTGAATGTTCTAATAATAATGAGAAATATTACTTATCACTATCATTAGCATCTAAATTTTCAAACAAAACATAAGGAAAAAATAATTATTTGTTACTAATTATTAAATATCATCTTACTTACAATTATCATTAACTATTATTTTTTTCACAAAAAGAATGTTATTAAATTTTTAGAACAAAAATTATACATAATCACTTTCCATGTACTTGAGCTATTAGTTAATGGAGAAAATCAATTAAAAACTAGTAATTAAAAAATAAATAACTCTCACCATTTTGCCTATGTGAATCCATTATCTTCAACTTCAAATGAACTAGAGTAAAAAAATAATTGAAAGATCGATAACCAAAGTGAAAAAAATTTAATAGTTCAAGGTAATAATTCATATTTAAGTCTAATTTTTAATTATATGTAAGTATTGATTAACCTAGTCAATGGGACCACGTCATCAATTTATGATGTGACAAGTTCAATTGAACAAAACTAAAAACTAAAAAATAATTTAATGATCTGATTAAAAAAATTAAAAGATTAATCACCGAAATAAAAAAAAATATTAATAATTTAGAATAGGTGTTTATATTTAAGCCTTCAATGTATCCCCTATAAATTATAGTGGTATTCTACCTATTTTCTCAATTCCTTTACAATATTCTTTCTCACTACTAGCATCACTTTTTTTTTATGTTATAATTTATTATAATAATTTATTTGTTATATTTTGAACTTATTTTCATAACATGCTCTTAACAAAAATCAAATCTTTCACCTCTATATAAAGAAAATTGAATCATACTGTAAAATCTCTATTTAAGAATAGACTTGGGATCAAACTATTTGTATTATAATTGAGAGATTATTACTAAATAGAGATATTGGTACAAAATATTTTTCGAACACCAAAAAATATTCACGACTGAGATTGTTGTCTTTTATATGAAAATGTGGTATTTTATATGAAAATGTGGTTTTTTATAGGAAAATATGGTCTTTTATAGGAAATGTAATCTTTTATAAAAAAATGTAGTTCTTTATAAGAAATGTAGTATTTTATAAAAAAAATATAATTCTTTAAAATTAATATTGTCTCTCTCTTATATATATATATATATATATATATATATATATATATATATATATATATATATGAAATTATTACTATATAGGGGTATAGTTTCTTAATACGGTACTTAAAAATTATATAACATATTACAATTTAGAGGTTATTCTTATTTATAACTGATCCAAATTAGGACCAATTTTTTTTATAATATTACAGAGGTCATTCTTATATAGAGTATTCTTAAATAGGAATTTTACTGTATCAGAAAATCAATAGCCCATCATTACTATTAACATTATTCACTTAAAATTAAATTTGTAAGGGTCTTAAATCCTTTTATGGTAACTTTTTTTTTCTTTTAAAAAATTATAGTAAAAATTAATACAACTAATTCCAATAAAATAAATAAATTAAAATAGGTAGTTAGAATTAATTAGAGTGTTATTTTGTGCACAAATAAAAAGCAATTTAATTCATTGGAATGACTCTATTTTGGCTTTTGGTGCCACCGTCCCTCCCTCCCTCCTCCTCTGCATTTGCATGAGCAAAAGCTACCTACATAGCGCCACTCGTACCGTCTCATAATGAAATCAATCGGTGAATACGATGAGTTGTAACTCTCTAAGCCTCTACCATTTCTCTCTCTGAACTATCTATATATGGATAAATACATACAGATATACTCGTCATCGGTGTAATATTTTTCTCTATCCACTCTGTCCACCTCCATAGCCACCCAAAATATCCATCTCTTAGCCACCTGCCACTCATTCGTCTGTATATGGACACTACTCAACTCTATTAAATAGAAGAAGAGGAAGAAGAAAAGCAAGTGATGATGAAGGTCAAGTCCTCTGAAGAAATCAGCATTTTGCAGAAAGATTTGGTAAAATCCCACTTCTTTTTTTCTTTTTAATGGATACCCATTATGAATTTATGGTGAAATTATCTAGTTTCCCAACTATTTTTAACGGGGTTTTAATGTTTGATGCTACAGTACTCTCTTGGCTATGTGGTGGTGGTTTTAGGTTGTAGAATTTTTTTTCTTTTCTTTCTAATTGACACCCGTTGTTGATTTATAGTAAAATTGTCTAGTGTTTGATGTTTCTCAACTAGCTGTTAATGGGGTTTGAGTGTTTGATGCTACATTACTCATTTGGTTTTTTGTGGTGGGTTTAGGTTGTTGAATTCTTTTATTTATTATTATAGTTTTTGTATGGTTAATTTTTTCACTCGGTGGCAGAATTATTTAATCATGTTAAATTTAAAACACATACGTAGATAAAGAATTTTATAATGGAGGGCCATGAATCACCCAAGCTTAAATCCATGAAAAATTTAGTTCATATTCGAAATTGGATCATAGTTCTGTTTTCTACATACATGTATCTCATTTTAGTAATTTATTGGTATGAAAAAGAACTGTATTAGATTTGCAAGCAATCGTTTCTGGAAGGATATTTCTAATTCGAATGAGTACCTGCATTAGCTTACTTAGAAAATTTTCAACGTGCAGGCTGAATTGCAGACCAGAGATATGCCTTCTGAGAAGTATAACTACAATTCTGCCATACTTAGAACTCGATTGGAAAGGCTTTTGAAGGAAAGGGAGCTCAGAAAGTTCAACAAGTCTATCCATCTGAATGAGGAGGTCAAAGATACTAAGGGGCCAAAGGATACACTTGGGGATGGCCAAATTGTAATTAACAATAACAAGTGGCCTCATGAGGAAGGGTTACCGGATGGGATCACTATGCCAAGAGTTCTTGATGATCCTGGACATGACAAGCAAAATGGGATGCCTTCCAAACAACGTTTATTGGTGGTTGCGAACCGTCTACCTGTATCTGCAGTTAGGAGGGGTGAAGACTCATGGGCACTAGAAGTAAGTGTAGGGGGCCTAGTCAGTGCACTTTTGGGTAAGTGTCAGTTCAATTCATTGTTGATTGTTAGTTTGGATTCACCTTGTTTTTGTAGCTGGGATTATATGCTGCTACTTCTTTTATTTACAGCATAAAGGTAGCAAAATTGTCACGTTTTTATTGTTATAGTCATTGAGTGCAATGTTCTAAAAGGCGCTAGGCGGGTGGGCGGCCGGAGGGGGCCTAGGCGGAATTTTTTATTTTAAGCCAATTTTAATATTTTATCTTATATTTATCCAAATAAAACAATAATATAAAGTAAAACAATCCATAATAAAGATAATAAAGGTATTTGCTTAAGGTTCAAACACATATTCATATTGTTAATGTCAAAGTTCAAACACAAACATGCAATTGTTCAAAATTCAAACATATTTTTAACGTATTAATTTTATTCATAAACAAGATTGCTATTAAATAATAAAATTTAAAATTTCAAGAATTTAATTAAATATTAAAACTTAAGAAACTAAACATAAATTTAAGAATTATATTGAATTAAACTAAATATTACAAATGTATCATCATGTATATAATTTAAAGTTGGTACAAGTTCAAAAAATTATAACTATAATAAAATTATCCATTTTGACTTGAGATGGTTCACTTCTTGTTGTGATTTGATATGCTACAATCTGTATTATAAATATGATAAATTATTAGAAAAATAAATATATCAAGATCTGGTTTGAATAGTTATTAAAATAAAATAAAAAAACTCTCCGCCTAGACCCTGTCTAATTTCCTAGAGGGATTTTTTTGCCGCCTTGGGTCTAGAGGTGTCGGGGGCCTAACACCTAGACGGGGCGTCAAGGGGGGGCCTAGCGCCTAGGCGGACCTAGGCGGGGATTTTTAGAACACTGATTGAGTGTGCAATTATATGTTGACATAATTTTGAATCTCTATTGGCATGCTAAATGACGCCGCATCATCTTCTTGAAGGTGTGAATGAATTTGAAACCAGATGGATTGGATGGGCCGGTGTAAATGTACCTGATGAAATTGGACAAAGAACACTCACTCAAGCTCTAGTTGAGAAGGTTCATATTAATCAGTCTCATTTCACTGTTCTCATTGCCTGAGAGCTTGCAGAAATAGGGTCTAATGTTATTGCTCTAGTTGCACTTTATAATTATTTATTAATTATAAGATTGTCTTAATGATTGCAGAGATGCATCCCAGTTTTTCTTGATGAAGAGATTGTTCATCAATATTACAATGGCTACTGTAACAACATCCTGTGGCCTCTTTTCCATTATCTTGGTCTTCCACAAGAAGACCGCCTCGCGACAACCCGTAGTTTTCAATCCCAGTTTGATGCATATAAGAGGGCTAACAAAATGTTTGCTAATGTGGTCAATGAACATTACGAGGATGGAGATATTGTCTGGTGCCATGATTACCATCTGATGTTTCTCCCAAAATGCCTTAAAGAATATAACAGCATGATGAAAGTTGGTTGGTTTCTCCACACACCTTTTCCTTCCTCTGAGATTCACAGGACACTGCCATCTCGATCGGAGCTGCTAAGATCTGTACTCGCTGCTGATTTAGTTGGGTATATATCTTACTTTGCATATTAATATTCACGTTTTACCCTAAATAAATAAATAAATAAAATTCACTTTATATTTTCTTCTTTTATATTTTTGTTTAAGGAATCAACATGTTCTATATAGTTAGAGGTTATATTGTATCTATAAAGTTTGTCAGTCATGTACTCCACACATGTAGCTTTAAAGTTAGTAAATGTCAATGGTCTTAGTATTGGCCACTAAAAGTGAGAACGGAATACTGAAGATTATGGATGCAGGCTTTTAAGCCTTCTTAAGGTTCTAGAGTATCATGAAAGGATCTTGCCATACTGATCTTATCAACCTTCAAATATGAGAAGTCCAGGTGCACCTCGGTGTATGACATTTTCCCATAGAGTCTATCTTTCTGTTTCCTAGGAAATAAGCTCCCAGATCTTTCAAAGGTATCGGGATATATGGTTAACAATTGTATTGTTTCTTATAACACTAATGTTTGGAGATTCCTTTCTCCTTTTTCTCGTTTTCAAAAAAATGAAGTAATGATGACCTTCAGTAAGGAACATTCAAAGAGACCTAGTATTAGAATTGTCACGTGCCATAACTTAAGAGTTTCGTGACATGCATATTAATGAGATGGAATCCTCCTTTTATTGGTAATCTTTTATCATGTAGCTTGCTATGTGACTCTTGCATTAGCCATAGTTGTTAATTGCTTTTGCTTTATTCTAAAACGACGTGATCAAATTTGTTGCACCATTGAATCCTTAAGTTGCAAGAGTTTTAATTGTTCAATGTTTTGTTTCCCAGCTTTCACACTTATGATTATGCAAGGCATTTTGTTAGTGCTTGTACTCGTATTCTTGGGCTTGAGGGTACACCTGATGGAGTGGAGGATCAAGGGAAGCTTACTCGTGTGGCTGCGGTATTATGTTCCCCAATCAAATTTCCTTATTCCACCTTTGTGCTTTTAAAATTCTTGATTCGTTTCTTACACATACATGTTAGCATTCTTTTGTTTGATGGAGCTACAGTTTTTTTTTGACATGATGTCAAAATTAATAATTTTGAGCTTGAAATTCCAGTTTCCTATTGGGATAGATTCTGACCGATTCATTCAAGCTCTTGAACTTCCTCGTGTGAAGAATACCATTCAAGACTTTAAAGAGAAATTTTCTGGTCGCAAGGTTTGTGATTTTTCTTTTGTCTAGGAGCTTTACAAATTCGAGTGAATTAATTTAAGTTTAGGTACTTTATCTTTAATTTCATATCTAGATTTGTATGATATAGTCCAAAAGAATTTATTTAGATTGAAATACTGTTACATTTATTGTGTATTACTTACTGTTTTTCTGTACATGTGTGCATGTTCCTAGCATGTTGACAAATATTAGTGAATGACATTTTCAGTTATGGATTTGTGCATTAACTGGATCTTTTTCATTATTGTTGACTTGAAACCAACATATTCTTCTTCTTTTTTTGATAAGTTGAAAGCAACATATTTTGATTTTTGTAATATGATAATCATGTTCTACAATACACTAGAATGGGCTGAAATGACCAGGGTTGGTGGTTGCCGTGTCCTAATGTACATTCAATGTCTTACTTGGTATGTTTCTTATGTATTGTTTTTTGGTTCATAACTTATTTTTTTTTTTTATATTTCTCATAAACCCCGGATTGGAAGAAAATAGAAATGGAAAGAATGGTACGCTGGTGACAACCTTAAAAAGCCCGAAGGTGTAAGAAACACAAGTCTGAATCAAAACTCAATCCACTGTCACAAAGCACCTGGGTCCTCCGGCTGTGCATGATTTTACAGGTGGCTCCTACTGCCTATATGGTGCAACACTTAGTTCCCCGCTCGGTCAATGCTTTGCTATGATACTGTCTCTAATAACACGAGCCTAAGCTGGGATCCAGGCTCAATCCACTGTCTGAGGAGAACATATGTCATCTTGATAGTAGAGTTGTGACCTTGTATACAGATTAGTATATTGCGCTTGTTTAGACATGGGACCTGGTTATTACGTGAAGAGTATATAATTTTATTAGTTTAATTATATGGTTTTTTTAATTAAGCCCCATGGGTTGGTTCTGTTTTGCTCATACAACATGCTATATTATTCCAATACTAAAACCATGGATGTTAGTCTCTCTTTTTTTCTGTTTATGTGTAACATTACTATTCTAAGCATTCCCGTAAACCCATTTTCTTCATATAAGAATTCTTCTTATTAGACTATTTCCCTAAAGTTAAATGTTAGTAATAATATTCTAATATATTAATTCTTGTTGTCAATGGACAGATAATGTTAGGAGTGGATCGTCTTGATATGATTAAGGGCATTCCCCAGAAGATCTTGGCATTCGAAAAATTCCTTGAAGAAAATCCAAATTGGCGTGATAAAGTAGTTTTGGTCCAAATTGCTGTTCCAACAAGGACAGATGTTCCTAAATGTAAGTTCATGTATCGTCACTTTCTTCGCGTATTTGCATTTGCATTGATAACTTATGTCTTCTGGATAAGAAAGTAGTATTTTATGGATTTCAGAATTAGAGACAACCTAGTCTTGAACTACAAATTATTCAGTATAGCATTTCAAGTTCCAACTTTGAAAACCAGTAGGAATTGCAATCCATGCAAAGTTTTGTTAAAGTGGAGGTCAAGATTTGGGAAGAAGGTCCGGCACATCTAATTGCTAAATGACCTACTCTTTTTGTTCTAGAAAATATCAGCAAAATGAATAAATATGACTCCATGGTGCATTTTAGCTTTATAGCTTATGTTAAATAGGTCTATATAAGAGAGGGTATGCATTGTGTGAGATATCAATTAATATGAAATAGCTATGGTTTAGTCCATTATCTTTGCTCTCAAACTCGCTCTCAACTTTCTTCCCAATTCCTTGGCAAATTTCCAATTTTCCATTATAACTCACTGTTCACTCTCGTAATCTGTACTATTTCATTTCCATGCTCCAGCCTTAATTTTCTGAAATTAAGTTCCGTTGCTTCGAATCTGTAAATTTATTAGGGTTGAGCTTAACATAGTGGATGTTGTTGCTGCTAGCCTGCTACTACAACCTCTCTCTCTCCTTTTTCCTTTCTAGCTGGTGCCTTGTGTTTGTATTTTTTTAGCTTATGGAAATCTCATCCTTCCCCCTTTCCTTTTATCTGTTTGATTAGATGTGTTTTCTTTATTTTTTTTTCAATGTTCTAAAAATCATTAGGCGGACCTAGGCGACCGAGTGAGCCTCCGCCTAGGCGGTATTTAGGCGTTTTCCTAGGTGGACTATGATCTCATTTATTTATTTTTCTAAATTACATACTTGTTATGCTATACAAAACATATAGTAGATGTAATTTTTTACAATTATACATGAAATATTGCCCAAAAAGCAATATTTAAAGACTTAACAAATTCATTTTAAGTATTGTAGAGCTTCAAAGTAGAGGTTTGATTATGCCCCAACCAAATCTAGGCGCTAGTGGACCGCCTAGCACCTAGGTGAGGATTTTTAGAACACTATTTTTTCTTCTTTTGCAACAATCATATAGAACTAAACATCCAGAATTTTTATATTGCATCGAGTTTTAAATTTATTATATTTGTTTAGGATCCAATTAGTTAGTGTTGAATTTAAATTTTCAGGTATTACTACATCCAAATTTGTTGTCACACACATAAAAACCTTTCTTATTGATGAACACTGAACTTGACTAATATGGAACCCTAATTAATGATAACCTCTTTCTTGAATTAGAAAATTGTGCATGTTAATGCTAAGATCCATCCACGCGTCTAATCACCGAACAACATGTCAAATCCTACACAGCAACAGAATCACACTGAGAAAACTGACGGTTTGGGCCGCCGAGGGATAGCTCCGATGTGAGAATACGTACAGGCTGAAGAATATATTAACAATGGATGTACAAAAATTTTTTAGTGCTTATGTGAGAGAAAAAGTTATTGTTGTTGTTACCTGTGAATTAGGGTATAACCTTGTAATTATAGCTGATTACACTTTCTTATCGCTCTGTACGCGAATTGGAATAGGACTCTTTATCATAGTAGTTTCCATTCTAAGATAGAAGTCAATCTCCGTAAAAAAAGGGAAGTCGAAGTCAATCCATACTATTCCCATAAAAATAAAAAATATAGATTCCTATAACAACCAATCCTCCTGTTTGGGATATACCGCCCAAATATATCGGGTTCACAAAACATGCCCCAATATTACCCTCACTCTCTTGTTATAATGGGCCATATAACAAGAGAGTACAAAATTTAATACGCCCAATAATTAATTAATAAATGATAACATGCAGTAACCGAAGTAAGATAGCCGCTTCCGTATCTCAAACCGTATCTCAAACGCCCAACTGGACCCTACCATCATTAATACTAGCCGCAGTTTTGGGAAACGTACGAACACGAAAGGTCACATCAAAAACCCATTCCCCCCCAAAAAGACTGATTCTCCAAAATCTCCCCAAAGGGTCAATTCTTCTTCTCTCACCGCTGCAACTATTTTCTCCGGCTAAACTCCATCAAACCTCGACCAATCTTCGATCAAAAATGACAGACAACACCAATCAAGCTATCACCCCACCACCCCTGTAGATCCCAATATGCCCACAACTGAAGTCATTCCTTCCACCGTCACCATTACTCAAAACCTAAAATCTCAATAGCCCCAAAACACCACCACCTCCACCGTCCCCACATCAATAGTCTCACCTCTAACTTCTAACCTCAGGCACTCTATCACATATCTTGCCGAGATGAAAATGTTGGAGGCGTACTCATCGGAGAAAGCATACTCCCATATCAACACCCGTTCCTCCATCAACGAACAAGCTCTTTAAGACATACACCAACAATACATCATCCCCGACCAATATGACCTCTGCGTACCAGAGCCCGATGATAAGATGTATTGCCGCCCCGACGGTTGGACCGCCATTCCTCTCTATGCCGTAAAATATGGGGTAAGATTCCCCCTTCACGAATTCATCTATGCCTTTCTCAGTCTCGTCAGCCTGGGGTTCACCCAATTGGTGCTGAACTCGTACATTCATCTTATCCGTTTCATTGCATTCTGCCACGAGTGTGGCGTCCCACCCCGCATGGACTTCTTCCTTGCCATGTTTCCCTGGGTAGATCCAAAGAACCAGGGTTGCGCTAATTAAATAAACACCCAAAAAACAAACACTGGATGGAAACCCCTTCTAGCAACAAAGGGTGGCATTCCCATTGATTTTACATTAGAGGCTCCGACACCCATCTTTTATCGAATTGGGTCGAATCTTCAATGGCTAATTTCGTGGTCAATAAGTTCCCCCAAAAACAGGTCGAGTAATTCAAATCCTTCACTTCTAAAATGCCAACAGAAGAGTGGAGTATGGACTTGCTTTCCGACCAGTCCTGGCTTCATTATCACAAACATAAGTTTTGAACCTATTACTCTTTTATAATTACCTTCTTTTTTTCTTTTTTCTAACTCCCGCCCATCTACAATGTCTCTCATCAAATTGACATCATCCCTCGAGATCGGCCAATCATCAGCTGCTACAACACCTCCCGAAACCACCTCTGACCTTAACAAAACCACCACCGATTCACCTATCTTAGTACAATCAACCTCGTCCCTTCCTATGTCGGTCCAACCATCCATCAGAACACAACCATCTTCCACTATCCCGACACCATCCTTCACCGAAAAGAGCCCACTAGATATGACCACGAAGGTTGGTGAAAACCTCCTCCTTAGTTCTTTCTACCGAGCCCTCTCAAATCACCTCTCCCGAACCCCCTTAGGTCGTCGAACCTGAACCCATCCAGACCACCGAACCTGAACCTTCTCAAAAACGAAAAGTATGCGCAGAAACATCTTTCGAACCTCCTGCCAAGAAACCACATACCGAAACATACCCCGAGGATTACTCGTACGAACCCTTCGAACACTTCATCTTCCCCATAAATGAAGACAAGTTTGAAGACATTATCTCTCAACAGCTCATTTATGCCAACATAATGCACCAGGGTCGGGTAAGAACATCTACTCACAACACTTATAAACATTTTCTACTTTCTACGTCTTTTAATCATGTGTTCCCCATTGCAGTCCAATGATGTTTTTATCCGAACCTTGCGCCAACTTTCCAAAATAACGGCCAAAGAAAAAGATTTAGAAGCCGAGGTCACTCGTCTCGAGCTCAGAGTTCATGCTGTGACGTCCGACCTCGAAAAGGAACGGAACTTGCACGCAAACACAACCCTCTATTGCCAGTAGCTGTCACGTGAATTGAAGACAATAAATGGCAAGTCTTCGAGCTAGCCGAATATAGAAAACAGTTCTTGGTAGACCGAGGCGAGCTGAAGAGCAAAAATGAAGATCTGGAAAAAGCTCTGGCAGTCAGGAAAAGGTCGAGGGCACGCACGTGAAGATGATGGCCTTGATAAAAGCTAATGAGACACTGGAGAGGGACTATACAAAACTCAAAGCCTAAGGCCCTCCAATGACCGAAGTCGCCAAGCAACAGCTGATCGAAGAATACAGAAAGTCCCCAAAACTGATCAAGGAAGTCATGTGACAATTTGGGGACAAAGAAAAACTGAAGGCGGCTGGGCTCGACCCTAGCATCCTTGACTCCTCAGACGATGAGGATGAATAATCGTCATTTGTACTTTTTCTCTTTTTTTTAATTTTTATGTAAACTGAACCGATGTAAAAACTCTTATGTACCTATATAATTAAATCGAAAGTCGAAACACAATCTATTTAACCAAAGCCAAATTTATTGATAAATTGATAAAGTTACATAATTGCAAAAGTGAAACGTCATAACTTATTGGTAATATCTTCGAAGTCTTCTAGCATGCCAAGTATTTTTAACTTCAATATCATCCATAACCGAAGCCGATATGTACTTGGCTTTGGGACCCCAATGACTTCTTCGTAAGGACCCTCCCAGTTTGGCATAAACTTGCTTGCATTCTGGGGAGTAGATGCCTCAGCCTCCTGAAGCACTAAATCACCAACCTCAAATCTCCTTGTTTAACACCCCAATTATAATGCCGAGCAGTTCTGCATTGGTAGATTGCTAACTTTACTAATGTCGAATCCCGAACTTCCTCTAACAAGTCCAAGTTAAGGTGAAGTCCTTCGTCATTATATAATTCTTTAAACTGGCTGACCTATAGCGATAGGGATCCGATTTCCACTGGAACAAGGGCATCGGTCCCGTAAGCTAACCTGAAAGGTGAATCTCTAGTAGTCGTCCTGGGAGTAATTCGATAAACCCACAACACGCTAAGCAGCTCTTTCAACGTCCCTAAGCCCCATCTAACCTCCTCTTGATCCCGTTTAGCAGGGTCCGATTAGTTACTTCTACCTGACCGTTAGATTGAGGATGCACCACTGATGTAGTTCGATGTTGAATGTTCAAATCCATCAAGAATTGTTCAAAGTTGGACCCCACAAACTGACACCCATTATCCGATACCAGAACCATAGGGATACCGAACCAAAGTACCACTGACTCTTTAAAAAACTTCAAACACTTATATTCAGTGATTCAAAGGGGCTTAGCCTCCACCCACTTGGTCATATAATCTATAACAACTATCACGAACGCTACCTATCCCTTGTACTTCGGCAACGGCCCTAAAGATGTTAATCACCCATTCTGCGAATGGGATCGGGGACAAGACCGAAGACAACTTCTCAGGAGGATGGTGCGAAACAAGATTATTCAATTGGCACTTGAGACATTTCTTGACGTACTCCTTAGCTTCCTGAAACATGGTTGACCAGTAGTATCCCTGCCTAAGTACCTTATAAGCCAACGCCTTGGCTCTCATATGATCATCACAAATTCTTTTATGTACCTCCCAAAGTACATAAGCTGCTTCGGACGACACCAGACACTTAAGTAATGGAGAAGAAAATGCACGACGATATAGATCCCCGTCAATTTAAATAAAGTAAGAACTACTACGCTTGATCTTTCTTGCCAGTATCTAATCCGAAGGCAAAATCTCATCACTTAGATAATCTAGATATGGCGTAAGCCAACAATTCTTCCTCTCGATCACCAGAACCTCTATTTTCTGAACACTTGAAGTATTAAGAACTTTCAAATATACTGATCCATTGAAAGAAGCAATCTCCGTTGTGGCCAATTTGGACAAGGCATCGACTACGATATTGTTCGACCGATCCACCCCTGAATAATAACTGAAGTAATGGAACCAATCCTTAACTTCGGTTAGGTACGTAGTCATCCTTGCCCCTCGAGCCTCATATTCCCCTGCAATTTGCTTGACCACCGGCTGGGAATCGTTGAAGATGACTAGATGACGAACCTCCAAACTTTTGGCTAACCGTAACCCGACCAGAATTGCCTCATACTCTGCCTCGTTGTTTGTGGCCTTGAATCAGAACCGGATGGCTTATTGAACCTTAAACCCCTTGGGACTTGTCAGTATTACACCAGCCCCACTAACACCTGAAGTCGAGGACCGGTCAACATAGAGAGTCCATGAAGTCTATACGGACAGAATATTTGTGACCGAGCCCACAACTGCATTTGACTGATCTGAAGAGTCCGGTTCAGAGAACACACACTCCACAACAAAGTCGGTCACGCTTGACCTTTTATAGCTGTCCGGGGATGATATTCCAGGACGAACTGGGTTAACTCCATGGCCAAAGCAGCGAGTCGACCTGAAACGTCTGGTTTATGCAACACCTTTTTAAGGGACTGATCCGTATACACCACTACCAACCGACCTTGGAAATAGTACCAAAGCTTCTGACTAGCAACTATCAACGGGTAGGCAAACTTTTCTAGGTTCGGATACCAAGTCTCTGCGTCCCGAAGTGCATGAATGATGTAATAAACGGGAAACTGCTTTTCGCCCGTTTCTCGTACCAAAATTGCCCCTACCGTTAATGAACTTGTTGCCAGATAAAGGTAAAGTGGTTCCGAAAGGATTGATTTCATCAACAGTGGTGCCAAAGACATACTTTTTGATCCCTTGAAAGGCGTCTTCACACTCTGAAGTCTACTGAAAAATTTTCTCGTTTTCGGCCCCTTTATAGTGTCAAAGAAAAGGAGTAATCATTCAGCTGATTTAGACATGAATCTCCTTAACGCTGCACATCTTTGAAGTTTTGTGGAGACTTCATATCTGGTATAGCCTTAATCTTCTCTGGATTGGCCTTAATTCCCCGTTTGCTTACCAGATCCCCAAGGAACTTCCCCAAACCGAGACTGAAGGTACACTTGGTTGGATTTAGACAAATGTTGTGATCTCGGATAGTCTGAAAACAGTCCTCCAAGTCGTCGAAATGATCCCGACCAGATATACTTTTGACAATCATATCGTCGACATAAACTTCCATGTTGCGCCTTAACTGCTTTTTGAATACGTTGTTCATCATTCTCTGATAGGTGGCTTCGGCATTGAGCAACCCGAAAGTTATCTTTTTGTATGCATAAAATATCCCGATGAGTATTGAAGGCCGTCTTTTGGATGTCCTCCTTATGCGTTGAAATCTGGTTGTATCCCGAAAAGGCATCTAAGAAACTGAGTAGAACGAACCCAGATATGGCATCGATCAGCTGGTCAATATGAGGCAAAGGGTAAAAATCCTGCTGACATGCCTTACTTAGATCAGTATAATCGATGCAGATTCTTTATTTCCCATTCTGTTTTCGGACCAGCACCACGTTCGTTAACCATTCTGGATAATCAATTTCAAAGATGAAATCGGCTGCTAACAACTTGGCCACCTCGTCATCAATGATCTTCTGCCTCTTTGAAGCAAAGATCCTCCTCTTCTGCCAAATAGGTTTCCGGGCAGGATCCACACATATCTTATGTACAACACTGATTCACCTATCCTAGGCATATCGCTGGGTACCCAAGCAAAAATATCTGCGTACACCCGTATCAATTCTATCAACCCAGTTCGAAAGGGTTCCTTAAACCCCGATTCAATCTTGACCGTCTTCTTTTTATTCCCTCGTTATTAATTCTATATCCTCGGTTTCTTCTACCGGCAAAGTGAGGGGTTCGGTGCTGCCTTCGGTGAATGGTTCCACCTCGATTGCCATTGTCTATCTTTGTTTGATGACTCTGACTCCCGATGAGATCAGGGGTATTCCGATAACACCTCCGAGCGATATCTAAGTCCCCTTTGACTTTTTCGACCCCATTCAGTGTAGGAAACTTTAACTTGAAATGGGGTATGGAAGTTACAACCTGTAGAGTTGCCAACGTCGATCGACCCAAAATTGCATTGTATGCCGAATCTACTTGCACCACAAAAAATTTGATGCTCACCTGACGAGGGGTTGTGTCAAATGTAATCGACAGCTCGATGGTCCCAGGGTCGTTACTGAAACCATATAGTGGAGATTCATGTCCGACCTCCTAGGTCTAACCTTTAATATGCATGATTGTAAAGGATGTCCACCGAGGAGCCATTATCGATTATCATCCTTCTCATATCCGCTAGTCTGACCTGAGCGGTGATTACCAACGCTCCCTCGTGTTACTCTATCGACCCGGATGGATAATCTTCGTCGATAAAGGAAATAACTATGCCGGGTTAAAGTTGATCCCTCCTGGCAGGTTGTTCAGACACCGTCAATATCGAATCCAACAGACCTTTACGCTTCCTCTTGGTTACACGTTCATCCGAACCCCTTGTGGTGACATCCACTACCTGATAAGTGGGTTGGTTATGATCAGGTTGTCGATCCTTAAGATGTTCCCGGTTGGTATTTCTTGTCTCTTTTTCGAACCTTCTCATCTAACAACATATTGGACTAGCTCCTCGTTTTGTACGTTCTTCTCAATCAAAATTTTCATGTGTCGACAATCTTCGGTAGAGTGTCCTGCACTGGTGGTAATTGCAAAAACGCCTTCGATCCCCCCGCTGTGGATGGTTGTTGATTGGACATGGTTTAAAGTATGGTTTGTCCTTGATCTCCTCCAATATCTGTGTCCGACCCGTGTTGAGAGGGGTGTAGACCTTATTAACACTTCGATTTAGGAAGGGTGGACGACCGCTTCCCGAATTCCCATCGTTGAATTGCCTTCTTGGTTGTCCTTCAAACCTGGGCTTGTTGCTCCTATCCCGATCCTTGGGTTTATTCGGTGTATGTGCTTCCGGCTTCAGACTCCCCATAGCCTCTTCAATGGCAATAAAATTCTCTGCCCTTTTGTATGCCTCCGACAAGTCCTTCGGAGTATGGAACATTATATCCTTCATCAACTTTTTAGACTTCATCACATCCAGCCCCGTAATGAAGAATCCGAGGGCTTGCGGGGCGTCGAGTTCGGTCACAGTGCTAACTGCCTCCCTGAACCTATTCACATATTGGCTCAAACTCTCGTTTGGTTGCTGTTTGATC
This sequence comes from Panax notoginseng, assembly GCA_016801055.1. NCBI lineage: Eukaryota > Viridiplantae > Streptophyta > Magnoliopsida > Apiales > Araliaceae > Panax > Panax notoginseng. The sequence continues at coordinate 17,002,210 of CM029020.1, forward strand.
TGCATAAGCGAAGCTATCAGCTTTCCTCTTCTCATGTTTCTTCCGAACCGATCATGGAACTTGTCACACAACTCCTTCCACGATCCAATGGGTGGTAACAATGTCAACCACAGTCGTGCACCCTTTTTCAGCGTTGTGATGAACATCTTGCTTTTGGCAGCATTAGAGTGGTCATAGTAATGCATCAGACGGTCATATGCGTGTGTATAGTTGTAAGGATCGCCGGTGTCGTCAAAACTTTTCATGGGTGATATTTTCTTAGATGTGTCCGCTCAAACCTGATCAATCTCGAGAGTAAAAGGTGACGTCGGGTCCACAGACAATTCCTTCGCCTGAGTGACAACCGCTAATTTTTGTTCTAATTCTGCCACCTTCTGCGCAAGGGGGTCTGGTTTCTCCTTCTGGGGGATGACTTGCGCCTATCTCTCGTGCAGTCCGGGAAGACCATTCATTGACCTTGACCGCCCTTTGTCGCTGCCTCTGGAACGCGATCTACGCCAATACCTATCTTGCTGAGAACCATCCGAACTATATGTCCTGGATCAGTTTTGTGACGTGACCTCCCGATGGCGTAGCTGACTCAAGGAGGCCTCACCTTTGACTTCCAACTCAGCCAACGGATCCTTTAACTCCCTTTGTTGGAGATGCAGAGCTTCCATGGCATTTGGTCTGTTGAATCAATCTTGCGAGTCTGAATCAACTCGCGTTTGTCCTGACTGTTATGCCCTCGATCCTGTTCCTAATGCGTGTGCGTTCGGGATCGACTGTCCTCGGTGTGATTGTGGGAACTGAGAGTCCTCTGACTTGCTGATAACAATTGACATCGGGGCTGAATGGGCCTTTGTTGGGCCCACATATTGATTATTGGACCCCAGCCTATCGTTGACGTGTTTTTTGGGTCCTTGACTGAACCTCTAATTTATGCAGTGGGATTGTCCGAAGATCTTTCCTGGTCAGAAACCGTATTCGCATTACTCGCCATAACTCCTACTGAATATGTGGGTGATTAAAAAATTAGGTAGCACTAAAGGGCCTTCCTTATAGAAGATCCGTCCAGGCGTCTAATCACCGAACAACGCGTCAAATGATGCACAGAAACAAAATCACACTGAGGAAGCTGACGGCCCGAGGGATAGCTCCGGTATGAGAATAAGTACAGGCTGGAAAATAGGTTAACAATAGTGGGACAAAATATCTTTAGTGCTTATGTGAGACAAAGAGTTATTGTTGTTGTTACCTGTGAATTAGGGTATAATCACACCTCCTAATCGCTCTGTCCCCGAATTGGAATATGACTCCTTATCATAGTAGTTACCATTCGAGGATAGAAGTCAATCTCCATAAAAAAAGGAAGTCGAAGTCCATAAAAGGAGAAAGTCAAACAGAACCAGGAATGTAGATTCCTTTAACAACCAATCCTTCTGTTTGGGATATACCGCCACGTAGGAAAAATATGCCACGTGGGATAAGACCCACCAAATCTACCGGACCCACAAAACCATGCCCCAACAGTGCAATTAGTTTTCTTTCAGTCTCTGTTGAGGTTTCCTAAAGTTCTTCTCCAACAAAGGCTTCCATTTCCAGGATGAAATATTCTAAAATTATCTGCATTATTTACATAGACTTTTTATCCTGTCAGAGAAACGGCTCTATATTCCTGCATGCCTTCAAAGAGACTCAAACTACCAATGCTAGCAGTATCAGTTCTTTCCCGTTTTGCTTGTCATGCCTTCCTTTTCTGGAAATATAACTTGACTTTAATATGTATAGAGCATATTGTCCTTTCCAGAAGGTATATATATAATTACGTCGATCCCACCATTGATTTTCTTTGCAAATTTGGTGGTTTGATAAGAATGGATTTCGCTGGAACACGATATAATTCTTTACCAAATACAGAACTGAAGAAAACTAGAAAAGTATTGGTTATGCAGGCTCAACCGTTGGCCTCCTCCCATCTGTGAAAATGAGATGGGAGAAATTTCAGTGTCATAGGTTACTTTGCACTTCCTCCCCGTGATGCTCCGAAAACTCTTATTACCTATCTGTGCTGTCATTCTGTTCTGAAATGTTATAGACAAACTTTGTTTGTCCTATTGATACTTTCTCTTGATTAAAATAACCTCATTTGAAAAAGTTATAGTTTTAGCTTAGTAATTGAATTGGTAAACTAAATAAAAAACTAATGACCGCAAAAAATCTTCAAAGTTTCAGTTAGTACTTTTAAGAAGCCTTTTAGTTTTACCAATGGCGGAGATTTAAAATTTGATTTTTTTTAATGGAAGGTTACTTTACTGTGTATATTCATTGGTTTTGACAGATCAAAAGCTCACATGCCAAGTTCACGAGATTGTTGGACGCATTAATGGAAAATTTGGAACCCTTACAGCGGTTCCAATTCATCACTTGGTTCGTCTATTTACCCTAATTGAGTTGAATTCCCTTAAATTAGTTGAATACTAAGTTTATAATATTAGTTCACTTAACATTCTCTAGCTTAAGTTTATAGCTTTATTAATTTAGTACTTACTTTTCAGTTTTATGAAAAAGGATTTTAGTTCTGTTGTTTCAGGCTTTCAGCAATGCATTTAAATATCCTCAAAATCGAAAAGGAGTGTCCTCTAATTTGTTACCCTTGGAATTATATCGTAATGATTCCAAAGTTAGAGATACATTTCTAAAACGATGACTTTTAAGAAAATTTTGTTTTTCCAAAATATCCTCAACATTTGTTAGAATTGCAATAGTGGTGGCATGATGGTGTTCAATCCACCTAGAATATTAGTAATGACATGTTAGAAACTTCATGTCACTTTACTTCAAATTAGAAAGGTATCTCTAATTTTGGAGCGGACAAAACAAGAATACATATATCTATTTTGTAACACAGGAAGTATGTCCGAGTTACAAGTAAATATGACGAGTTTCTCAAGTGTCTAGTGTAGTTTTTTGAAATATGATTCAGTTGTGTCCTTTGTTGACTTTTCAGGAGAGTTCACTTTGTTTGAGATCCTTGTAAAGGAGGAAGTTTTTTGTTTGTATAGGTGGTGTGGGTGTTTTTATTTCTCGTAGGCTGTGTTTTTTCTAGTCTGCCTGGTTTTTATGCTGTGTGTATCGTGATGGTGGCCCTTTTCGCGTCTTTTACTGTTAATACACTTTTAGATATCAGATTAAAAAATGATTTGTTTTCTCTGATATACTAAAGTTGTGTTTCTTGACATTCTAAGGAAGCAAAGAACATTGCGCAGCCCAAAAGGGCTGTTGCTACCTTTAGTGTTTACAATCTTGTTAGTTCTCCAGCTTAACTTTTATTATCAACATTATTCTGTTGACAATCTTGATGTTAACTAATAATGTAATGGTTTCTGAAGTTTTTTCTCGTTTATTTACAGGATAGATCTCTCGACTTTCACTCATTATGTGCACTATATGCTGCTACTGGTACTCACTTTTGTGCCTTAGTTATCACTTATGTGGTCAGTCATTATTATATATGTAAGCATTGTTGATTTAATAAAGTAGTACAGTCTGCATGGGGCTGCTAAATTAATGGATTCGAATTTTGAAGTGTATAGGAAATAGGTGGAAATGAGGAACAACATTGATGGCATGTACCTCCTTTTCCCATTTCTTTCCCATTGTTGTTTGTTGTGAGCTTTGCGTCTTCCGACCTATGTTCTCTCGTTTTGTATTATTTGAATTGTATTCTGCTGAAGGAACACTTGTATAGATAACGAAACCTTAAGATGCAAAAACTCGTACAATTTCTTCACTGGCTGCTATCATGAGAGGTATCTCCTGCAACCCTCAAATGGGCAGAGTGCAGGGGTTCAAATCCTTATAGGTTTATGCTATTGTTTCCCACAATTTTATGGGATATGAATAGGATCCAGCTGTAGTTGGTATCTCCTGCCATACAAGTATGGCAGGGTACAGAGGTTCAAAAACTTTTGAGAGAATGCTCTTTCATTTAATCACTTGTATCAAATCAGTCTCTACAATTCTATGAAATATGGAATATAGGGGTCAGCTGTAGTTCAAAAAATAAGAAAAAGAAAAGATAGTATTTTTAAGAATCACATGAAGAATATTAGTATTTGCACCCTTAAGAATTCATATTAGAAGATCACAGATACCATGAACCTGCTCAACTCATTTACTTCTATAAGGACTTGGATTAATTCACTTGAATTCGTAAAGCTTCTATAAGGAGAAACATACGACACCCCATCTAAATCTACAATGGCGACACATAAATGCCAGATGACATAATGCAAACATATACACATAGCGGACCATGAATGTGTTCTTTCCTTTATTCTTCATTTTCACTGTCCTAGTCTCGTAGATAATCATACAAGATTTGTTGGGTTTTTTCTATGCTTTTTAAGTATTCAGTCTGATGATGTACTCTAAAATATATCCCTTTTTTTCCTTTACAGTTGTTTACTTAGAATGAAATTCTATTGGATGTTTTATTAATATTTTTAAGGTAACATTGATGAATATAATCATAATTAAATGCAAGTTGGATATCATGTACGGCATTAAATATGGGTTGGACTTGGATGCCAAATGTTGTGCATTAACATGGTGATGGCCATATATAGAAGACATACACTGGTGATTGGCCATTTATAGTACTAGCAACTAGAACAACAAATTTATACAGTCGTTTTCAAGGGAATGCACCACAAACACACCCTCTACATCTGACAAAAGTTTATACAGGGTAAATGGTTTGATGTGTTCAGATTTGTTTGAATAGCTGTCATCTGCAAGCATCCTTGTCATTTGATTTTACTGAACTAAACTTGGTAGATCATCGATGCTATTTATCATATTTACCTGCTCATTAAAGACTTCTATATAATTTCAGGTTGATTTCTTCCACTTTTTCCCCTTTTTTTCCTTTTGTTTTTCCCTTCTTGTCTCACTTTCTATTTTTGTACTTCTTGTTTAGATGTAGCTCTTGTTACATCTCTGAGAGATGGAATGAATCTTGTCAGTTATGAGTTTGTTGCCTGCCAAGCCTCAAAGAAAGGGGTTCTTATTCTAAGCGAGGTAACTTGGTATATTTTTCCTTTTGACAATACTTTTTGGTGATACTGAAATTCAACTACTATTAATTGTGTTAATGTCTTCCTTGTGAAGCCTAATGAATAAGATAGTATCTACTATAAGCTATCTTTTAGAGAGGAATATATTGTGTTAGACTAGTAGTCCACATACCAAAATTGTGAATCGTAAAATTTTGAGTAGTAATCCATGTCTTGATATTGGTCATTTTGAAAAGATATATTACCAGTCTGTTTTCTACTACTGCAATTATATTTCATGCTTCCGGAATTCATAATTCAATGAGATGATAAAAATCAACTTATTTTATTTTTTAATTTTAAGATAAAAGAAGATATTTTATTAGAAAGAATAACTACATAGTGGGAGGGAAATATTTATCTTTTCATTAATTAGTTGGTGGTGATATAAGGAAGCCTTCTGAGCTTAGAATGTTATGTAAATGTAATTTGAATCCTTTTTATCAATAATATTTATGTTTTTTCCTTCTCTCTATTTCTCTCTGTTCTCTCTATCCTCAGATCTACTTTCTCTCTCGTGTTCTTCATCTTCATCTCTAAATTTCTTCTAAATCTATACTCCCTCTCTTCCCAATTCTCAATTCAAGGGAACCTTTGCCTTCCAAATACAAAAATTTAAGGGAAAGTTTCTAAGAGTTTGGCCACAAATAATTAACTCAAAGGACTTACAAGTGCATTATTGGAAGAGCCCAAAGCCGAATCTCCTATTAGAAAAAAATAATATGGAGACAGAGCTGAGGATGGCTAAGTGAGCAACTAGATCCTCTGTCTCTCCATCGTTCAGATTACAAAAAAATTGAAAATCCTAATCAAAAGTCCCTATCACTACTAATCATGAATTCATAGGAGAATTATGTAAAGAAGAAAGGCGATATGGTCTCGGGAAAGATTAAAAGAAAGAGTTACCACCTAATCAAATATCTTCCCAAAATCGAATTTGAGAGCCTTTTCCCACCCTATAAAATACCAGTAATAAAAAGTAACTGAACCACTGAGAGATTAACTTTGAAGAACTAGCATGAGTGATACCTCTGTGAGTAAAATAAGCATTCCAGATGGACATAATTCAGTAGTTTTGATGCCTTGGGTTATTGGTGAGTATTTAACGTTCCAACAAGTAGAAAACCCCGTAATGACTTCTTTACTATGTACTCTGTTCCACCTCAGAATTTGTTGTAATTTTAATGATCACTGATTCTGGGCTTTATGTTACTTGCAGTAAAAACTATCTGAACATGTTTCTTAAAAGTGCGCTGTTTCTTATGTCGTTTTCATTGAAAAGTATGACACAAGCTGTAATAGCATGCCATATTTAGTAAGTCTTTATTAGTTTAATTATTTTCTGTATTATATCTGTAGTTTGCAGGCGCAGCACAGTCACTTGGTGCTGGAGCCATTTTGGTAAACCCATGGAACATTTCTGAACTTGCTGCTTCAATTGGTTATGCTTTAAATATGCCAGCTGATGAAAGAGAAAAACGCCACCACCATAACTTTATGCACGTGACTACTCATACATCCCAAGAATGGGCCGAAACCTTTATAAGGTACAGGAACTTCATCTTATATGTGCAGTATCATGAAAATTATTGTCTTTTTGTATATTCAAGTTATGAACACTTATTCTGAATAATGTTCTTGTTGTATTGTTGTGTAAGCTCAAAATGATTAGCACCAAAAAAAGAAGAAGAAAAAAACTCAAGATGATAAAAAGTTCTTGTTATTCATCTACTCTTAACAAGTTACAGGCGAGAAAGTAAAAGCTGTCTTAACGAAGGTTTTTCAGGTTAAATATTTGACTTATCTTGTATACAATAACATGAAAAAAGATTCAGACAGGAATTCTCACTAATGAGGGCCAATTCTGAGATGGGCTCAGGAGGCCAGAAGGAATATTTAACATGTTATGAGATAATCCACTTCTATATGTGCTGAAACTTTACTAACCAGTTGTTTGTTAATAATTGCACCTAATATGAGAAACAAAATGCATTTAATATTCATTATTTTGAGTTTCTAGCATCAATTTTTCTAATATATTCTTGTAGTTTCATATTAATGCCACTCTTATGCTTCAACTACTGATCTACAAGTAAATCTGTCTTTTCGAAAACTTATTAAGGTCTTGTCTAGCTTTCCATGTTCAGATTCATACTATTCACTTAGCTTAGTTTATTTTTTAATAAAAGAAGATGTTTTAGCAAAGATAAAGATTAGTACATTGCAAAGGCGGACACTAATTCCACCAAAAGGAAATAAAATGGACGAAACAAATGAAAACAACCCCAACATCCTCAAGGAGAATAACCCTCCAATCCCTATGAAAGTCAGACAAGAACACCCCCATGAAAAACACCAATCGCTGAGGCAACACAAAGCATGTGGACATTTATAGAACTGCTGGTTAAGATCCTAGCATTCCTCTCCACCCCATAAAGATGTAAAGCACACACATCTCCACAAGATCTTACCATCTTTATTGCCACTAGACCCCTCAAATATTCAAAGATGGAGTCTCTCCATGCTAGAAGAAGAAACCCACACTCCCCCAGCAAACCAAATAAGCACACAACTGCCTAGTCACTGGGCAATGCAGAAAAAGGGTGTTAAATGATCATGATCGACTGATTATTGACCTAGAGATAAAAGGATGAGCCTGGCATGTCTATCTCTTTGCAGTGGCTTAACCCACTCATGACCCCCTTGGACCCTGCACAGATTTTGTCGATTCTGTATAGTCGTAGACAAGTCCTTGGCACTATCACAGAGCCACAGAGGTCCCTCAGTCACACACCTATGTCATTTAGCCGCATATATGAGTAATTCAGGTCCAAACTTTGTATATAGATTTATAACCAAGGCTCAAACATGGGGAGATAGACTAGATTTTAGGTGCATGACGTAATCGTAAGTAAATTTTATCTGCTAAGATTGAACAAGTTTAGTTTAGAGTTCCAGTTTCCTACCTAAATTATCATATCGATTGGAATGGAAAAGAGGTTAATGTGTAGGTTATGTTACCGCTGAAATTATAATGTGAATTTGGAATGAAGAAAGAAAATAGATATGTATATGCTGTTTGTTTGCTTGTCATTGATATTTGTCTCTCGGCAAAATACCATTCTTATTGTTAAATGACTTGGCCGTAAAGTTGACATGGTGTTTCAACATATGTTGTTAGTAAATAGGTATAGAAGCTTGTGCATAAAGAGAGGTAATCTGTTTGTGTATGCAGGAATTACTTGTACATTTTTCTATTCATATGCTACTTTTCATTATGTAGCATTTTGATATTCTCCTTATATGGTCATACAATGTGTTCTTTAATTTTGTTTAGTGAACTCAATGATACCATTGTTGAAGCTCAGCTGAGGACAATACAGATCCCACCTTCACTTCAGACCAATGATGCAGTTGAAAGTTATTCACAATCTAATAATCGATTACTCATACTGGTAACCATTTCTTTTCATGTTTAAACCTCAAAAGAACTAATCAATTATTCATACTTGTACCCGTTTCTTTTCTATTTTTGTAGACTGGAACAAATAATTTTTACTAAGCATGTCTCCTGTAATTTCTCCGGTTCTGCACAAACAAGGACCCTCTTATGTCAGAAATGAAGCTATTTGATCTTTCCATGCAAAATGATGTTTTTCCCAAAGTTCATGTCACTGTATTGTCTGATTTGGATGATGTTTCAGTTCACTAATGATGTACTTTGTCAAAACATGAAACGCCAATTTATCCCCATTATTTATGCAATTTAGCTCCAGTTCTAAAGAAAGCTGTTTTCAGGATTGAAAAATGTTATTTAGGTAACAGTTAGAATTTTCTAATTCTCTGTGCTTTCTATACAGGGATTCAATGCAACACTTACTGAACCAGTAGAAGTTCAAGGTAGAAGGGTGGATCAGTTCAAAGAAATGCAGCTTAAATTGCACCCAGATCTTAAAAACCCCTTGAGGAAGCTGTGTTATGACCCAAAGACTACAGTTATTGTCCTTAGTGGGAGTGACAGCAGTGTCCTGGACAAGGTAAATCTCATCTCACCCATGATCTCTCTAATCTTAACAAATTCCACCTTGCTGACTTTACTCCTTCTGCAGAACTTTGGGGAATTTAATATGTGGTTGGCCGCAGAACATGGTATGTTTCTACGTTTTACGCAGGGAGAATGGATGACAACAATGCCAGAAAATCTACACGTGGATTGGGTTGAGAGTGTAAAGGTGCAGATTATAATAATTAAAATACATATTCTTCTTTATATAAGTTCTTCAAAATACAAAGCCATGATTCATGTAAATCATTTCAGCATGTTTTCAAGTATTTCACCGAGAGGACACCCCGCTCTCATTTTCAGCTTCGTGAGACTTCACTTGTGTGGAATTATAAGTTTGCAGGTGTCTGTTCTTAATCTTCTTCTGCTTCTTTTTTTTTAAATTCTAAATCTCAATTTAGTCTGAATTGATCATTGCTGTTTGTGTAATAATTTCTTTGATGTCCTTGTAATTCTTTCCCTGCATTTTCTTGATATTGTGATGACAATTATAGATATTGAGTTTGGAAGACTTCAGTCAAAGGATCTGTTGCAGCACTTGTGGACAGGTCCAATCTCAAATGCTTCAGTTGAAGTTGTCCAAGGTAACCGTTCTGTTGAGGTCCGAGCAGCTGGTGTGACTAAGGTGCATGCATTTGGTTACCTATGAACATCTATTTCCTGCTATGGATGTTGTAGAACCGCTTGTTTATGCTTTATCCAATTTCATCTCTAATCAGGGTGCAGCAATCGATCGTATATTGGGAGAAATAGTTCATAACAATGACATGAATGCACCCATTGACTATGTCTTGTGTATAGGCCACTTTCTACCAAAGGTATGTGATCTTTTGTGCATAATTATATATATATATATATATGCTCTTGTTTGAGGATATATCCTCTAATGGTAGTGAATCGTAATATTGTCAACTAATTTTGGTATGCATGTGTGTGCGTGTACAGGGGCAGATCTAGCTTAGGGCCAGGTGGGTAATTGACCCCACTGAAATTTTTAGGGGTCAAATAGAAAGAGAGTAAAATTTTAGGGTGTAATACAAATTTTAAAGTTTAGATTGAAAAATACTATATCCGTTCCTAAATTAGATATACATTTTGACTTTTTAAAGTCAATTCGCGAAATTCTAAAATTCAAAATTGATAGGAAGTTATTTAATTCTAATACAACAAATTTAACGATTGTAAACTAACTATAAAACACTACTAATTATTATTTTTGTTGTTTTCAAAACTTGAACGAACTTATATCAATTTGAGTATTAGGATTTCGCGAATTAATTTTAAAAAGTCAAAATATATATCTAAGTTTGGAATGGAAGTAGTATTAAATTTTTCAAAGTTCATATCTTATATTACCTTGGTCATTACAATATTCCATCTCTCCCTCTTCGCTTCTCGTATAGCGGCTTGCCCTAATTATTCCCACTAGTTCAAATTTAGAGAAAATTCGATATGTTGTATTTTTTTATTTATAATTTCACAAATTTAGCAATTGTTTTGAGATTTTTTATAATTACTTGTGTGTTTTTTTTTGTAATTGCTTGTGAATTTTTATAACTAATAAAAATATATCATATAAAAATTTTAAGTAATGAAGTCTCGAAAAATGTTACTATAAATAATATTTGAGCATTATTTAGTTTTGTAATTTAATTTACTATATTTTTATTTTTTTGCTAGAATTTGTCTATTTCAAATTTAACCCCACTGACTTAAGAGACTGGAGCTGCCCCTTTTTGTGTATACAGAGTTTCATCTTCTTCCCCTTGTATTTATCAATGGTCAGTTGATGTATAACAAAAAATTCCAAGTAACTCGAACTTAAAAATCTAAGTATCAATTTCATTCATTCTTCTTTTGCACGGTCAGCTTTTACTGTTAAATAATGCTTAGTGAGCTGATTTTCAGCACAACATTGATCTAGCCCACTGTATTATCATTTTATTATGTGCTCATAAGTTTCATTATATGTTATTTGTAAAAATTCTTTTTGGGAAAAGCAAGCTGATGAACCAAATACTCTGTAAGAAAACGGGTTATATGGTGCGTGTTTATCGACATTCACGCATTTCTCGTTTCTTCTTAATGGGACAAAATACATGGTTTGTTTTTGATTCAGGACGAAGACATTTACACTTTTTTCGAGCCAGAGCTTCCTGCGACAACTCCAGCAAGAGCCAATTCAGCCAGTCCTGCCAATGGAAATCTATCTGCAAACAATAGCAGATCCATGGCATCTTGCAGCACCTCAACGCAGCCCTTTTCAGCCTCAGAGAAGAAACCATGCAATAATGGGAATGGAACTGGTTGGTGGTCTGCAATGCGAGATCAAATGACGGTGCACGAAGGTTCATCCGTTCTCGACCTCAAAACCGAAAACTATTTCTCTTGTACGGTTGGACGGAAGCGTTCAAGTGCTCGATATCTTCTCTCATCAGCAGAGGTTGTATCTTTACTGAAGGAACTGGCAGAGTTTTGATCACAAAACTAATTATACTTGCCTTTGCTTCTCCTAATGCTGTCAAAAACTCAAGAGTGGATCTCCAGGCAAGACTTTGTGTAACAGGTAATGTCAAGCTATTCCCTTGAGAGTTGAGACTCTCTCCAAGTCCATGTAAATTTAGCAAATAAGTGACTTCAGACTTCTGATATACTGTATGTGTATATATATAAATAAAGAAGTATGCAAAGGAGAATGAAATAAAATGCACATTTTGTTAATTATCTTGTTTGATGGGTTAATTTCATTTACTCGTCGTAACGCTTTATAGTTTTCAATCTCAGACTGTTGGTAACTGGGGTAGCCTGATCAATGGCTGGATCTGCATCTGTAAATGGACTTCTGAGTTCTGATTACAAGTCCACTCTTCTTCAGGCTTGGCTCGTTTAGTAAATAAGCCTAATAACTTTTTTAAAAAAATTAATTTGTTTTTTTTAAAAAAAAATTTAATTCTCAAAGTAAAGCAAAACGGCATTTTATTTCAAATAAAATAGTATACGAGGAACATAATATCACTTTATTCTATAGTTTAAAAATAAAAATGTGTCTTTAAATTTGGAATAAATTTTTAAAAAATATATATTTAATTTTGATACGGACAAAGTATTTATATGTGTAGAAACCTGTCTTGCCTTGCCTTGATACCATGATGCTTTTTATCTTTTTGAGTATAATGGATGGGGTTGGGAATCAAGATTTTGAAGCAAAAAGCACTTTAACCAACCTTTAACTATACTAATTAATAGGTACGTTTTCATACTATCTATAATATAAAATAGAGCGGCTCAAATCTCAAGACTTTAACATTCGACGGTCTCAAATCAATTTAGGTTTCAACAACCAACGATCTAAAATCATTTGGAGCTTCAACATCCAACGACCAAAAATTTATTTCTCAAAAAATCAAACTCACTTCCATCATCTCACTCTCGGTTACAATCAATCAAAAAAACTTATAAATAATAAAAAATAAATCTTGAAATGTAGTTAAATTTAAATTTATGAGAATTTGACTATTAAAGTTGTATATTCTTTATTTATTCATTGAAATTTGTCTTCATAAGAATTTTCATTTAGATGCTTTGTATAATATATATGGAAAGAATTTTCATAAGAATCTAGCCTGGATATTAGAGTTAATGGCTGAGATGAATGCCCAGCAGCTAGAGGGAGTAGCGGCCAATAATAAATTAAAAAATTCTATGTGCTGGCCGCTAGAGGGAGTAGCGGCCTGTCAAAACGACGACGTTTTGACTGGCCGCTACTCCCTCTAGCGGTCGGTACAGATGATTTTTTAATTTGGCTCAGGGCCCAGCCGCTAGAAGGAGTAGCGGCCAACAAAAAAAATTGGCCAATTATTGATTTTCTTAATTATTCTCATACATGCTACTTATTAATTAGTAAAATAAAATAATAAAAAATTATAAGTATAATTATAATGATAATCAATAATTATCTTTATTCTTATCCTTATACTTATTAACAGATTATCCTTATACATATTACTTATTAATCAGTAAAATAAAATATTAAAAAATTATAAGGATAATTATAAGGATAATCAGTAATTATCTTTATACTTATCCTTGTACTTATTAACAAAATAAGTATGTATAAGAATAATTACTGATTATCGTCTTATGATTTTTAATTATAAATAGAAAATAGTGATGGAGTTTATATATTTGAGTATGAATATAATATAAATTCAATCACTATTTCCTATTTATAATTAAAAATCATAAGACGATAATTATTAATTATCCTTATACATACTTATTTTATTAATAAGTATAAGGATAATTATTGATTATATTTATAATTTTTTATTATTTTATTTTACTAATTAATAAGTAGCATGTATGAGAATAATTAGGATAATCAGTAATTGGCCAATTTTTTTTTGTTGGCCGCTACTCCCTCGAGTGGCTGGGACCTGGGCCAAATTAAAAAATCCTCTGTGTTGGCCGCTACTCGGCCAGCAGAGATGATTTTTTAATTTATTGTTGGCCGATACTCCCTCTAGCGGCTGTACATTCATCTCAGCCATTAACTCTAATATTGGACGGCTAGATTAACGTTAGTTCAAACAGTGTTAATAGCTAACGTTTTCCACGGATCATTCACCTATATATATATATATATATATATATATATATATATATATATATACACACACACGGAGAGGATAAATGTATACTCCTTTACTTAACATATCTTACTCATCACTTTTAACGACGGACTATATATGTGACGAACGAGAATTTTATAATTAATTTTAATATTTATTGAATTAAATAAATATTTTCGATGATTTAATTATTAGATTTAATAATTAATTGATGCAATTGTGGTAGATTAATTTAATTATATGTGTTGTAATTATTAAATTAATGTAGATAATTTTTATTATTCAAGTATGTGATTATGTGAGCTTATTGAATTAAATAAAATATTTAATTAAGCATGATGTTATTTAATTAATTTAATTATTAATTAGAGATTTAATAAATTGACATTATTTATTAATGAGAAAATTAATTATATGATTATGTGAATTTATAATAGATTATTATATTAAATTAAATAAGATATTTGAATTGGGTGTGACATTAATTAAACCATATGATAAAGCTTTATTAAATTAAATGGTTTTATATTATGATAGCCAAACATGACACTAAAGGGAGTTGGGGCCAGTTAACCCATGACTGGGTAACTGACCACCAACGCGTCAGTGGCCTAACTATTATTATACGTATTCTCTCTTTATTCTTTTCTATTATTCTTCTAAGTCTGATAAAAACATCACAGAGAGAAAGTTTGAGAAATTGTTGAGTGCGTTTGCTTGGTGTGTAAGAATTTTTGAGGAAGACTTTAATTCATCTCCTATTACTTTATCTACGCTTGGGTAATCTCCTCAACCCAATTGTTATATTTACGTCTTTTAAAATTTCCATGAGTATGGCTTAAGTCTTCTGTGAAACTCTGTAATTGGTTTAGGAGTAATGTTTATGGGTTATATGTGTGTTATGTTATATCAAATTGTGTTTAATTATGTATATGTTGTAAACCATAACATCAAATTCATGAAAACATGTCGTATATGATTTCTACAAAATTACAGAGTATGAGTTTTGGCCTTATGGCCTTATACGTGATATTTTATGTAGTGATCGTATATTATCCCTAAATTTTACACTCCTATATTATTATGCATGTTGATACGAAGAGACCAAGCCTTAAACGAACAGATTCGGTATTATAACGAATTCGTAGTGTTAAATTTATGATTTTGTTCATTAACTTCAAGAACATCAAGAACAGTCAAATTTTACATGATTTAATTCTGTTATTGGGTGTTTTAAATGGTTAAAATTACTTTACAAAGGTTGGGTTATGTTTATGTATAAATTATAACATATGAGTATGTGTAATTTGGTGAAATTAGTGTTAAAAATGTGTTGATTTCGCTGAATTCTGTGTTCTTCGCCAACTGGAAACTCAAAGTCTGGGGTTTCGCGCCGCGGCGCCAACTCCCAGTTCATTTCTCGCGCCGCAGCGCCACCGCGCCGCAACACCAAGTACCAGGCCGCAGCGCCACGGCGCCACGGCGCCGCAGCGCCAATACTCAGTACAAAAGTGGCGCCGCAGCGCCACTTAGCAGAATGTCCAGAAATGTATTTTTTTTTATGATAAGTCTAGCAATGTGTTAGTAACTTAATGTAATGAACATGTAGACATGTTAGAAATATAATAAAATGATGACATAGTTGTGTAACATGTAAATAACATAATTACATGTGAATTGAATTATTGAATACATAATTAGCTTGATTATTTATGAAGTGATATTATGTGACAGTTAATGTGATAAATTGATTAAGTATAGTCAATAATTAAATTAGACAAAAAGAAAGAGTTTATGATGATTAATTAAGTTATAATTAACTAGTATTGTGTATGTGAATGGTATGTAGGATTTAATTAAAATAACGAGTTTAGTTAAAGTGTAATCTACGCACGAGGCAAGTTTCCTAAACTTAAACTCTTAAATTTGAGCAAGTTTCCTAGCCCTATTTATCATTATTGTTCAAGTTTATTATTTACCTCGAGTAAATTATCATTACTATCATTCA